>CAHIKZ030005595.1:1122500-1150000 GCA_903632075.3 Acanthosepion pharaonis | reverse complement strand
AGCAAAGTCGATTTTACTGTTTTTAAACTACAATTCTCCATGATTTTCTCTCGTACATTCATATCTGCTCGATGCGTATCCAAATGTAAACAAAACATGCAAACATAAAAAAAACGTATAAACATAAATAAATTGTCGGACTTTGTTCATTTCATAATGTGTGATGTCATTTATTATAAACAGAGCATTTACTTAAATATTTGTATCTATAAAAAGAACGAGTAAACACAAAAATGTCTTTATATATATATATATATATATATATATATATATATATTACGTGGACAATATTATAAAATGGACAAAGTCCGGCAATTATTTGAAGACATTTTTATGTTTATACATTCTTTTTATAGATATAAGGCGAATGAGGCAGCATACTTTAAGGCGAACGAAGGAGCATATGAGGACGTGTTCGGATATAATGTGGCGTGTGTAATAGATCTATAACTTAACAAAACACAAGAACTTATCGCAATATATGCAACATGAAATGTCTCACAAAAAGTAAATATTAATTTACAATGTTTAATGCTTAATAAATTTTATTTTCAATTTTCTTTCTTCTTTTCTCATTTCGTTTACTTTTCGCTGTTTTAGTTTTTTTTAAGGTATTTTTCTGCAAATTATATGAACTTGTACTTTCTGTATTACTGAACAAAGATTGATTTCTCCATGAATTTGATGACCTCATCAATAGCTTTCTCTACTGAATCCCAATTTCCTTCATCCTCCATTCATATTTTTACCATTATTGGAAGAATTTAATTCTTCCTCTATTTCATAATAATCCAAATCATTTTAAAGTGATTCTACCGTTGAATTCTTTTCTAAATCATTAGCTTTCTTCATTGATCCATTCTTTTAAATCATCTAAAGTGAGAGGATTTAGTGGATCAACTTTAAGCGCAAGTTTTAGGCTTTCGTTCAGATTCTGCAATCCTTGTTTGTTTGTTTGCAAATTCAACGAATTAAGAGCTTAGTCCAGTTTTTCAATAAAAAATAATAATTTTTGACGTAAACTGAAAGAATTTCTTTCCCTTTTTCTTCCAGTTTCGTTCAGATTCTGCAATCCTTGTTTGTTAATTTGCAAATTCAACAAATTAGGAGATTCGTCCATATTTTTTTTTCAAAAATCTCTAATTTCTGACGTAACGTGAAAGAATTTCTTTCCTTTTTTTCTTCCAGTTGAAGTTTCTTCTTTGCGGCTCATTTGAGAAAATGACTAACAATTATCTGCAAAGAAAAGAAAAATATTAGAATGTAGCTTATTCCTACATCTAAATGGCAGCTCTGAAAAGTTCGGATATGATGATGATCAAATATGACTTCAACTTTATCTCCCCCACTCTCTTTCGTTCGCTGTCTCTTTTTTTTAAACTGCTGCACTTCAGATATTAACACATCAATATCTGTTCGGAAACTTTCAGAAGGTCTCCCAATTCAATTCTGCGTCTCTTTGGAGAAAAGGCACAAATCAAGGACAACAACACGCTGAGTGCTTTTGACTGCATAATCCCCGACGACTTTTCAGTTGATGGCCGTGTTTATCAACGGGTTTCATATCGTTAATTTGATTACTGGGAGACCGTGCCTTGTCCCAAACGTGTTGTGTTGACCTCCGGGGCAGTCGTATCCGGCCTCTTCGTCCGTCATCTTGCGCTTCTCCCACGAAAAACATTTCACTGCGACTGCGCAAAATGGATCGATTGTAAGGACCGCCATTTACAATGCAACGTGGAGAGAGAGAGAAAAAAAAAAGAAAGGACGAGAACAAAAAGAGAACAAAACAAATTTAAAACGATTACTCTTGCTATCTTGAGAAATATCACCGGGTTTTTTTTTAAGTCAAAAATGGAAAAGAAAAGAGGTTAGAATAAAAAGATATAAAAAAAGAGGTTGAATCAATATTGAACAATTTATGAGTAAATGTAGCACATATTCAAACACATATCACGGGTTTTGCGTTTTCAAGTTGTCCTCTATGGAGTTCTAATTGTCAACCGGGAGGGTTTGTGGTATTTATGGGACAAAGGGTCAAGGAAGAAGAAATCAACACGGGGATTACAACCACATATCAAGTCCGTTGAATAAGTTAAAGTGTGCCAACATATTGCTCGGGTAACGCTTCTCATAAAATATTGATTCGATTTGATTGTACATGAAAGAAAGAAAAGACCGCGGGAAGAAAATCAACCACAAATCCTATGAATAAAAGACATTCTTGAGCAACGCAAACAATTCGTTCAATAATAATAATAATAATAAAGTCGACTTCATTTAAACCCGATATGCAAAAGTAAATGAATTTATAACAAGTACATAACAGTTGCTATTGCCAAAAATTGTAAGCAGTATCGTGGATTAATGGATAATGGCTGGCCGTGAGAAATCGGAGAGCCGAGTTCGAATTCCAGTCGGGTTCGTTACATTCATTTACGCGCAAATACCATTGGGAAAGTTATGAATCCATCTCTTCTCCCCCAGCTATGGGTTGAATAGTTGGACAGACTGGGTTCTATAGCCTTGGTTGGCAACCAGTCTACCGCAAATAGAAATGGCAACTTACGTAGGAAAATCTTCTGCCAAGTCTGTCATAAATTGTAAGAGACATAATCGTTCAAGTGCATATCACTTAACTGAATGAAACCAAGTTCAAAATTCGGCCGGAGCTGAGGCACTAATACCCTTGGATCTTTTATTGATTCATTTTTTTTACGGCTTATCAACCCTTTACAGGCTATTTAAAGCCAGAAAATATTTTTAGATTACAAGAATTTTCTTCGTTGTTTTAAGATAACAATGGTTTTAGTGATACAAGTCCTACTAATTAACCCATAGCTGGGGAGAAGAGATGGATTCATCTCTTTCCCAAGGGTATTTGCGTGTAAGTGTATATAAAGAACCCAACTTGAATTGGAACTCGGCTCTCCAATTAACAATTCCGAGCCAGTATCTATTTCATCACACGCACATGCAAACTTACAGCTCTTGGTATTCCCAAGAGGTCACCCATCTAGTTATGGACCAAAATCGACTCTGCTTAACTTCGGTGTTCGTACAAGAACCAGTGTTTCAACGTGATGTGGCTGAAAGCCTAATGGCGTTGGATATGACATCAATCTATCTCTTCTCTCTACCGCCACCACTGATGGGTAAATTAGTTAAGCGAATAAGACAAAATATCTTAAGGCGAATAAGACAACATATATTAAGGCGAATAAGGCAACATATAGTAAGGCAAATGAGGCTGCATATTAATCAGGAAATATTTTTCATAAAATGTTAATTCTCCCCACTATCACGAAATATGAGTATAAAAAAAAGAGTAAGGCGAATAAGATAACATACAGTAAGGCGAATTAAGCAGTATATATTAAGGCGAATTAAGCAGTATATATTAAGGCGAATTAAGCAGTATATATTAAGGCGAATTAAGCAGTATATATTAAGGCGGACGAAGCAGTATATATTAAGGCGAATTAAGCAGTATATATTAAGGCGGACGAAGCAGTATATTGTTTGGGAAATGGTTCTCCAATCACGAACTATGAGTAAAAAAAAGTATGTCGGTTGAGATAATATTTAGTAAAGCGGATGAGACAACACATATGAAGGCGAAAAATATAACATATAAATAGGATAATTGAGGCAACATATATTAATAGGAATGAGGCAGCATATTTCTCAGGAAAGGTTTCTCATGATTTATTTATTCTCCAGCACAATCACGAACTCAGTCAGTTATGTGTCATGCGCAATACACGCGTAGGCGATCATTTATCTTTCGATATATGACTGACGAGTCAGATTTTTTCCGCAGAAGGTTGCCATTTCTTTCTGCAGTAGACCAGTTGCCATCCAAGGCTATAGAATCCGGTCTGTCCTGCTATTTACCTATAGCTGGCAGGAGGAGAAGAGGATTCATACCTTTCACAAGGGTATTAGCACGTAAGTGAATGTAATGGATTCGAATGGAATTCGAACTCGGCTCTCTGATTCAGTTATGTGCCATGCGTGATACACGCTTAGGCGATCATGTGTTTTTCGATACATGACTGACGAAGCAGATTTTTCCCAGTAGTAGGTTGCCATTTCTTTCTGCGGTAGACCAGTTGCCATCCAAGGCTATAGAACCCGATCTGTCCTGCTATTTATCCATAGCTGGAGGTAGAAGACGATGATTCATACCTTTTCCCAAGGGTATTAGCACGTAAGTGAATGTAATGGATTCGACTGGAATTCAAACTTGGCTCTCCGATTCCTCAATCCGAGCCGCTATCCATTACTCCACCGTAAGGCGAATGAGGCAAAATATATTAAGGCGAATGAGACAAAATATATTAAGGCGGGTGAGTCAGCATATTGCTTTCTGTTAAATATTGATGCGATATGTGCTTTTATTCGGGAAGTGGCATCCATAAGAAATACCACCACCAATCACGCCATTAAAAATATTTATAAGCAACGCAAGTATTTCGCGCAAAAAACAACAATAATAATAATAATAATAATAAATCGACTGCATTTGGTCCCAGTCTGTAAAATACTAGCACTTTGATATCGAAATCTCAAAATGTGGCACATGAGGACTTCAAAAATTCCATTTGTATTTGGAGCCATTGGGTTGATTGGAAAAGATACTAGTACTCATTGAAGAGATTCCTGGTAGCCCAAGCTTTTAAAAAATATATAAATAATTATACATAAAAGCACGGCCTACGCTTTACGTAGAGCTTTATGTAAAATGTGTGTTATCTTAGGTTGTTGTTTTTGTTTTGTTTTGTTTTTTCCTCAAAAATGCCCAGTGGAAAATATCATGATGCCATTTCTAACCTTATGTCTCTGGTTGCGTCCCAGAAAGAATTGAGTATACACCAGAAATCAAAAGAAATAATAATAATAATAATAATAATAATCAAAGCCAACTGCCCAGACATTGTTATTAGAGACCACAAACAAACAAAAAAGTACCTCCTTATTGATATGGCGCAGTCCCTGCTGACTGCAATGTATCTTTGAAGATATTCAAAAAGCTGTCAAAATACAAGGACCTTGAAATCGAAATCTCAAAAATGTGACACATGGGAACATCAACAATCCCTGTTGTAGTTGGAGCCCTGGGATTGGTTGGAAAAGATTTCAGTAGACTAATTGAAGGGATTCCTGGAAGTCCATGCCTCAAGGAGATAAAAGTACCGCCCACGCTTTACGAAGGGCTTTATCTATGTAATATATATTTTTTTTGTCAGTGGAAATTGTCATGATGCCATTCCTGACTTTAGGTCTCTGGGCCAAACCCCGAAAAATGAGTACACACCAGAAATCAAAGGAAATAATAATAATAATAATAATAATAATAATAATAATAATAATAATAATAATGAAATCGAAATCTAAAAAATGTGGCACATGGGAACATCAACCATCCCTGTTATTGTTGGAGCCCTGGGATTGGTTGGAAAAGATTCCAGTAGACTAATTGAAGGGATTCCTGGAAGTCCATGCCTCAAAGAAATACAAAAAATTGTTCTGACAAGTACAGCCCACACTTTACGAAGGGCTTTATCTATGTAAATTTTTTTTCTGTGGAAAGTGTCATGATGCTATTTCTAACCTTATGTCTCTGGGCGGGACCCGGAAAGAAATATGTACACGCCAGAAATCAAAGGAAATAATAATAATAATAATAATAATAATAATAATAATAATAATAATAATAAATGCATGTTCAAATTTCAGCCGAAGCTATTGCGTTCACTATACACTAATGACCTTGGAGGATGTATGAATCTCCCTCACTCCTATCTCATCGCCAAATATGAGCAAAATAGTAAGTCAAGTGTTTTCTATCCTTGCTAAAAATGCTGGAAAAATCAATGGCTGATTCTATCTCTCTAGAAATTGCTATTTGCCATGCTTTATTTTTACAAGAGTCAGATTTAACCAGAAATAAATTACAGCCGTCATATCTGGAATGGAACTTTTCCAATCTTGATCGAGTTCAAAATTGTTTACGCATTCTTGTGGGGAATGACTAATTTCCCAGTTTACAGCCTTTTTTTCCACACACAACCATTCCTATTCTATCGTTATTCCCTTGGAATAAATATTCAAATAAGTTCCATTCAATAATTCTACAAGTTCAGACCTTTACAACTTAAGACATGTCATGGAAATTCCTCAAGGACGAATCTCACCCTTATTTCCTTCCGTATTGAGTATTTTTCTTCCGAGAATTGGCATTTTGTGGAACAGACTCTCAGGTCGATGCTTCCCTGATGTATGTAAATATTCTCAGATAAAGTGTATCTGTAGAGGGAGACAAAATGAATAAAAAGAGACAAGAGGAAAAACTCTACTTAGCCGACGCGTTTCGTTCTCTGAGGGACTTTATCAAGGCAATGTAGGATTTATTTTGTTGCACGTGTTTATATACAAAAGCAAGAATGTCATTGGTTTATCAAAGCTTCATTAATATCCATCAGGCGGTTGAATTGAAAGGTCAGTGAAAACTAGTGGAGGACACAAAGTGCCATAATTATAGTCTGGAAGAAAGTAAATGAATATTCAAGAAATCTATACTTGAACATTCATGAGCAGTAAGGTTGGTTTATCAATTTTTAAGATATATATATATATATATATATATATATATATATATATATATATATATATATATACAGATGCCTGTGTGTGTGCCTGTATATGTGTATGCTATTTATGCACGTCCACATTTCTGCGGAATTTAGGACATGAGATTTGCCTTTTGTCTTTTTGAGGGGAATAGGAGGTAGACTTGCTTCTGATTTTATTAATCTGAGCCACACCTGATTCCTCGATAGTGTTTGAGTCACACTTTACAGATATTACTCTTTGACAGTCCTCTGCCAGTTTTTGCAGAATCAATCCTTGTTCGTTCTCAAGCTTGGTCAGTACCAGTCGTCTGACTTCGGCGTCTTCTGCAGATACTAGGCCTTGTGCGAAAATTAAGCACTTAAAATCATCGGCAGTCAGTTCGGCTAGTTTAAAATCATTACAGAGCTTGTTTACCGATGCTGCAAACGTTAGAAAATCTTGCTGGTTGTCTTTGTGTTCAGGCATTTCCAACGATGGTGGAACAAGGTTGTGTTAGGACCGAATAGTTCCGATAGGAGCTTAATAGTCTCTGAAAAATCCAATATAAATATAGGCCTGGAAGAGTCTATTGTGTAGGTAGTTTCCGGTCTCACAATAATATATATAACAGATGTCTGTGTGCGTGCCTGTATGTGTGTATGCTATTTATGCACGTCCACATTTCTCGACCGATTTCGATTAAATTGTACATACATGTTGCAAATTTACCAAAAGAGTTCAAGACCAACTTTTCAGTCTCCAGACGGATTTGGCAAAAATATCGATAAAACTAAAGATACGTACGACTTTTTACAAAAAAACCAAGGCAAAGTTACACGGGAACAAATTTTTTACTGAATGACCTGATGTTCTTTGCACTTAATGCAAAACATCAGCTCATTTTACGTGGTTTATGTAGAGTGCTTCATAGTTTTACTTGACGCAGTTTGGCTTCACACAAAAAAATGAAAAAAAAAACTGTGAAAAAATCGGGTTTTTTCGTACTACTTGAAATAAAATCTTGAATAACTTCCGTATTTTTATCCAATTTTCATCAAAACTGTCGCCAGAAAAATTGCCATCATGCAAGAAATAAGTGTGGTTTTAGTCTTGCTCGCTTCCCCACATATAAGGAAAAAAACACGAAAAACTCTTAAAAAAGACCGTTTTTCGGACACAACTACCTGGTTTTTCGATCACAAATCCCTGGTTCTTCATCCGATGCTTTCCAAATTTGCCATGTAAATTACATATGACACACAAATTGCCTTGCGTGAATGTTTGGTTGAGATAATTTGAGTTAAGTAGGCGAAATCTGCGACAAACTCGGTCCAAAATCCATTTAGCCAAGAGTTTCTTCATATGATGCCATCCTAAACTGGCATTCGAACAACCTTTGATGCAAAGATTGTTTGAGAAGGATTAATGAAGCATTAAAATGAAAAAATTCCCGAAGAACATCTTATTAACACCAGCTTCACAGTAAACGTGTGAAGAAGGGGGGGGCGTTCATGCGTTTGCACTTGCAGTTGAATCAAGCTCTGATGCTTCATCTCTGTTTTTGTTTCATTATCAGATTTGTGAACAATGCCATACTATTTGAAAGTAATTATGGCCATTGGAAATTTACTGAATATCTAAAATACTGAAACAACTTAACCTCGAGCAACGACCACACAAGGTTTTATCGTTATAATTCCTTTATTAAGAACAAACAAACACTGGCGAAGGATATGCCGTAAAAAAGATGAGAGAGATGAGTGGGGGACTAGCTTAGTATTACAACGGATGATGCATGCAAGCGGGGACGCAGGCAGACATTTCTAGACAGTGAGTGCGGGTATACAGGAGGAAGCGGTTATAGAATTGCATCTATGTACATCCGGGAAAGCCAACAAGTACCTCAGCAAGTGCATATATATATATATATATATATATATATATATATATGAAGACTCCATCCCAGTATGCACCACCCTCCGGCAAGATTCGAACCTGCATTACGAAGGAGATTTCAATCTGAAGATTTGAACATCTCGGTGTTCACGAAATAAATTTATAATCGAAATGGATAATTAATGTCTCCGTTTTCTTATTATGATTATAACGCTCTGTAGTCTACATTAAGTTCTCCCTGGATTTATATCCTCCTCGTCATAAACTGATAAAACATATATATATATATATATATATATATATATATATATATATATATATATATAGTAAATGCTGGCGTCTCGTATCATAGGATACGCGTCTACTAGGCCATGTCACAGACGCTTGCGCAGGCACATCTGTGTTTGTTCAACACTCACCGTCCACCTGTGTTTTAAATTGCTACTATGCTGAGCGGATCTTAGTTACTGTTTCTGGGAGAGAGCGTGATCAACAGTTCAAACATGGCCAAGACGATCAAACCCTCGGTCACGATGAATTGTTATATATATATATATATATATATATATATATATATATATATATATATATATATATATATACGCGATTAATATACTTAATTGGTCACTTAGCTGATTGATGTTTTATTTAGCACCCCAACCCCAGAGTTTCGCAGACAAAACTGTGTGTGATGGTACGGTACACACGTCGGGGGTATCGTCAATTGTCTGCCGATTTTCCCATTTTCGTTATTTTCACACTGTTTTATTACGTTAAAAACATAATTTATGCACTTTTTATTGGCGTTGGGCTAATTTTTTCTTCTTCATCTTTGTGTGTGTATATACATATGTATGTGTGGGTACGTGTGTGTATGCGCACATGTTTCTTTTTATAATTTTCCTTTTTCCTTGTACTCCCTCATCATTCCTTTTGCCTTTTTTCTAGGATATTTTGAAAAAAAAACTTTCATTTAAAAATGTTCTATTAAATAGACCGATTTGTTATACCTTTCGGCGTTTTTCCTATTGTTCAATAAATCATTTCGAATCATGTCAAGGAACTTGCCGAAATTGTGTGTTATGTTTCGACTAATTTCGTCATCAGAATAAATTCGTCAAAAGACTTAACACGTATTCCATGTCCGTCGTATTTAAAAAGAATTCATAAAATATTTTGAGACAAAATAATGCTAACTGCTGGCTAAAATGAAATCTAATACGGAGATGATCCACCTTTGGCATTAATCACATCTTTAATACGTCGAGTTCTGCGCGGTTTTTTGGGGAATGTTTAATCCATTTTTCAAGTAAAATTTGCTTTAGTTCTTTCGGCGACAAGGGAAGCGACTCCTTATTTGCTGATACAAAACACACCATAAATGCTTAATTATACTGAGATCTGCTGACTCTGGAGAGCCAATCAAAGTTCGTTTTTTGCTAATTTTTTTTTTTTTTTTTTTACAGTATGGTTCACCCTGAATAAGACCCGTGAGCTACTCGGGGTGGGGGGTTATATTAAGACAGTTTATACGGATAGGAGGGGAAGATAACGGTTAACTCTAGACTTGAACAGGTGAAGACTAGTGATCGGGAAAACATCCTCTTGGGAGTCGGTTCCTCTGAGCAGTGTTTCGCGAGAAGCTGTTACTTCTCGCCACTGGAATACGCAGGGAATGTGGGTGGTTTTTCTACTATGTAAATGGCATGGAAGGTCCTTGTCGTAAAGGTTAGGACGGGCGTGACCAAGAAATATAGTTCGTTCGAGCAATTTCCATGAAAAGAGCAGCAAGAGACTCGCCAAATCCATAATTACTTGAGGCGGTGATGTGTGTTTTATGCTGTAGTTTTCTTGAAGTTATATTTTGGAATACAGTTTGATTTCTTTAAGAAATTGTAGGATATTATATGGATTAATATCATGAAAGCGTTCTTTCACGTTAGATGATTTTGTTTGGCGCTAAATTAACTTATTATTATTTAATGACGGTATTTCAATATGTTGTACGTAATTTTATGCTTTTAACAACAGATATTTTGTACATAATTTTTTAATAAATTAATATTATTTACATTGTGATTAAATTGTTATGTTTTGGGATGGGCGTATTTTCTATACATCTTCAAAACCATGAAGTAATGGATTTAACTGTTTCTTTTCATTTTTTTTTTATATTCAGTTTTCTGTATTAATTTTGAAAATCTCTAACCCGGAAAGGATCATTTAAAGAAATCAAATGATCTCACCATGACCGATACTAATGTCACAATGAAAAAGTCACAGAAAAATTCATACTTTTGGCTAGGAACAAAAAATCACAATTAATTTATGGTGGCCTGTAATGAAGTCTTCTATTTCTGTTGTGTACTTCAGGAGTTTATGTGCCCGTTCTGTTTGAAACAGACATTCATAGTTAACTGGTCCAAAACGCAAAAAACGTTTTCTAACAATGCTACGGTCATATATTCGATATATTTCATAGTTGGGGGGGGTCCTAGTACCCCATATGACCCGACTTTATGTAAAGAAAGACTTAAGAAGGGTGTTTTTTAAAGTTTGCTCCAAAATGCAAACAAACCACGGAGATTGCATACAAAGATAGATAAAGCCGTAAAAACGTTTTCTATCAATACTACGGTCATATATTCGATATATTTCATCGATCTTCACCGGGTGCCCTTCTGCCACGCTTAGAAAATCGCCATATTCTATATATTTCATTGTTAGAGAGTCCTAGTATTCCATTAGACTATATGTAAAGAAAATCTTTGACTTTAAAATTTTAATTAAACGTTTCTTGGATTTTCAATAGATTATAAGACTGAGATTTTGTCCAATTTTGGACTAAGAAAAGGCTGGAGATTTTGTCGACTGCTTTTTGTTCGCTGGATTTTATTCACTAGGTTTTGCCCGCTGGGTGCTAACTTTGTGTTTCGTTTTTTTTATTTTTATTTATTTATTTATTTATTTTTATCTAACTTTTTTACCGTGAATTTTTTTCCCGGTGACTTTTTTTTACTTGTGACATTTTTTTTTTCTCTGGAACCGCACCACCACCACCACCACCACCATCAGCACCACCACCACCAGCACAAATTAACTAATTTTTAACTTTCTAAACTTTGTAATATTGATCACGGTTTTATTTTTCCATTCGTCTGTGAAACTATTTCAAGTTGAATTGGAAAGGACGTTTGGAAAGGACGAATCTCGCTCTGTTTTATTTATCGGTATGATCCCCTCCCCCTACCCACAAAAAAAAAACAACAAAAAAAAAACATGTCTCGTGACATGTGTACTTCTAAGTAAGAAGAATTCATTTAATTAACGGATTAGAAGGATAAGCCGAGACGGGCGCGATTATCCCGATGTAGCTCTACAGTTACCAAAATTAAGCGACTCCAAATGCAGTGGAGACGAATGAAGCTGCCGGTGTCTGCTCCGGAGACAAAGAGAAATGGGTTTGTGTAAAGCGAGATAAATGTCCCTCTCAGCTGTGGCGAGACAATGGTCAAGTTGACGACGGATAAGTTATCCAAGTACATTCGTCATCGGCTGAAGAAGACCTAATGCTTGCCAAAGAGTCTTATCAAAGAGTCGATCTCTTAGTGCGCAGAAAACTACAACTAATTATAGCCAAATGACGATTGAGGCTTCGTATTGCCTGTTCAGAATAAGCCATATTAAATGCCTTTGCTTAAATTTAGGGTAGCAGAGCTAGCTTTCATAAGATTGCGATGTCTCAGCGAGATTACAATCAAACATTTGCATATAGTTCGCAAGCAAATGTATACAAAACAGCTTCCAGTGTTAATGGGTACTGGAAAAAAATAAATTTTCTTACCGGAAGAGTATAAATAAATCATAGCTTAAATATGGCGTTATTAATTCCAAGTGAGTTAATTTTATTCTGCATCGGTTCAAGGGAGCTGCTGAAGCACGACACGAACCTTGAATCCAACTCGAAAGTATAGGGTTCGATCATTACTGATGTCTTCATGAGTGTATACCAAGTCAAGTAACCTTCTTTTAGGTGACAAAACCCTACCTTTTAAGTGACATAGCCCTTCAGAACGTTGATTGGTTGATTTTTTTAGCGGCATATCAAACTCTTCTGGGTTATTTTATACCGAAATCAAAATATTTTGAACACAATTTTATGACTTCAACTACAGATAAAATATATTGGATATCATCTTACTATAAAATATATTGTTGGTAATTCTGGTTTAAAAATGTATTGTTGGTAATTTTACTATAAATATATATCGCTGTTAAGTTCTTGTATAAAATTTATTGCTAGTATTGTTACTATAAAAATGTATTTTCATACTTCAATAGTGTTTTGCTTTTTGGTTGGGGTTCAATATTTGCCCATAGCTGGGACCCCTAACAGGTGCTGCCACCCCCGGTCAGGGTGGACCTGGTAATAACGCCTCTCGAAACATCCAATCTCCCGATCAGAGGCCTTGCTGCTGGATGTAGTTTATCGTCAGACCAGGACTATCAACGACAGATATTTTGTATATAATTTTATACTTTAAGAGTATATATATGTTTTTAAATATATATTTTGTAGATCATAAAATGTATTGTTCGTAATGTTAATATAAAATCTATTTTTATATATTCTTCGTTGCATTGATCGTCATTTTGTTATAATAAAAATGAACTGTTCATTTTTGTTTTGGGCTCACCGTTTGCCTATAGTTGGGTACAAGGCCGAAGGTATAGGGTTCTGTGGGGTTGTAAGAGCGTCAGAAAAAGCAAGAAGTGAAATTAATGAAGTTATGCAGGAAATATAACGATTAACGCTAGACTTGAAGAGGCCAAGATTGTAGTGATTGGGAAAACACCCTGCAGGGGAATCTGTTCCACAAAGTAGCAGAGACATTTGTTTGAATGGAACTTACTTTTACTAATGAAATACGAGGGGAATGGGGATGATTCACTCTTGTGTAAGTGGCAATGAGAGTCACAGTTGTAAAGGTCAGGGGTGATCGGTTACAGGAATGTAACTCGTCAGAAAACATGACATAGAAATAGTGATAAAGCGATGAGAGGCTTGCAACGTATAGTCTGTAGGAAAGGCGTTGAAAGGTGGAAAATAATTCAACACCTACGAGAAGACGTAGAGGCTTTTAAACTCTATAAACAGACAAGTGAGGACTGTGCAGCTCCAGTCCAGATATGGTAATAATACCAGCATCCTTGGTCTGATCTGGCTCTTGTAAATACAAAGTATAGCAGAGGGTATCAGGTACTTACTGGAGCGATAAAATGAAGCAGCTATTTTTCCAGCATCTGTAGAAATAGATAGGATATATGTTTCACTTGAGGTCTGAGGCGAGCTTGAGTCCCTATAAGCGTTCAAGACAAGGGGCCTTCTTGAGAGAAGACCCTTCTATCATGATAGGTAAAAGCTTAAGAATATTCAGTGTTGTTGGGACACAAGATCAAGTTTTATGTAGGGAACCCAAGCGTTTCCACCCAGGCCACTGGTCAAAATTTTACCAGGTCCTACCAAAGCTCGGATACAGTACTGGTTTGTTTTTCTCAGTCGTGTCTCCATCCGAAGACAGAACCCCGACTGAGTTACCCTCTGCCCGAAGACCGAGGTCTTGTCTTGTCTAGAACCCGGGACTGACTGCGACTGACTGGTATTTACCGGTCGCCTCACTGCGGACTATTTGTGATACAAGGTCAAGTTTTATATGGAGAACCCAAGCGTTTCCACCCAGATCACTGATCAAAATTTACCTAGCCCCCGCCAAAGCAGGCTCGGGTATAGTACTGGTGTGTTTTTCTTGGCCGAGTCTCTATCCAAAGACAGATCCCGACTAAGTCATCCTCCGCCCGAAGACAGAGGTTGTTGCAAGCCTGGGACACTGCGACTGACGTCCTGTGACTCACTTTGAGTTCTTTATTTAAGGCGTTTTGCCTAGTTAATTTTTGGCTACCGGAGGTGTCTTCTATACTCCACAACAGATGTATTGAATTTTTCAGGGGATGGATGACTAGGTTTTGAATCTTGAGACTTTTATCTTTCTTTTCAATATACATATCATGGTAACTGCTCCGATGAGCTGCTTTCGCTGGTTCCCAGACTTCATGAATTTAAGCGTTCAACTCGGCTGGCATCTCGCTCGCACCCGTTCACTATCGAAGCTTTTAAATGTAGCCGTCTCTTCTACTCCAATAGCTTCATGTCTCGCACCTCTTGCCTGTGGAACTCCTTCCCCTTTTCCTGTTTCCCTGATAGCTATAATCTCCAACTATTCAAATGTAATGTCAATCGACGTCTCCAGATGCCCTGATCTATCCCCTAACCGTCTCTTCATCCTTTCCTTCATCACTTCTATTTGCTCTAGCTCCGACTCTCTGTAACCCCTTGCGTGCTAGTGGCTTCCCGCCTTGCTTGGGGTGAATCGCTTAAAAAAAAATGCGAAACATTGACTCAAAGATTAGACTGAAACAAAAACATTCTTTTTATTCAAAATGTATTTATGCAGATGGTACAGATATTTACTCCTGTCTTAGTAGCCTGTCCGACAGATCTGATAAAGTAAAATTGGCAACTGTTATCGAAAACACCTCCAGTTAGAGGTTAACTGAGGCAAGGATTGACTTGTAAATGTTAACAAAACTTCTTTCATTTAACCACAACCCAGAATTTTTCCTGTCTGCCATCAGCATGGCTGATGCAAAAAAATTTCACACCTTCTCGTGTTCCCGTTTTCTACTGACATGAAATGAAGTGTGAATCAATTGCTAGCGCTACATCCAGGAAATTTGGTTAACTATGTTTCGTGCCAGACAATTCTTCTTGTCAGAATCCATCTTGTACATTTTTAAATCGGCTATTCGCCCGTACATTGAATACTGCTGCCATAGCTGGCCTGTTTTTCCTACTCTATATCTCAAGATTGTTGACAAAAATCAAAGAACAGTCTGTAATGTAATCGACCCTGTCCAGGTGTCGCGACTTCTGTCACATTCTCATTGACGTGAGATGGTTTCCCTCTGTCTTTTCTACAAATGTTTTCATGAGTTTTGTGCCTCGATTGCATGAATTTGAAGCGTGCGACTAGATTGGCAACTACAAGTTGGCCAGTAAAAAATTGGTAAATTCAGAAAGAAATTTATTTAGCAATCATGATTCATTCACAAGCTGAAAAATCATCGTTCGAAATGTTTGCCTGAATGTTCAACACAAAATTGTAATCGTGGTAACCAGCAGGCAGTAGCTTTGCAAATAATGTCAAGAGGAATTTCATTCCAAGCTTCATTTGTTCCACTTTAATGAATCAATATCGACGATGTCACGACGACGGTTTTGCAAGGGAGTTAGGAGTATACTCCAGATACAATAAAATCCATAACATTCAGATATGGGCTTTTAGAAGGGCCACTAAGATGGACCAATTAGAACTGGTGTATTTTCTCGAAGAAGAAATTTGCCGCTTTTTTACTAGGCACTCTGTAAGTCTCACCGTGTTTACTTTTGAAATAGCTTCATGCAACCATCAATTCTATTTTAATAGTTATTTTCTCGCCTGTGTAACTTCCTTCCTATTTCTTGCTTAATTGCCACCTTACAATCTTCAAAAATTTTACATGCAACGTCAATCGCTATCTTCTGTCTTCCTGATACCTGTTCTTTTATTGTCCTTTTCCTCAATTCTAAATTTCAACTGCTGTAATCCCCTGCGCCCTAGTGGCAGTATCGCCTTCCTTGGGGTGAAATGAATTTAAAAAAAATTTATTTCCTGCCTCTCTTTCTGTGTTTACGTGTTAGAACCAGTGATTTTTCATGGACAAATTCTATATTTTGTGTAGTACTTTAAAATACGTTTGCATAGAGCTACATATGTATGTGAGTGTGTCCCTGTCCGTCAGTCTGTGTCCATTAATGGGAGATGGAGGTAAGCTTTTCACTACAAATATACGCTGAAACACGACTAACGCTATTTCTATTCACCCAACTAAACCCTTTATTTTTTTTTCTACTTTTTCTTCTTGTCTTTACGCTTCAAGTGGCTAGTAAATAGCTACAGACGACTCTTGTTCCGTACGGCTCGACAAATCTCACTCCCGACACCCTTGTGAGAAACGTGCTCGCTTGGAGGGAGTCAAGTGTTGACCTTTTGGGTATCATATGAGAGCGAAACTGCAAAAATGATGGTATTTCTTACATCACCTCTTCTCGATTTACACCTCACCTTTGTATGACAACATCCGGCCCTGACTGGCCCCTGTCAGGAAAAGAGCAATTTTTTTATTTATATCAGCTATTTTTCAGTCAACTACAGGCCCCAGATCATAACATGCCATGGACCAATGTGGAAGGGTAAGGCCTATTCTACGCTCTTTATGACAAACTTAGAGTAGGCTGGAGCTTGTAGTGGAATGAAAAAGTGACTTATATATATATATATATATATATATATATATATATATTAATTCAAACGTTATTATAGTGGATACTCGTATTTGAAATAGACGCCCCATTTTTTTATTTTAAACAGTGTGTATGACGTCTATCGCCCTGCGCAGTCGAGAAATCAATAAAGAAAATGTGCTCTCCGACAGAAATCGAACCTGCGTCCCCCTTTATAGGGGAAACTAGCGTTTGATCCGGCAAGATGTACCCAGACGATTTTGCTTTTCCGAAAAGATTTATTTTCCCGAAAATCCTATATTTGCTCAGTTTTGCATTAGAAACGTAAACATTGCGATTTCTGTAGAATTAATGGCTTTATTTTAAGAGGATATTTGTATTACTTTAAACATGGAGACAGCGTGTTTTAAATACGGCGTATCCACTATAGTAAAGTTTGAAGTTATATAAATTTAGGATAAAAAAAATAAATCCATTAATTCCATTGAAATTACTTTGTTTGAGATTAGGATACGAAACTGAGCAGATATGAATCTTTCGAGAATAATTTCACTGAAGTGGGCGTGCTTTCTTAAAAAAGGGAAAATATATCCTTGCTTGCTGATTCGTCCACCGTGGCCGAGCGATAAAGCACACTGGATGAAACGCATTATACTTTATTATTATTTTTGTATAATATTCTCGAATATGAAGGCCGATAGACGTAATACACACTGTTTAATAAATAAAAATTGGGCGTCTATTTCAAACACGGAATATCTACTATAATAACGTTTGAAGTAATATATATATATATATATATATATATATATATATATATATATATATGTGTGTGTGTGTGTGTGTGTGTGTATATATATATATATATATATATATATATATAGTTTTAAGATATGCTATATTTATGGGATCAAGTGCTCAATATCAGAGATCTATCTCTGATATGTAAATATAAAAGTGAACATTGAAGTCAACACTCAGAGGCGACAGACTGTTTCATGCTAAACTCAGGCCACATGTCAGGCCACATGCGTTTTTCTCGGCTGTTTGTATATACGAGTCAGTGGTGTATTTTGGGTAGTCTATTGCACTGTGGGTAGTCTATTCTTATTTCTTAGTTATTTTGTCGGGAGTGGTTTGTTAATTTGTTTATTATTTATTTATTTATTCGGATTAATTTATTTTACTTCTTTCTGCTTATTTATTTTTCTTTTATTTATTTTTATTTATTCTTTTCAGTTTTCGATTTTTAAGTAACGTAGTAAAAAATTGTTTTCGTATCTGCATTTTGAGATGAGTACTGATCGTTTATTTAGTAGTTTGTTTTGGTCTGAGAAGTTAATTATTATTATGTGTGTGTGTGTGTGTGTGCGCGTACGCGCGTGTTTAAAGTATCTCACATTTAGTGCTGGTGTTAATAAAATAGTTCTCAGTGTAATATAACAGGGCTATTAAATATATATTAATAAATATATTATTCCTAATAGATAGCACGATTCAGAGTTTCATATACAACGCAATCTTCATATATATATATATGTGTGTGTATGTGTGTGTATATATATATATATATATATATATATATATATATATATATATATATATATATTGTCAGACATTTTTATGTTTATACATTCTTTTTTATAGATACAAATATTTAAGTAAATGTTCTGTTTATAATAAACAGTATTAACAACATTTACCAGCCTGAATGTCACAGAAATTGTCATATCTTTATCTGTCGGAGGACGCATATTTTCCATGACAATTTCTCGGACATTCAGGCCGGTAAATGTTGTTTAATACTGTTTATTATAAACAAAGCATTTACTTAAATATTTGTATCTATAAAAAAAAAGAATGTATAAACATAAAAATGTCTTAAAATAATTGTCGGACTTTGTCCATTTCATAATGTGTGACGTCATATAAATATACATATAAAATTTCTTGTGTAAATCACCTACTACTCCTAAATCGACCAATACCAGTAGATTTTAGAAATTAATAAACACCTAAACCGTGGAGCAATATTTTTTAAATATTATCTTTAAAAGGTAGCGTAGTTTCATTCGACTCGGATCTTCAGGGTAATTAGTCCTGGAAAGTTCCCTGTGACACAGCTTCCTTACGTTGCATATAGTTTTTCTATTTCTTTTTAAGAAGTGGTCTTACTTGCTCCACACCCAATTGGTTTTGAATACTCCAGCTAGGCCCTTGCTGGAGAGGATAAGAGACCGATCCATAACTTTATAATGCTATTTGTCCGAAAGAAAAACGTAACTGGAATTTGAACTTGACACGCCAGATTCATTTTCCGAGCCAATAATCACTACGCTACGCGCTTTTTTAATCATTTCACACGAACCAAAGCAATAAAGCCACAAAGATGTAAGGAGTTATTGAGTGAATAGGAGAATAGAATAGAAAAAGAAAACAATATTAATAAAAGAAACCAATAAATGAACAACAATTAAGAAGACAATAGATAACGATTGACATTGCATTTAAACTTCTGAAGCCCAAAGTTGAGTGAACAGCAAGAAGATGGAAGAGAGTTCCACAAGAGAAATTTGTTTGAATGGAACTTACTTTTACTAATGAAATACGAGGGGAATGGGGATGATTCACTCTTGTGTAAGTGGCATGGTGAGTCACAGTTGTAAAGGTCACGGGTGATCGGTTAAAGGAATGTAACTCGTCACAAAACATGTCATAGAAATAGTGATAAAGCGATGAGAGGCTTGCAACGTATAGTCTGTAGGAAAGGCGTTGAAAGGTGGAAAATAATTCAACACCTACGAGAAGACGTAGAGGCTTTTGAACTCTATAAACAGACAAGTGAGGACTGTGCAGCTCCAGTCCAGATATGGTAATAATACCAGCATCCTTGGTCTGATCTGGCTCTTGTAAATACAAAGTATAGCAGAGGGTGTCATGTACTTACTGGAATGATAAAATGAAGCAACTATTTTTCCTGCATCTGTAGAAATAGATAGGATATATGTTTCACTTGAGGTCTGAGGTGAGCTTGAGTCCCTATAAACGTTCAAGACAAGGGGCCTTCTTGAGAGAAGACCCTTCTATCATGATAGGTAAAAGCTTAAGAATGTTCAAGTTTTATGTGGGGAACCTAAGAGTTTCACCCAGGCCATTGATCAAAATTTACCCAGGTCCCGCCAAATCTCGGATACAGTCCTGCTGTGTTTTTCTCAGCCGTGTCTCTATCCGAAGACAGAGTCCCGACTGTGTCACCCTCAACCGGAAGACGAAGGTCATCTCACCTTATGCCTGAGAAGTGCGAGATAAGACCTTGCTACCAATCTAATACTGCACTTAAATTCATAAAGTCTAAGGACCGTAGCAGAAAGTTCATCTGAACAATTACTATGGAAATATTTATAGAAAAAGCGCAGGGAAAACTACATTACGACAGCGAGAAAGTGACTGAAACCGAGATGCCATGTCAGGACCGATAACATTGCAGATTATTTTGGAGATTTTATCAAGAATCTCTAAATGCATAGCAGAAGTATCAGGCCAGGTTTGATAGCAATATTCAATACATGGATGGATGGTAGACTTATAAATGTGTAAGGCAGATTCTAGTGGGGCAAATTGCTTGGCACATATTTGATAGACATCTGTTTAAAGTACATGGTGTCCCTAAAATATGGGCACATGGGCAAAAATGCATATTTGCAAGAAATTAAATTTTTGATAACATTGTATTGAACTGGAATATTAACAATCTTCAATATGATTTCCATCATTTGTGATGCAAAGGTTAATTCGCTTTGTAATATTTAAGATTAAATTTTAGCACATTTATTTTTTATGCATTTAATCAAATGTGTTGTATCTGTGATTTTCACTGAGTACACCTTCTCTTTTAGCATACCCCAGAAAAAGTATCCTTCTTTCGACAAAACCAGGTTTAATCTGTGAAGGTAAAAAAAAATAAAAACATATAGTTAATGAGATTTCCTGTGTCCAGACATTAGAGACACCCTATATTATATGTAAATGTTCGTGTGCAGGTGTTTTGATACGAGCAATGTCTTTTAATGTCAAGACTGTGAACAGATTTATATAAATATCTATTACTATTCGGGAAGACAAACGATTTTTTTTTATAATCCCATTGAACAAGTACTTGACCTACTTTATTTTAAATCTGTTTTAATCTAAATTTGATCATGCTTAAAGTATATTGTCATTGAGATTTGATACACAGATCCTCGTCTCAGTCTAAACAAGACATCCTCGTCTTGAAGGATCCTCTTATGTCAGTTTACGAAATCTAGCAAAGCCGACTTCAGTCGTTTTACCTGTCTCTCCTGAAAAAAAAAAATATATATATAAAATTGAAAGCGTATTTCGCTACAAAAAGGAAGAGCAAATGTTTCGATTCAGAAATCATAGGTGACGACGAAAAAAAAAATAATCTTATCTTGCTTGAGATTAAAAAAATAAGTATGTTTCCTTGATACAAGTATGCTTAAACACCTAACACAGTTCCTTGTTAATTACATAATTTTAATGGTGTTCGCCCCATGTAAGGCAGTAAAACCACTGAAACACAAGAGGTTACTGAACGTGGAAGTGTTAAAACACAGAAATATTTCTAAGGTGCGAGAACAAAATGGGTGTAATCAAGAGGGCAGTAGATAGCGATTGACATTGCATTTAAATTTTTGCAGATTAAATATGGCTGGAAATAATGGAGCTGGAAGGAGTTGCACAAGCTGGAAGTGCAAGAAAAGAAACTGTCTGCATAGATTTTACAGTCACATCTAGCCAGCTCAACTGTATATGCCAGTCTAGTACTCTGCTTAAATTCAAAAAGTCTAGGTACAATAGTGAAGAGCTCATCCGAAACAATTACTATGAAAGTATTTATAGAAAAGGCCCAGGGAGGCAACCTTACGATGGTGGGAAAGTGACTGAAGCTGAACTGCCAGAACAAGACTAATAATATTGCTGACTCTTCTTTAGATTTTATCAAGAAGCTCAAGGGAAATAGCAGGGGCACCGGACCATATGTGCAGCAATATTCTAAGCATGGATAAATGGTAGACTTTATAGATATGTCATATAGATATATGTTAGATAGTATATATATATATATATATATATATATATGCATATATATATTTAGTGTTCCTGGCTAATATTTACTTTCAGTTTACATAATTAACAAAGAAGTTTAGTTGTTTTTATCAGAATTCATATATATAGATATATATATTTCTATAGTTCACTGCCACCAGCAAGCAGAAATATTTCTTCTCTTGATGATGGCCATTTTGGCCGAAACTAGTCGAAGAATCTAAATGAAATAATAACAATAAAAACGAAAGAATATTAATCTACAACCCAGTGTGTCTGAAGATTTTAATTTTTTAATATTTTTATTGTTCAATATATATATATATATATATATATATATATATATATATATATATATATATTTTTTCTAGCGTTTTTACATTTTTTCTGCTTTGTAAGAATGAGCCAGTACAAAAACTGTCCACCCTCCAAACGGAATGTAAAAAAAAAAAAACTGAAAAAAAAATTTAATTTTCCATGTCAGTCATAGTTAACGAAAAATGTTTAAAAGAAAGTTTGCTGCCCAAATATATATATATATATACATATATATATGTATATGTGTGTGTGTGCGTGCGTGTGCGTGTGTGTGTGTAAAAGGACTATATACATACATATATATATATGTGTGTGTGTGTGTGCGTGCGTGTGTGTGCATAAAAAGACTATATACATACATATATATATGTGTGTGTGTGTGCGTGCATGTGCGTGTGTGTAAAAGGACTATATACATACATACATATATATGTGTGTGTGTGTGTGTGCAGATATGTCGAAAGATATGTTTGCCCTTTATGCCTACATGAAAAACTACACATTTATTAAGTTTCTAAATAATGAAAATTTATTAAACCATAGACATGAGTTAACGGTTTTCTGCCGACATCAACAAATTTTCGCATTAAATAATTAGCATTAAAAAAAAATTCCGTCTAATAAAAAGTTTAAAGGCTTAACCCAATCATAAGATAGATAAACTCTTTATGAAGTCGTCAAAAAAACAAATTGTAATTCAGTGTGTCACATTTAAGTACGAAACAGCCCTTTAGGAAAAAAATAAAATAAAAAGATAAAAGATAAATAAATTTCTCGGACATTCAGGCCAGTAAATGTTGTTAATACTGTTTATTATAAACGGGGCATTTACTTAAATATTTGTATCTATAAAAAGAACGTATAAACATAAAAAAATGTCTTAACATAATTGTCCATTTCATAAAGTGTGACGTTATATGTATATAAATATTGATGCATGTGAATGCGTAAATTTTTTACATTAGCAAAAGATTCTATTTTATTCATAATTATTATTTTTTACCTTATATTTATATTTTTAGCTACATTCCTCGTATGCAAATATGGACTGCATCATCATTGCCACAGATATGAATATATGAGAGAAAATCATGAAGAATTGTGTTTAAAAATAGTAAAATCGCCACTGCAAACCGAACTGTGGCTCAATCGGTAAAAGCACGTCAGGCTATATGACGGTTCCGTGTAGGATACAGGTTCGATTCCTGTCGAAGGACGCATATTTTCTAGGAAGATTTCTTGGACATTCAGGCTGGTAAATGTTGTTACTATTGTTTATTATAAACAGAGCATTTACTTAAATATTTGTATCTATAAAAAGAACGTATAAAGATAAAAAATGTCTTAAAATATGTATATATACACACATCCATAATAATGTAGATGTGTCATAATATTGGTAAGTAACTCTGTATTATACTATTATAAATACATAGATATGAATATTTATATAAGTCATTTGTATGGATGCGTGTGTGCGTGTTTTCCTTTTTTCTGTTTATTTTTCATTATTTTTCCATTATATATGTATTTTTTATTTTAAATACAAAATCCAGTTTTATTTTAACAATAATGACTTGAAAGTTTTACAACTTTTCCATTTCATTTAATCAGACATGAACACTTCCATCTTCCCATATGTTTTTCTTCTTTTCTTGATTCTTGCATTCATTTTCTCACTGAAATCAAGTAGTGCCCGGAATAGTCCATTATTTATGAGGTATTAACAGATGTTAAATAATTCTATCTTTCTTTTTTGTCACTGAAACCAAGTAGCGTCTATGATAGGTCTTTTTTCTTTCCAACCAATCAAAACTGAATAAACATTACTTTATGAGGTATTAGCATGGCGTATATATATATATATATATATATATATATATATATATATATATATATATATATATATATATGTATGTATGTATGTATATGAAGAAAAATATACGGAAAAACAAACAAAAATCCTAATATGCAATTATGCTGTTTCAATGTTAATATAATGTCAACGTCGGACGTTTCGGTCTAATAGACCATCTTCAGAACATATTCATAAAACATAATTAACATTAGACTATATTCAATTCAACATGAAAAAGACGATGGACATAAGAGTAAGACTAATCCAAACAGATAACTGAAATTTTTATAAGATTAGCGTTCCGTTTTAATATGATCACGTCGTCGTCACGTGGGCGATGTTGTGAAAACGTATTCGAAGCTGATTTCAAAATATTAGATAAGCTCGATTGAACGATTTTTCTCATATAAAATGTTGATAAGTTTGTGTCGGGGAATGGTAACAATACCTATATCTGTATATCTTTGTGAATCAATTTATTTTTATTATACCAAAAATCGAAAGCTTCTGACAGATAATGTCAGAATAAATCTCTGATAAACACGTAAGAGATAAAGATGTCCACTATTCTATGAAGCCAAGACAGATAAACAGGTCTTATCTACCTCATATATATATATATATATATATATATATATATATATATATATATATATATATATATATATATATATGAATTGATTGGCTTGTTTGTTTAACGGCATATCAACTACTTATAGGTCATTTAATACCAAAATTTATTTTTCTTGGGGGCTTTGTAGTAATAAAATATGATATATGTTATTCTGCTTTCACACTTGAATACATGGTAGATGATACTCAGATTTTGCGCATATACATATTTGCGTGAACATAATTACTTTCATAGTGGTTTGTTTTTGCTTATAGCTGGCATCAGACGATATGAAAAGAATTTACATAAAATAAATAGACAACACTTGTCTATATTATTTAATGAAACGTATCAATCTCTCTCTCTCTCTCTCTCTCTATATATATATATATATATATATATATATATATATATATATATATATATTGTTGGATTACCGCCCCCTGACGATAATTACAGGTTGTGCAAGATTTGAAAAAATCCATCTCGGTAACTTTTCATAGCAAAAACGTGTATTCTATTCGCTCCCGCCGACTTGTAATTACCTAAACTAAAGACACTGAAGGTTTCTTCGAACTCTTCACCTTTAATTTTATTCCTCATTTTTCCTTTTTGTAGTATGTCCAGTTAATATATTTATTAAAACTTGTTTGTTAAATTCAATGATTTATGTTTCTTTCCTTCTTTTTTTTTTTTTTTTTTTGTCCACCAATATTGTTTACTGGACAAATGTACAAGCAGCATTAAACATTTATTTAAGTAGTCCACACCTTGTATCAAAATACTAAGTCCCGTAACATTACCTCTCTCTCTCTCTCTCAATCTATATATATATATATATATATATATATATATATATGTGTGTGTGTGTGTGTGTGTGTGTGTGTGTGTGTGTGTGTGTGTGTGTGTGTGTGCAAATATATGGATATAGATCCGACAGTATGAAGAAAAATATACAGAAAAAACAAACAAAAATCTTAATATGGAATTATACTGCATTAATGTTAATATAAAGTCAACGTCGGACGTTTCGGTCTATTTTAGACCATCATCAGGACATATTCATAAAACATAATTAACATTAGAACATATAAAATTCAACATGAAAAAGCTGATGGACATAAGAGCACAACTAATCCAAACAGATAACTGGAATTTTTATATAAGATCAGTGTTCCGTTTAAATATGATCACGTCGTCGAAAATTGTTCCATCGAGCTTATCTAATATTTTGAAATCATTTTTGATTTACTTTATAACATGGAAGACTTCAAGCTTGTATGAAAATATAAGAACCTATTGATCTCTGCGTATTCCTATAAGAACGGAAAGGATTTCTTAACGAACTGTTTATATGAGAAAATAGTTCAATCGAGCTTATTTAATATTTTGAAATCATCTTCGAATACGTTTTCACAACATCGCCGACGTGACGACGACGTGATCATATTTAAACGGAACGCTGATCTTATATAAAAATTTCAGTTATCTGTGTGAATTAGTTGTGCTCTTATGTCCATCGTCTTATTCGTGTTGAATTGAATATAGTCTAATGTTAATTATGTTTTATGAATATGTCCTGATGATGGTCTACAATAGACCGAAACGTCCGACGTTGACATTATATTAACATTAATACAGTATAATTGCATATTAAGATTTTTGGGTTTTTTTTCTGTATATTTTTCTTCATATATATATATATATATATATATATATATATATATATATATATATATATATATAGAAAAATATAGTCTTAAGATGTGCTATATTTATGGGATAAAGTGCTCAATATCAGAGATAGAGCGTGTGTAAATGTAAAGTGAACATAGAAGTCAACACTTAGAGGCGGCAGTCTGTGTCATGCTAGGTGGCCTGACGATTGCATCTAGCATGAAACAGACTGTCGCCTCTAAGTGTTGACTTCTATGTTCACTATTATATTTATATGTGTGTGTGTGTGTGTGCGCGCGCGTGTGTGTGTGTTTGTGCTTAGATATAGTAGTCAAAGTTTTTCGAGAGATAAAAATCAACAAAAATAAGGACATTATCAATAAGACTAATGTTATTTCTTTTATGTTAGTCAACCTTTTGGCAAATTGAAGCATGATGAGACAGATGTTAAAACCCGGGATTTTCATACTCGCCTGTGTCCTTTCTAAACTAGACTTTGTGATTTTTCATTCGGGGTATTTTTTTTTCTTCCGTATGTGATATATTACAGAAGAGATCTCATAATTTGGGGCCAATTGTTTGCAACGGTTAGGGTTATAGAAGACTTTTTGTGGGAAATATATTCTTGAAATAAATTCACACTTTCTAGGTTAAATAGGAATTTAGGCAGATCAATTTATAGAGTTTCTACAAAAAAAAAGCTTTCTACAGACTCTCTACAACCCTCATCCTAGCAAACAACAAACCCAAACAACCCACTCAGTAACCAGTGGCTTTATTGCTTTGTGTGGGATGAAATGAAAAAGAAAATGTTTATTCGATTAAGCATTATCAACCATAATTAATTTCTGATTAGAATTTCTTTCATCTTAATTATAGTTGATTTTCATCGCAACTAGCTAGACCGTTATCATACAATATTATTAATTTGATTTTTATTAGATAAAGTATTGTTAATCATTATGATTTTGACTAGATTTTCTGTCATCTTAATTTCAGTTGTTTTT
>CAHIKZ030005595.1:1105000-1117500 GCA_903632075.3 Acanthosepion pharaonis | reverse complement strand
ACAAAGTTTCGGCCCTTCAGTATCTGTCTATATTTCTGAGATGAGGTATTATGTACACTATTTACATTATTTGGACTATTGTCCTCATCTTTGTTGCTATATTTATTACAAAGTTTCGGCCCTTCAGTATCTGTCCATATTTCTGAGATGAGGTATTATGTACACTATTTACATTATTTGGACTATTGTCCTCATCTTTGTTGCTATATTTATTACAAAGTTTCGGCCCTTCAGTATCTGTCTATATTTCTGAGATGAGGTATTATGTACACTATTTACATTATTTGGACTATTGTCCTCATCTTTGTTGCTATATTTATTACAAAGTTTCGGCCCTTCAGTATCTGTCTATATTCCTGAGATGAGGTATTATGTACTTTATTTAGATTATTCGGACTATTGTCCTCATCCTTGTTGCTATATTTATTACAAAGTTTCGGCCCTTCAGTATCTGTCCATATTTCTGAGATGAGGTATTATGTACATTATTTACATTATTTGGACTATTATCCTCATTTTTGTTACTATATTTATTACATAGTTTCGGCCCTTCAGTATCTGTCTATATTTCTGAGATGAGGTATTATATACACTATTTACATTATTCGGACTATTGTCCTAATCTTTGTCGCTATATTTGTTACAATGTTTCGGCCCTTCAGTATCTGTCTATATTTCTGAGATGAGGTATTATGTACATTATTTACATTATTCGGACTATTGTCCTCATCTTTGTTGCTATATTTATTACAAAGTTTCGGCCCTTCAGTATCTGTCTATATTTCTGAGATGAGGTATTATGTACATTATTTACTTTATTCGGACTATTGTCCTCATCTTTGTTGCTATATTTATTACAACATCAGTTGATATTTTTTTGCAGTGGAAAGTGTCATGATGCTATTTCTAACCTTAGGTCCCTGGGCAGGACCCGAAAAGAAATGAATACACATCAGAAATCAAAGGAAATAAAATAATAATAATGCAAGGCTACAAAAAAAAAACACCCTGCAAAGCTTTTGCCATCGCTAACCACAGCCAAAATTATGCCATAAAACTTGTGAATCTTTTCGTATCAAAACACTGCATATGGGAATATACGGCACGTTATATCCGACACCGTGTTACAAAAAGTTCATGTCTAAATCTTTCATATAATCATTGAAATGCTATGATCTACCAATTGAGGCGAGGAGAAAAATTACCATTATTACCATTTTACAAAGAAACATCTTAAAACATTACTATGGATTAGTTTTCAATCTAACCTCAACCGGGGGAAAACAGAATTAAACAACACTTCTTGTTTCTTTAACACATTTCACGTTTTGGCAGGCATTTGCTTCCATCGGCACTGCGCATGATCGAAGAACTTCTGAGTGACGTCACCAAAAGAATTCACGATGCATCATTAATGAAATAAGTATCTGTGGGTAGTCACAAAAAGATATTTAAAGTTAATAAAATGGAGGAAATTTTAGCTCCTCCTTTCAACACTTTTTTTTAATTTCCCAGCATTTTAGCCGATAAATATGGCGAAAACATGGCCTACCCTAACCTAACTTGGGCTTTAATTTTTTACTACATATAATAAGTTTGGTTAGATTAGGTTGACTTAGGCGAGATTTTTACACATGTTTTTATTATAAAATTATTCGTAGTGGAACATTTCGGTTGCAATTCACCCCCAGTCCTGGCAATAAACTTGCCAATCCACCGAGCGAATTTGCTCCCCATGATGTTGTACCCCGGTGTATCTGCCCCTCCCTGCCCACACTATGTTCTGCCACTGTATCTAAAGCTATATCTTCTCTGCTTCTTATTTAGTACTGCTCAATGGCTGTCCTTTTTTTTCTCTTTCTCTCTCTCTCTCTCTCTCTCTCTCTCTCTGTTTCTCCATATATATATACACACACACACACACATATATATATATATATATATATATATATCGAAATAAAAGTATAAAATTTAATATTACAAGACATATTAAAACAATATTAAATAATAAAAAAAACACAACAACAAGGGGGTGGGGAGCAACCGGTTTCGCTCCCGCTCTTCCGGCCTTCCACGGGAGATTCAAAATTAAAACAGAGAAATGTACAATAAGAATAGGTGGAAAAAAATATTGTTGTTTTTTTTTATTATTATTTAATACTGTTTTAATATGTCTTGTAATATTAAATTTTATACTTTTATTTCGATCATTAAATTTTGTACCTACAAAAATATCTTTAAATATATATATATATATATATATATATATATATATATATATATAATATAAAAGGCTCAAACATTAATATTCCATGGTTATAATTTATTACATTGGAATTGTAATCACGATCCAATTGATCAGACCTACAAATTCAAAAAGAAATCAGAAAATATAACTCCGGGTATAAAAAACAAAATTTTAGTTTCACTAAAATTTTGATTTGAGGAATTGGATCTTGATTACGATTCCAATGTAATAAATTATAACCATGAAATATTAGTATTTGAGACTTTATATTATATTCTTAATCTGTCCTTGACATTGAGTTCTACCTGGATTCTATCCTCTTGAAAATTTATATATATATATATATATATATATATATATATATATATATATATATATTGACCAATTATATTATTAATTTAGTTCGTAGTTAGATTTGGTCTACTTAATGTATTGAGCACTTTGCTTAGTTATTTTTACTTTACATGTCGGAGGTTTTTTTTTTTTTTTTGATTCTGAACTTGGATTCTGGACGACTGTTTTTCGCCTGAATTACATGTTCTTAGTTCTTTCTTTTTTTATTCATTTTCTTTCCTTGGATATTGGTTTGTTCATTTACAAGCCAAAATACCTAAGGTTTTTTTCCGGACCAGTATACTTACTTATATTTATAATTATATATATATATATATATATATATATATATATATATATATATGTCTAGTGTCAGTTAGTATCTATCTCAGTTTGTTCATATCTATCTATCTCATCCTGTTCATATCTATCTATCTCAGTTCATATCTATTTATCTGTCTCTTATCTCAGACTATTCATATCTATGCGCGGCTTTTCATGGATATGTAGGCATGAATAGCTGCACATAGATATCATCAGTCTTTCGCCGAGTTCAGTCAAGCGTGACAATCGTCATCAGCAGCAACAGAAGAATTGGTTTCTTCTGCAGGCAGGTTAGGGTTAAGGATACAAGATCTCCACTGAAAACAGCCTTTTGGATAGAAGCGTTGGTTCGTAAATTTGGATGCATAGTAATTTTGTGTTCAATCCTGAGCCGGATAGTTACACACTAAGACCTAAGTGGGAACAGGGCGAGAAATAACTGAGTTGTACTAACAAATAAGATGAGATATCCATAGACCTGGCCAGTGGAACGAGACCAAATTCACTTTCGTAGATTAAAAAAAGAAAGAAAAACTGCCCGGATCGATTTACCTGATGAAAGCTGTAGGGAACAAAGGTTGAAACGTTGTGATGATAACAAGGATGAAGATAATAGTCCGTATGTAAATAACACAAATAAAGTTGTGCTGCGAAGTTGAGCCTCAGTGTGTGCCCCATTGCTATGGCCTTAGAATAAACAAAACCAACCTTTGTAAATAACTTTAATACAATAATCTAGGCCAGGCCTACCTAAAATGGACGTCGTAACCTTCATGGCAGCTATGAAAACCATCATTTGCCAGTAGATATGTGCTTATATGTCTCCGATTTTTTTGTGTGTGTGTGTGGATAGGCCGATGTGCAAGTGCCGTAATGGAGAGAGAGAAAACGGTGAACAGAGTTCTAATCGGGCACCCCTTTACATTCACTTACGCGCAAATACCCTTGAGAAAGGTAACTATCTCTCTTATTAAATATTAGGATTTGTATCCGTAAACATCATTGTTATTCTCTAAAAAATGAATGCAATTGTCACTGAAAAAGAATTTCTTACAATCCCCAAAATGTTTTCGGTTTTAAATCCCCAACAATGTGTCGATGAATCTTTAAAAAAAACTTCAGAAAAAAACACCATGGTTTTTTTTTTAGGTGGGGGGATACCTTTTATTGTTTTTTTTTCTGTTGCAACTATTGTTTGCTTTTAATGACTAAACAGTTTTCAGCGTCGTCTCCTCAGATCATTTATTTCCAAAGGGTTTACACTGTTTAGAGTGTTTTTTTTGGGTGGGGGGATGAAGCCTCCACGTGAACTGGGGCAATAAAGGTATCTTCCTCGATTTCAGGCCTTTCAGTTTGACATCCCCTCCTACCTATGGGTTAAATAACATGATTCGAATCTAGAAAAAACATTGTTATTTTCAAAAAATTGTTAATACAATATTCACTCGCCAAAAAAAGCAAAGAATTATTCTTACAATCCAAAGATATGTTTCTGCTTTAAATAACAAACAAAGGGTTGATAAGCCATAAAAAACAAATCACTCAAATGTGTGGACAGATGGATCATCCAGTAATACAAATGTTGCGTGTATAATCGCTTTGAAGGTATAAACTGTCTAAGTTTACTATTATTATTACTGTTGTTGTTGTTTTTGTTGTTGTTGTTGTTCTTGTTGTTGTTGTTGTTTTTGTTGTTGACTTTAAATGCTATCCAATCTATAATTCTCTCCCCTTTTGATGAGAAATAAAATTTCGGCAATTTTTAACCTTCGCAACCGAAAAAAAAAACGTAGTGTCAAAATGATATTTTTTACCTTAACACCGCTATTATTTTAACTACCTTCACTCCTTGGCCATATTTATTTATTTTAAAAAGCGATGATTAGAATTGTATTAAAGCCTAAACATATGAAGAAAGCGAATTTATACATATTTTTTATTCTTGAGAATTTACAACAAAAATCTTAAACACTCTTTTTCATTAGATTGTTTATTTACAAAAAAATATATTTACAACATTCGAAAAACTAATACAATTAAAACTGATGTAATGCAATGTTTGTCATTTACCAGAAATAAATATGAAAACAATTTTTTATTCTTAAATTTGTAAACATTTACTAAATTATTGAAATATGTGAAATGAAATCCTTATTTACCATTTTATAAAGTTCGAATTAATTGGCAATTAGAGTTTGTTTTGCCATCTATTCCAATAGAATATATAATAAATAAATAGTATAAATAAACAATTTACTAAATAAAATTTTTATCATTTCTGTTATTAATTCTCAAAGACAAAGAAAATGTATAAATTTACTTACATATGTTTAGGTTTTATTACAATTCTAATTGCCGCTTTTTAAAAAATGAGATAATGCTGAGGAGGGAAGGTAGTTAAAATAATAGCGGTATCAAGGGAAATGCCGTTCTTTTGACATCCTGTTTTATTTATTTATTTTGCGGGCACGGAGGTTCAACATTGTTAAGATTTGTTTTATTCACATTTTGCACAAGCACGTCTGACTTCTATTTCAAACTCTTACATTTTTTTTTTAAATTTTGCTTTGCTTTCTGAAAAAAATAAAGAGAATTCTCAGAATAACATAGACAAAACATGTGATTACTAAGGAAGTTTAAAGAAAATAGGAAGAACAAGGAAACTTAAACTTACAATCAGAAAGAGACAGGAGAGATAATAAGGAAAGAAAGCATAGAGAATCGAACACTCGTATGACATACTTTAGCCACAAGAAGAAGGAGATAACAGCGATTAACCTACTTTAAGGGTTTGTGAGAATTGATGACAGTATAGGGACAACGAGAGGAAGTCTATAAAAAATCATGGTTACCCATTAGTCTGTCTCCCATAATCCCTGTTCTGTCAGACATTTACACAAGCTCGTTAGACAGGGATCGTTCGCTGCTTTTCTCTACTCTACTTGCCTTCAATCTGTCCTGTGAGTGTCGGTTTTTCTGAGCTTTCTTTCTTCATTGTATGTATAAATTTAAAAATTTTCTGATTTTGCATCCTTTTAGTCTCCATTTTTCATAAAACCTCGTCATTGCTCACATGTTCTGTCCATGGTATCCTCAGTATCCTCATGTAGAACCACATCTCTGTCGTCTCAAGTCTCTTCTACATCTGTGAGGAGATTGTACAGTATTCGCTATCATATAGAAAAATCGATACTACATAACAGTCCAGTACTCTTTTCTTTATTTCTAAGGAATTTTTCATGTTTCTTAATGCTTTGCTTAACTTTAGGAAGGCATCTTTCACTATTCCAGTTCGCCTTCGGATTTCGAAACTGAATCCAAAAGGAGAAGAGAATAGCAGCGAGCAAACAACTTAAGGAGTATTACAGAAGAGGGGCTAAGACAGGTGATAAACAGTCAAAAATTACATAAAGCAACAAAAGATAGGAAGTTGTGGAGAGCCATATAACTCCCTGACAGGTTACGACGCATTAAAGAAGAAAAATGTCATTGAAAATAATGTAAATCTATCTCTTCTCTTTCACCTAGCTACGGGGAAAATAGTAAGTCAGACTCAAATCTTTAGCTTTGGTAGGGCAAGCCATCTAATAGAAGGGCAATTCTATATATATTGAAAGTAACGGAAGCAGGATAATGAGATAATAACCTGCTCAACGAGTATGCGTGAATGGATGGCAGAACAAGAGCAAAAAGTAAAGTGTCAAAAGTGACAAAGAGCAGCAAAATACCGGAATATCTGTCTATATTTCAAAGATGAAGTACTCTAACTAGTTACACTATTTACATTGTTCGGACTGTTGTCCTCGTCTTTATTGCCATTTTTTACGATGTTTCGACGGTTATACACTCCAGCCTTCTTCAGGTCATATACGTTGGAATTTCGAACCGAACCCTTTATTTATTCCAGGTGGGGAGGGGGTAGATTGTTCTAATTTCACATGGCCCAATGAATAAAAGCGTTGGTTGATTAATCCAAAAATAATTTGATCCAAAGAGTTGGGAGTTTAATACCTGGCTACAGCAGGGAGAAACAAAAACTTGTAGAGTTGAGTAACTAAAGGGACTTAATTGATACTGAGATATCCAAAGAGGTATGACACGCGGAATTAGAATAATCTCACCGCAGGCTAAATAAAGGGTTCGGTTCGAAATTCTAACGTACATCACCTGAAGAAGGCAGGAGCATACAACGTTCGAAAAGTCGTGAAAACGGCAATAAAGACGAGGACAACTGTCCGAACGATATAAATAGCGTTAAAATACAGGAAGATGTGGAGAGCAATGATCACTAACCACTTGAAATAATTTGGCACGTAAAAGGAAACAAAGGATTTGGCACGTAAGTTTGGGAATCCCAGATATATACGATCAAGCTATAAAGGTGTTACCAAAATTGTTGGCAGTATTTTTTTTAATCGGTTGCAAAGCAGTAAAGCCACTGAGACACAAGGGTTTACAGAGTGTGGAAGAATTAGGAAGAGAAACATTAATAATGAGCGGGAGAGGAAAGAGTAATCAGGAAGACAGTAGATAGCGATTGACATTGCATTTAAATTTTTGCAGATTAAAGTTGGCTGGAAGGGAGTTCCACAAGCGAGAAGTGCTAGAAAAGAAAATGTTAGCATAGAACTTGAGATTACACCTAGCCAGCCCAAATGTAAATTGATGAAACCTCGACGCCAGTCTAGTACCATGAAATCTAGGTACCATAGCGAAGAGCGATATTTATTCTGTTTAATACAGAAATGTGGCACATGGCCGAAGGGGGGATGGGAAAAGGACGGTCTTCTTCTGTCTTAACTATAACTTAGCTAGCTGCAAACGCTGACCCAATCGCACAAACAATATTCCTTACACCAAAACAACACATTCATACGTGCCTTTCTTACTACAATCACCATAATACCTCTTTGTCTCTATGAAAATACTAACTAGTCCCCATACTTACAATTCATTGTCTACGGGGCAGGGGGGGGATAAAACAACAATTCTAAAAACTAACCCCAATATGCATACAAAAAAACTATTTACAAGAAACTAAAGAAAATAATATATACCATAGCGAAGAGCTCATCCAAACAATTACCATGAAAGCCGAGTCGCCAGATGAGGACCAGTAATATTGCTGAATCTACTTTGGATTTTATCAAGGAGGTCAATATGTGGTAGCAATATTCTAAGACGGTTGCGGGGGCTGAGGGAATTTTTGTTCCTGTCCCGGGCGTACGCGCTCGGGTCCCCACCTAAATATAGACCTTGTGTCACATCTTGTCCAAGTGAGGGGACACAGTAAATACGTATTCTAAGCATGGATGAATGGTAGGTTTATAGATATAGATTGCTGCTACATGTTAACTGGATCTGTCCAATCCTTACTACCCTGCCTGAAGTGGAAGTCATACGTACGCTTCATCGCTAAAGACGCTGGAAAGGTAGTGTAACCATTATACCGCTCCAGAAAGTAGCTGACTTCACCAGCGATGCTCTATCTTTAGGGACAGATCTCCTTAAAAATAGAAAATTGCTGCCATAATTGGTCTGAGGCTATCTAATCCTAACTGGTCTTTCAAACAAGAGTAGAATTTTATTCCTTGTTTCCTGTTTAGGAATGGGTTTCCGGTTCCTTTTAAAGTCGGCTTCAGCTAACGTTTATCCTTCCTTACGCTAACCTTACACAATTCCACAGAGTAACCCTCTAACTTAAGTGGCTCTTGGGCCTTGTATTGTGTAAGCATTAGTAAAAATAAATAAATTTTATTATATAACATAATACGCTCTCCGACAGGATTCGAACCTGCGGCCCCACGCCTGGACCGAGTAAGCCTATTTTAAACGCAACGTGATTTAACTGATTCGGCTACGAAGAACTTTTACGACCAAGCAAGGCTGAATAGTGCCTTCAAGCGAAATCCTTCTCGTCAAAGATTCCTCGAAATTTCATATCTACTCAGTTTCGTATCCAAACCTAAACAAAGCAATCTTTAAAGAAGTAATGTCTTTTTTTTATTTACTAATTCAACAGATTTTATCGCTTTAAACGTTATTTTAGTAAATACCCATATTTGCATAGACGCTTCGCTTCGATTAAACAATATATTTATTTATTTTCATCTCATGTATATTCGAGAAATTAAATTAAAGAAAGCTATGCGCTCTTTGTATAGTTTTCTTTAATAAGATTTCAGATAGATGAAAATAAATCAGTATATTGTTTAATAAATATACTTTTCTTTCTAGCACCAAAAAACAGGAACAAGACAATGAAACTAAGTATGGCGGATCATGTATTAGGGTAAAAGAATGGTCACCAATTTCTTTGGAATGAAGTAAATATACTAGAGAGAGAAAAAATACAGAATAATATATTTGTAGGAATCAGTGCATATAGTAGGCTATGTCGAGCCCCCACCCCCACCTCTGTGAAACTTATATAAAAATAAATACCATATGGGTATCCACTAAAATAACGTTTAAGCTGATAAAAACACTCTGTACATATATCAATATTTGATATTTATGGCTACTATTAGGCCAAGCGAAGAGAAGATTGTGTTGCTCCAGCTTTTCAAGCAAGGGAGAGTACCTAATTTAGAAAATTAGCATTTTTATTTTTATTTTTTTATCTTGATTCAGACCCCGGTCTCCGGATCTGGGTAAAGAAGGCAAATTTGTCTTAAATGTTTCTGACTGTCAAGGATTCTTCTTCAAAATATAGACAATGGTGCAATCAGTCTCAAATGGTTCAATCGTTTCCTCACAGGCATCGTATTTGTGTCCTTGTAAAATCCATAATACCCTTGTAGAATATTTGCTTGTTTTCTATCATAGTACACTGGTGACTGGCTGTCTCTTTCTTTTTATTTCAGTGGCTTGCACGAGAGTGCCTTCTTAGATGACAAGGCTGTCATGTTTATTGTCGTCCATTATCTAGCACGACAAAAGACGTTTCACTTGTTGCTGATTGTTATCTCTCGACTTGGGTGTAACTCCGTGGTGGGTCGGATTGTTGCGACTGTCAACCTAGACGTTCCTTATACGTGTGGGCTGCTCTTGTCCCCGTCACTCACAGTGTACCAATCGAAACCCCCCCCCCCGTATGGCAGACAATCATTTTTTTATGACAGATTTATATTACGTCTGTTTTTATAAGATAAGGTATGTTTATACGTTTATTTATATTACGTCTGTTTTGTATAAGTTAAGACATGCAGGTAGGTTAACGGTTATTGGCGCAGAAAGTGAAATCCTCGAGTTAGGTTCGAATTCTGACCGAGTGTGTTACGTTCACTTTTGCACTAATGCCCTTGGGGAAGGTAGGAATACGTTTCTTCTCTAACACTCACAGGTCATTTCGGCGGCAAGTAAGACAAAAGAACCGACCCTTAACACGCTTGCGAGGGATAGGGAAAAGACAAAGCTTAGTAACAGCTAAAATGGATAGGAAGTTGTGGAGAAACATTATCGCAAATGGTCTGAGAGAAACACGGCACATAGGAGAAGAAGATTCAAAGAAAATCGTGCGGATGAGATTCTGCAGCCTGAGGTGGGGCAGCCGATCTAAAAGAACGAAAAATTCGTTACTCTTGCGGACATACCTAATTAGTTATACTATGTATATTTTATGTTATAATGTATAGGTAGCGTAGTATTTATTTATTTACTTATTTATTTTAATCGCTTTCACCCCATGTAGGGCAGTAAAGTCACTAAGACTCAAGGAGTTACTGGCGGTGGAAGAATTAGGAACAGAAACATTAATAATAAGCGGACAGAGAAAAGAGAAATCAGGTAGACACTAGATAGCGATTGCATTTAAATTTTTGAAGACTAAAATTAGCTGGAAAGCATGGAGCCAGAAGAGAGATCCACAAGGGAGAAGTGCGAGACCAGAGACTGTTAACATACATCTAGCCAGCTCAATTGTAAAGAGATGAGATCTGGGCGCCAGGTTAGTACTTCGCTTAAATTAAAAAATTCTAGGTACCTTAGCGAAGAGCATTATTTATCTGTAAATATTACAAAATGTGACACAAGGCCAAAACGGGGAATGAGGAAAAGGACGGTCTTCTTCTCTCTTGAATTTAAACTGAGCTAGCCACGATCACTGACCCAAACACACCACAATATTACTTGCACCAAAACAACACATTCTTACTTACCATTCTTACAACATTCACCATAATACCTCATGGTCTCTATGAAAGTCCTAACTAGCCCCCATATGTACAATTCATGTATGTCGAGGAGGGGATTAAAATAACAATTTGAAAAATCTAAACCCAAATGAATATTTATAAATATGAAAAAAACCTATTTAAAAAAAAATAAACAAAATAGTGTTAGTAATAAAATCTCCCACAATCCTCTAATTGTGGCAGGTACCTTAGCGAAGAGTTTATCGGAACAATTACTCAGAGAGTATTCATAAAAAAAAAGGCACAGAGAGTCAACCTTATGAAAGCGAAAAACTGACTGAAGATGAGCTGCCAGATCAGGACCAATAATATTGCTGAGTCTTATTTGGATTTTATCAATGAGCTAAAGGTTAAATAGCAAGGAAAACCGGACCATATGTGGCAGCAATATTATAAACATGGTCGAATGGTAGACTTATAGATATGGAAGATAGATTCTGGAGAGAAAAATTGTCGAGCTCGACACAGCGAACCAATTTTATTAGCAGCTGAACTACCAATGGATTCTATATAGTCTTTCCGTTTCATATCAGCTGAGAACATTAGCCCAAGAAGATACAATGAGTCACTGTCTTGGAGGTTAGCATCAGCCACACTGATTGAAGACAGGCGGAGGGGGGGTCTCAGATGATTAATAGAGTGCAGTTTGGTTTTGGAGACGTTAAAATTAACAAGCCATCCATTGCCGCAGTTTGGAACGAAAAGTGAAATCAACGATCCAAGTTCCACTTCTGACTAAGTGGGTTACGTTCACCTCCACACTAATGCACTTGGGAAAGTTACGAATCCGTTTCTTTTCTTCCCAGCTAAAAGTTAAATAGTAGGGTAGACTAATATTGTGTAGCAGGGAAAGAGAACTCTGGATTCAAAGCAGTGGAAATGCAATTGAAAACCACTTCTTTAAGTTCTTTGTCAAGAACAGCCATGCCCAATTTACAATTAAATAAAAGGAAGCTGTGGAGAGTCATAAATGCCTATATTCTGAAAGAGCAATGAGGAAGAGTTTTCCTTTGTAAATGAAACAATTGCGTATTTCCTACCAGGTCTGAATCAAGATAAAATGTCAAAATGATAATTTTGAAAGCTTGGAAAGCTGGAGCAACACGATCTTCACTTCACCTAAACTGATAAAATACTAAGTTAAACATATCAAATATTGAGATATATATATATATATATATATATATATATATATAGATTGTTATTTTAGATGGATACCCAAATTTGAATAGACGCCCCGTTTATTTATTAAACAGTATATCTGTTTATTTTCATCTACCGGCCTGAATATTTGAGAATTTTTTATTAAAAAAAATATACGATCTTCGCATATTTTATCTTTCATAAGATAACACCTGACGACAGTCGGAGAGCACAACGGCTGAAACGTTATTGACAAT
>CAHIKZ030005595.1:1087500-1095000 GCA_903632075.3 Acanthosepion pharaonis | reverse complement strand
TTTTTTCATTTTTTTTTTTAATGATTATACTATTCCCCGGGAAACCTTAAGCGCTCTCGTCTTCATCAGTCATCCCACACCACATACACTGCCACATCACTCCATGGCTGGTGGATACCGGTAACTGGACAACCTGTTTAGTTATACAGGACGAATAAATTAACAAGTTCTTGAGTTCAAACCGATTTGTCAATCAGTGGGTTGAAAGATTGAAGGGCGCCTCCTAGCGACGCACTCATGAATCCGGCTCGCCTGGTTCCATCCCCTTTGTCGCATTTAACTCTTATCGGCCTGTCTCATCTGGCTTCGGATTGGTTCCTTCACAAGCAAGATGTCTGCCCTCACGCAACCATGGAAGACAGCAAAAGGAAACTGGAATTATATAAGCAATCAGTTAATGATTTAAGATATCCTTATATAGTGGTTCCCAAACACTGCGGCCCGCCTCGACGAAGGAGGATAGCAGGTGAGGCGGAATGATTGAAAGACAATCAAGGATTTACAAACAGTTTAAAAAATTAATAAGCCATAAATAAATGTGATTTCAAAATTTAAAATATTATTATGGATTACTTGTAATTACATGTATGAGTCCCAGTAGAAATAGTTATAAATGATAATTGACTCATTTTATCATTGTGAAATTTTTGCACTATACCAAGTATTAAGAATATAGTAACTAGGATCCGCAAATTGGAGGAGAGAGTTATCAATGATAATGTTCTGGCATTCTAATCTGCGTTTATCTTCTTTTAACCCACTCATTAGTTTTTTATCTTTATTTGTAAATGTACTTTTTATCGCATATAATTTTGGTGAGGCACAAGCAAATTTCTCATGCGAAAATGCGACCCAGAGACAAAAATGGTTTGGTGATGACTCGGTCTGTGCATATCTATCAGTCTGTTCATGTTTAAATATAAATATATATATATATATATATAATAAATTAATTGATTTATAATATGTTTTTTTCCGCTACACAGTTCTAACCATGCTTCAAAAATGGAAGCTAAAACCCACGAATTTAATTTTGCAATTAAATTAAAGACATTAGTTCCATTTCATCCTCAAGCGAATTTTGGAGTAACTTTTTAAAATTACTGGGTTTTAAAGACACAGCTAAAATCACGTTTCCATGGTTACAGATAAATCTACTTCAATTGGACAAATGAGGATGAAATGGAACTAATGTCTTTATTTTAATTGCAAAATTAAATTCGTGGCTTTTAGCTTCCATTTTTTTTCTTATGGTTAGAACTGTGTAGCAAAAACATATTTTAAATCAATTAATTTATAATATTAATGCTCTGTAAATTTACATCGAGCACTATTTTGTAAAAATAAAAATACCTATAAGAACACCGGATTATATATCTTACTGTTCTTTCTTTTTATTTATATATATATATATATATAGAGAGAGAGAGAGAGACATTTATATACAGTATCATTCTACTTATATCGATCTCGCTAAAAACTGGTTATATTCATCTTAGTCAATATCTATCTATCCGCGCATAGCAATCACTTTTCTGCATCAATATATATATATATATATATATATATATATATATATATGGTCGGATTGATGTGAGTTTATGACCCTGGGTTTCACGATTTTCGATCGTCTGACAAACTGATTCATTTTTTTTTTAATTTTGGGTTTATGTAGATTGCGTGTATTGGTGTTAATATGGAAGTGTGGGGTGGGAATCGTCGTCGTGATGTCACTCATGCTAATGCAAACATAGGTGCATGTCCGTACACCCGATGAGGTACACAGACACACATACACACTCGCTGGTCCGCCGGGGCTCATACAGACATAAATATATGTCGACAGTATGGGATTTGACATATGTATGTATATGGGTGCTGTTGTCTCTATACATGAAACCCGGGACGTTCAGCTTGAATACAAGTAAATGCCCACCAATATGCAAGGAAATGCTAATATTCGAGGAAGACATGACAAATATAGTCAGAACCTTGAAATTCAAAAGATACGTGGACAGCTTCCAGAAGAAAATCATAGACAACAAGAAAAAAATAATCAACTCCAATAAAGTATTCATATTGGCTGACAAAACCGCGAACATATACACTATGGAACCCACAGCGTACAATCAACTCTTAACCAACAAAATTAAACAATTATACAAGAAGACAACCACGAACACAATAAACATTATAAACCAAGAAGCCAAAAATATAACCGCCAAATTGAAGATAGATGGAAAAATAAACAAATTAGCTGAACAATATAATTTCATGACGGCAAAGGACCACAAAACCAGCTTTGTAGAAAAACCCACATTCAGACTAATTAACCCGGCAAAGAGTGAGATAAGAAAAATCAGTAAAAACATACTAGAAAATATCAACACCAGCCTAAGGGAAAAACTACGCCTCAACCAGTGGAAAACACCAAAGCTGTCATAGAGTGGTTTAAAACGATAGATAACAAAAAACAAATCCACTTTCATCCAATTAGACATAGTGGATTTCTATCCTTCCATCACAGAAAACATATTAAATGAAGCTATAAACTGGCTCAACTACATATAAAAATCACGGACGGAGATATAAAAATAATCAGACATTGCCGCAAATCTCTGCTGTACCACAATAGCGAACCATGGGCAGAGAAACAAAACCATGACCTGTTCGATGTAACAATGGGTAGCTACGATGGAGCTAGATATATGCGAATTAGTAGGCATACTCATCCTATCATACCTGGCCAGAATCCTGGAGAGAAAGGACACGGGATTATACAGAGATGACGGTCTTATTTTAATAAGATAATCCAATGGCCAAAATTAGACAAATTTAGGAAGAAAATAGTGAACGCCCTAAAAAACATTGTATTCAAAATAGAGATCAACGCAGGCACAGCAACAGTAAACTTTCTTGACGCCACTCTTAACCTGAACAACAATACATACGAACCGTACAAAAAAGACAATAGCACCCCAACTTACGTACACACATCCTCCAACCCACACCCCTTCAATCATCAAAAAAATACTCATATCAATCAGCCGCAGACTATATGAGAATTCATCTAACATACACATTTTCAATAACAAAAAACCACCATACAACGAAGCACTAAAAGCAAGTGGTTACACACAACAACTACAATATACACCTCCACAGCCAAAACGCAAAAACAGAAAAAGAAATATTACCTGGTTTAATCCATCATACAACAAAACCGTCAAAACGAACATAGGCAAGACATTCCTAAACTTAATAGAAAAGCACTTCACTGAAACAAACCGATCAGCAAAAATATTCAACAAAAATAACGTAAAAATCAGTTACAGTTGCACAAAAACTATAACAGAAATAATCAAAAGCCACAACAAAAAAATGACAACCTAGAAAAATGAAACCAAGGATCCAAAATGCAACTGCAGAAATAGAACAACATGTCCACTCCAGGGAAATCGCTAACTTACAAACACAATATATAAAGCCAAGGTAAGTGCAAACAACAGCATAATGTATTACATCGGTGCCACTGAGGGTCCATTCAAGAAGAGGAAAAACAATCACAACCTTTCATTCACCAACAGGAAATACTCGAACAGCACTACACTATCCACATACATATGGCAGCAGTCAATAATACTAACCAAACATCAATACAAAGCAATATAAAATCAAAACAAATCATACAAATAGAATAGCAAGCCATATAAGGTGCACAACAGTTCATCTACTGATTATTACTATAAAATATCATAGAATTCAAAGTTTAAACATATTGTGAGATAAATGTCTACTATTTACAGTCAATTTATTTCTTTAGTTTAATAAGGAGTTTTTATCAGAAAATATGAAAATTTCTAATTTTTCATGTAAGCATAGAAAGCAAGGTTCACTTAAAAATCTGCATGTTCTTGCTTTTTAAAAAATTTTCCATTTTACCGTAGATGTTTTATTACCTTCTTTTAACCTTTTGGGCCCTGATCACCGCTTTACGAGTGGTAGAGAAAAATGGCATAATGCCAGCCACTGGTTGAACAGTGGTAGAGAAAATGACTTAATGCCCAGCCGCCGGTTGAACGGTGGGTAAACACTTGTAACTATGTTTATATCTACGGTGCAACATTTCATACTAATTATTTGCGGAATTTGACTTAGGAGCATACGCAAAAGGGTTAAATTTGTTCAGGAACGCAGGACTAAAAGGATTTAATTCCAAAAATATTTAGAAGGTGAAGGATAAGATATGATGGTACCACCTAGTCTTAAAAGAATTCTTAGTACTACCAATATGAAATTTTTCAACAGTCAGATTCTCTATTGTAGAAATAGTAAATATTTTTGGAATTGGCCTATATAGGCTTTCACTTCTTAGTAAATTTTGACGCCAGACTTCTGTACATCTTACGAAATAATGTAATTAATTTTATCTGTCCATAATGAAATTGTCTAGGGTTTATATGCAGACAACTTCATGTCATGACCTATATCATATATCGGTGAGTTTGAATTTAGCGTAGGCCACATTCGATTGTTTAATAGCGGTAAAGCCCACAAGACTGTTTTTAATTGTTTTTTTCTCGAGAGGAAGTATTCTGTTTTTGAAATTAAAATAATCGTTGACTCACCAGTAGTTTAACCCGAGGAGATACATTTCTCGTGTTGAAACATAATTGAAATTCTGTAAAGATTTTTAACATGTTTTTGTTTATCCTAAAATAAATAATATTCAGCTCTATTTTTTTATTGAGCCCTCTTTAAATCAAATGTTACGGACTGTGGATTTATATTTCTTTTTTTCTCATTTTACCTGGATTTATATATATATATATATATATATATATATATATATATATATATATATATATATATATATGGCCACTCAGATTCTATGTTGTAGAAATAGTAAATATTATGTACAGTATTTACATTAGTCGGACTATTGTCCTCATCTTTGTCGCCATATTTGTCACAACGTTTCGGCCGTTGTACGCTCCGGCCTTCTTCAGGTGGTTGGAATTTCGAACTGAACCCTTTATTTCGATCACTGGGGTAGACTGTTCTAGTTCCACGTGCCATGCTTGATGGATGTCAGTTATCAGTTATCTTCTGCTAATTTTCCCTCTGAAAGTTCTCCACTGCCTTAACCAAGTATTGAACTCACTTTCCTTGGGTCTGTCACTGGATCTAACCAACGCCTTTATCCACTGTGCCATATGTCCACCTGAAGAAGGCCGGAGCGTACAACGGCCGAAACGTTGTGACAAATATGGCGACAAAGATGAGGACAATAGTCCGACTAATGTAAATACTGTACATAATACCTCATCTCAGAAATATAGACAGACTAGTAAATATTATGTTTGCCCATTTTATAGGCTGTGCGGGTGTTTATTGTTTATTCAACACTCACAGGGCCCACCTATGGTTTATACTGCAAATGTGCTTAGCAGACCTTGGTTACAGTTTCTGGGAAAGAGCGTGTTATCTAGCGTCATGGCCAATTTGAATAACGCCAGCACGCTCAAGCCCTCGACCACGATGACTTGTGACTTCGTGCTAATACAACTATTGACTGTAGCCAAGGTTCCGTCTACTCAGTTTCACTCACAAGACTTGAGTCAACCCGTGATATGGTTATCAGGCACTTTTCAAAGATGCCGCACGCTAGGATCGACTCTTCCACTTTTCCATGATGAGATTCGAACCCGGGTCTCATTGTCAGAATGCGAACGTTCTAACCACTTGCCATTATATATATATATATGTTATATATGTGTGTGTGTGTGTGTGTGTGTGTGTGTGCGTGTGTGAAAAGTGTGTGTATATAAATATAAATAAATATATATATATATATGTGTATATGTGTGTGTGTGTGTGTGTGTGTGTGTGTGTATAATTATTTATATATTATATGCGCGGTACTTATTAGAAAGCGCTCAATATCAGAGATAGAGCTAACATATTTGGTTGGATAGATCTGAGTCTGTGACCCTGGGTTTCACGCTTTTGCGATCGTCAGACAAACATATATATATATATATATATATATATATATAACCTTGCTTTTCACTTGACAATCTATTTAATGCTAAATGCAATCAGCAGGCCATAACCATTACTTTTCGCATGAAACATACTGTCGCCTCTGGGTGTTGCACTTCAATGCCCACATTCTTTTTTTTACATACACTCTATCCCTGACATTGAGGACTTACAAATGCAGCATACTGTGAAACTATAATTTATCATATATATATATATATATATATATATATATATATTGTTTTCATGATAATGGTAATATTAGCCGTTTAAAGAAACATTCAACATTCACTAACCGAGAGCCAGTGATACTGTCCATTGAAATTTATAAAATCTTTCCCTTTTAATCCATATTCCATAGTTTTTTTTTTTTTAAATTCCATTAACTGTTATCTCTCTTTCTAGTACTGATGGTAGTTTCCTTCCTAACCTTTTGTTTGCATTAGTATGGAATGTCACAGTCTTGATTCTGTCATTATTTTCTCGATGATGAGCTGTCAATTTGATTTGTTGCTGCTGTTGAAAGTCCTTAAGTGATGTGGTTTTCGTTATTTGGTATAGATCTTTGTGCTACTGTACTGTCAGCCGACGAGGGTCCGAGACGCGATCGATATGCAGGCTTCATTTGTTCGATACCATCTTTAACTATTGATCTGGGAAAGCGACTGTATACAGCTGACAGTTTAGTTATTTTTGAACGAATTTTGTGTCATGCATGACATCCATACGAAAGTTTCGATCTGATGAGACTAAGAACATGACTCGAGTTTTTAGGTCAATGATTTGTTTGTTTATTTTTTGTTGTTTTTTTTTTAGCAATTTAGGATATTTGGCGAAACTAACCTTAAACTCAACTTATTTTGTCTTCTATTTCTTTATCTCCTGTACTGAATTTATTATAACTGACCCATACAATGGGATATGTGAAGTGTTTTTTATTTACTAATTACACATCCTGAATTTTTCTGATAGATGAAGGCACTGATTCGCTTCCAATTCAAGATCATTGTTACGTTAATGGGCAGTTTATATGGCAAAGAAGAGAAAGATAACGGTTGACTTTAGACTTGAATAGACTAAAATAGAATTGATCGGGAAAATATCCTCTTGGGAGTTTGTTCTACATGTCAGTGGTTCGCTGGAAGAAGCTGCTCGAGTGGAACTTAATTCTCGCCGATGGAATGTGGGGGAAATGTGGACAGTGTGCTACTATGTAAGTGTCATGGCGGGTCTTAACCGTGGAGGTTACATCTGGTGATATGGTGTGCAGACCTTAGTTACAGTTTCTGGGAAAGAGCATGTTATCTTGCGTGATGAACAATTTGAATAAGGCCAGCACGCTCGATGACTTGTGACTTCTCCAACAAGGATTCGGAGACGCTTTTGAACTCCATGAAGACTGGAAAGTGAGGACTGGGCAGCTGTCACCCAAAATATGTCAGTAGTACTCCATAT
>CAHIKZ030005595.1:960000-1082500 GCA_903632075.3 Acanthosepion pharaonis | reverse complement strand
TTACTCAAATATGAAAATAACACATCTGATTTTAACTAAGGATTAAAAACAATAAAATTCAATAAAATCAACCACGGTCCCCAGATGACTTCGGAATCTCCTGCAACTCTCCTGGTTAAGTTGTTGAATGCTGCTAATCTTTGCCTTCAGTTCATCTTTAGTGTTACAAGGAGTTTTGTTGGTGTCTCGCTCAATTGTTCCCCATACATAATAATCTAGGAGGATTGCAGTCTGGGGAGTTAGATAGCCAGATATAAGGGGTGATGTGGTCGCAGAAATTGTCTGACAGCTATGACTGAAGTCTTCTGCTAGTGTGGCATCGTGCAGGGTCCTGCTGCCAGACATAGGGCTTTCCAGCAGCCACCCTCTTGACCTTGGACAGTACTACCCCCTCAATGTACATGATGTAGGCCTCCGTCTTGAGTCTGAAGCCCTGTGGGAAGATGAATGGAGCATGACGTCGCCATCACTAGTGACCACTTCAAACACCTTCGTAATCACCATTAGACCCATCCAACTCACTCCGAATCCTCTGCACTGTCGTCAGACTTACCCCCAAACACTCTGAAATGTTCGTATTGGAGCTTCCAGCGCGAATGTCAAGTATTACAGCATACCGTTTCCAAGTTTCTGAGGGGGGGGTGAATTACGTCGTGGTGCTCTTTTTCTCACAGACGGTGCCCAACTGACCCTACTAGCCTTTGCAGTCAACAAAAGCAAAAACAACTAACGCAAATGCGCGAAATTAAAATATAAAATGGCGACAATTTTACCCATCGTACCATCTATCTATCTATCTATCTATCTATATATATATATATATATATATATATATATATATATTTTGTGTGTGTGTGTGTGTGTGTGTGTGTGTTGGATGACAATTTTTTTGTATATTGTTATTTAGTTAACCTGCCGGTGCACAATACTGTTTTTGAAATACTGTCGAAATTTTTGGTATTACTTGATAAGAAATTTTATTAAATTGTTTATGTCAAAAATAATAATCGTAGTGGGGGATCCGAATCCAGAAGCCATATTGAATCTCCACAACAGCTGATATAGTCATACTTATCCATTGCTTGACATTGTCCAACCAGGTTTTGATTTGACGTACTCTCGTTGTCTACATTCAAAGATGCCCTTGCATGATGGTCGCGCCATGTAACGTATCCAAACCATGCCATTTTTTCTCCGTTTGACAATGGCGAAAAGAGGTTCCTGGTGGCCCACAAAACTTTCGGGACTTTTCCGCAAAAACTGATTCGTATGTCAAAAATGAAAATCGATAATTCAGAAATAATCTCAAAATTGAAAAAATGAACACAATCACACAGCTTTAGATTACCTGTCGACAGCAAGGTAGATTAGGCAAAAACAATTAAAATTTTAAAGGTTAATTTCATTATTATCATTATTATTATTATTATTATTATTATTATTATTATTGAATATATGATGAAATCCTTCGTGAAGAGAAAATCACTCTTTGGAGTGATTATATTAATTTCAGTTTTTAATCGACTCGTCGAAATCCAAATGGTGGCTCCCAAATTTTGGCCTGTATATATATATATTGTTTTTTTTTTTTTTTTAGCGTTTCACTTCAAGCAAGACGGGATGCCGCTAGCATTGCAAGGGTTACAGAGAGTTGGAGCGAGAGCAAATAGAAGTGATAGAGGAAAGGATGAAGAGGAGGATAGGGGATATATCAAGGCATCTGGAGACGTCGAATGACATTACATTTGAATAGTTGGAGATTATAGCTATCAGGGAAACAGGAAAAGGGGAGGGAGTTCCACAGGCGAGACATACGAGACATGAAGCTGTTAAAGTAGAACAGACGGCTACATTTAGCAGTTTCGAGAGTGAAAGGGTGTGAGCGAGATGCCAGCCTAGTTGAACGCTTAAATTCATGAATTCTGGGAACCAGCGAAAGCTCTTTATCGGAGCAGTTACCGTGAAAGTATTTGTAAAAAAAGACAAAGGGAAGCGACGGCATGTCTGTGAGAAAGCGACTGCAAACGAGATACCAGATCAGGGCCAATTACATTGCATATCCGTCTCTGGATCTTATCACGAACCTTGAGACAAACAGAAGCGGCACCGGACCATAGATGGCAGCAATACTCCATGCAAGGGACACTCATATATATATATATATATATATATATATATATATATATATATATATATATATATGTATGTATATATGTATATATATTAATATTAGCTGTTTCCTTATTAAGAGACTTTTCAGTGACCTAGTAGTGTCGCTTAAAATTTATAAAATCTTTCTATTAAAGCAATTTTTCAGAAAAGTAGGTTTCTCATGTACAGTAGCTGTTGCATATATATATATATATATATATATATATATATATATATATATATATATATATATATATATATATATATATATAGGCACCTCCATATATATAAGTACCCCATATATATATAGTACCTCCAAAACAAAAGAGCGATACGAATGTTTTAAATTACATAAAATCTTTCTCAAAGCTTTTATTTTAGTTTTAATTTGAAGCTATCAGATTAACTTTGATATTTACAAGTAGTAAAATACATTGCTCTATTTCTATCCGAACTTGAATTGCTTGGTACCATTTTATTTTTTCTGATTGTCAGTAAAATCGATATAAACTATAATAATATAAAATTTTTCAACACGATATAATTTTCTTCATTCAAACATTTTTTTAAATAAAATATTCTTTTCTGAAATGTTATTTGAGAAAAATTATCTGATTTAAACATTAATTAATCTGAATCGAGAAAAAAAATTGAAAACAATTCGTGGAAAAATTGATCATTCGTCAAAGACACATATTGTCCGTAATATATTTTATTCATAAAAGCAGTTAAAATTTTTCAAATTAAATAATTTCTTTGTTTTAACACATTTTCTGTTTTACGATTCAGGGTAGCTTTACTGTAACTGTGTGTCCTGTTTGACAAAAAAGTAAAATTCTTAATTGAAATTCTCCGAGGACTTGTGCTTAAAACTAATATAAAAATTAAGTGCGACAAAAAAGAATTTCTCGAAATTTCATAAAATCTAGTGTGCTTGTGTATGGGGGAGAGGCGGGGGTGGTTACAAATATAAAAGGAGATTTATAAAGGTTTTCTGAAAAAAACAGGCTTCAGAAATAATTTCATTCATTTCTGAGTAAGACAGGATAATTTCATTAAAATCCGACGATTATTTGATTTTTGCAAGTATTTCCAAATTAATGGGGTTTTTCCGCTGGAAAAAGACACAGAAATTTCCCGTATTAATTTATACTCCCACGCTGACGCTTGAAAGACAAGAATTTTACCCAAGATTTTCAAGATTCAATAAAGGGGGGAAAATATATATTTCCTTGCATCTTTCAACAAAGATTTAGACGAGAAAATTTTGGTTTCTATTATGTTTTGTGCGTTTATTTACCATCATGTATTCTCCTTTTTAGAGAATTTTTGGAGGTACCTCTCATTCGCCTTCTTTCTTTCTTTCTTTCTTTCTTTCTTTCTTTCTCTCTCTCTCTCTCTCTCTCTCTCTCTCTCTCTCACACACACACACACATATATATATATATATATATTAAAAAGAAGAGAGAAACCGCAATGGTTTTTGGTTGTAATATAGATTTTTAGGCTTTATTTTCCATAATTTTGCTAGACGAGTTTCCGGTTTCGTGTCCGTCATCAGGCAAAGGCTTGAGATTTTCCAAATATTATTAAAAATAATTAATTTTTTTCCTTTATGTTTTTCGTGTATATACACACTTTTCTCTTGTTGGAACCTCTTCCTTATATATATATATATCGTGGCCTGACGATTGCATATAGCATGAAACAGACTGTCGCCTCTAAGTGTTGACTTCTATGTTCACTTTTATATTTACACACGCTCTATCTCTGATATTGAGCACTTTATTCCATAAACATAGCACACTTTAAGACTATATTTTTATTTATATATATATATATATATATATATATATATATATATATATATATATATGAAAAATTCTCCTATTTAACCAATAGAGAAGACAATATTTATGAATAAAAATGACAATAGGAAAACTAGTAATTGCTGACGAGTTTCGTCCAATGTGGACTTTATCAAGGCAAAATACGAAATGAATTTAATTGAACAAGGTAACTAATAAAAGCAAAAAACAGAATGTCCCTAGCAATTGGAATGTAGAGAACGCTATTTTCATATTGCCACGTGTGGAGAATATTCCTGTTTTTCCTATTGTCATTTTTATTCATATATATATATACATATATATGTGTGTGTGTGTGTGTGTGTGTGTGTGTGTGTGTGTGTGTGTGTGTGTGTGTGTGAAAAATATATAGAAAATAGGAAAGAACTCGTTAGATAAATAATCCAAAGTTCTTTAGTATTTTTGTTATTATTTTAAAAAAATAGTGCTCGATACAAAAGTAGAGCATAAATATATTTTGAAACATGAGAACTCTTATGTAGCGTGTTGGAATCATATTTTTAAAAATTTATATAATATATATATATATATATATATATATATATATATATATATATATATATATATATATATATATATATTATCACTTTAAACGTTAATTAACTTATTAGGTACAATTATGCGTTGCCTGACTTCCTATAGCCCAGTTTTTCAGTGCGTAACGGATTTAGCGATAGTTCCCTCTCCTTAGATGTACACAGGTTCGAATCCTGCCAGAGAGCGTAAATTTTTTCTCGAACATTCAAACCGGTAGATCAAAATAAATAAAGTTACTACTGAGTAAATAAACGGAAGGTCTACGCAAATACATGTATCCATTAAAAATAACGTTTAAAGTAATAAAAAAATCTGTCGTATTAATAAAAGAACCATTACTTTCTCTAATATATATTACTTATATATAGAACTGCATACAGTGCATAGACACACTTACATACACAGACTTCACGTTCTGATATATATATATATATATATATATATATAAAAGGCATATATTAGGAAATCTTGGTCGTTTCAGCGGTGGGGAGGGTGGTCAGGGGACAGAGCCAATCTTGGTGTAGGAATAATAATAGCCCGATCAACACTAGCGGAGAGGTCATCAAGTCCACGGTGCCGTAGGAAAGGGAATCGTTGACTGGGGCCAGTCTCCTACCTACATCCCTTCACCTACTTTCCTTACATTTGTCCATTGTTTGCCGGAGGTGAGAGCGGGCTGACACGCACCTACCCACTTCCTAGCATCACCCGCGCCCCCAGCGACATCAATCTGCATTGAAAGGCTTTCATTTGGCTGTCGGGATGGGCCGTGCGCTTCCCCTGCACTATACGCGGGCCACGGTAAACAAGCTGGCTGCTCGCGACTGTCGGTCAGGACTGATTTTACAAACATTAGGCAGGGGACCGCCGCCCTTCCTCTTTCCCACCACCCGGTTACCACTTATGGAGCAGTTTGGCGCAGGAACTGGCTTATGAACGGGTTTTGCTGTGGTTCCCACGGGGCAGACGGCTGCATCAAATTGAAAAAAATAAATAAATAAACGAATTTGTAAGTGAACGGGGGGATATTAATAAAATAATGATTTATTTAAAAAAAAAAAAAAAAAAAAAGAAGCTATTTTTTTCATTGGGATTAATCAGTTATTTGTTTGCTCATCTGTGTATCAAACTCAGTCAGTTTCAGTCGCTTCATATGTATCTTTTGCATAGACTTAAACAGACTGAGATAGATAGATAGATAGATAGATAGATAGATAGATGTGAACAGACTCAGATAGATAGATAGATAGATAGATAGATAGATAGATAGATAGATAGATAACAGATCAGATAGATAGATAGATAGATAGATAGATAGATAGATAGATATGAACAGACTCAGATAGATAGATATGAACAGTCTGAGATAGATAGATAGATAGATAGATAGATAGATAGATAGATAGATAGATAGATAGGACTAGTGATATTGTCGGGTGATCGTTTGAGGTGTAAAACAGGCTCTCACCATGCAATGTAGATTCCGATGTCTGCACTATTTTTTACACATTTTCTCTCGTTAAACACACACACACACACACTTACACACGCACACAAATACATACATACATACATGGAGTATTGCTGCCATATATGGTCTGGAGCCCCTTCTGTTTGTCTCGGAGTTCTTGAAAAGATCCAGAGGCGGATATGCAATATAATTGGCCCTGTTCTGGCATCTCGTCTACAGAGACTTTCTCGCAGACGCGCTGTCGCCTCTCTCTGTCTTTTTTACTTTCATGGCAATTGCTCTGAGAAGCTGCATTCGCTGGTTCCCAGACTTCATGAGTTCAAGCGCCCTACGTGGCTGGCATCCCGCTCTCACCCTTTTACTGTCGAAACTATTAAATGTAGCGGTCTCTTCTACTCCAATAGTTTCATATCTCTCTCGCACCTCTCGCCTGTGGAACTCCCTTCCCTATTCCAGTTTCCCTGAGAGCTATAATCTCCAACTATTCAAATGTAATGTCAATCGACATCTCCAGTTGCCTTGATCTATCCACTATCCTTCTCTTCATCCATTCCTCTATCACTCCTATTTGCTCTAGCTCCAACTTTCTGTAACCCCTTGCGTGCTAGTGGCTTCCCGCCTTGCTTGGTGTAAAACGCTTATATATATATATATATATATATATATATATATATATATATATATATATATATACCTTCTTAGAAATGCACATTTCATCACCAAGATATTTCTCTCGGAAGCCCATATCGAGTCAATATCGTAACTGTAAAAAAATCTTAATAAAATTGGTAAATCTTAATATACAAAATGCAGAAGACGATAGACGTAATACACATAATTAAAAGTAAATATTAAAATTTTCCGGCTATTTCAAATCCGCTAATAATAACATTTAAAGTAATAAAAATATTGGTTTAAAAATAAATCCATTAATTCTTTAGAAATTGCTTGGTTTACATTTTGGATACGAAACTGAACTGATATGGGCTTTATAGAAATATATATATATATATATATATATATATATATATATATATATATATATATACTAGATTAAAGGCCGCCCTTTCGGGCGGCATTTAATCTAGTATATATATATATATGGAGGACTCATCATCGAGCCTTCATCACAATAGTTAGGGAGGAGTAGATGCGATAGGCAACAATAAACTACACAACGCAAAATTAATCGCTGCATTTAAGTATTGCATTACCTTTTAAAATTTCGACATAAGTCAAATTAAAGACAATTTGATGTACGTAGGTCCTTACTTATCGTACAAAATTCTTATTTAAATTTCATGATTGACTTTCGCTGGATTTCGCAATTAATTTCGATTATTACCAAATTTATTTCCAAGTTATAAAAAAAAATACTTCACAAAAAATTACATAAGAAATCGCCGAAAACTATCGCAATAATGAAAACATGGGAATGCAAAATTTCAGGATAGCAGGTTCAGATTCAGCCCGGAATGTTTTTAATTTGCTCACAGAGTCGGCCTGATTCCAAAATGGTATGATATTTTGGGTTAAGGAGTAAAGTTGAAAAAGTGTGACACAGTGCTCACTAACATTCACATTTATTATACATATATGCATATACACAGACACACAGATAGATAGATAGATAGATAGATAGATAGATAGATAGATAGATAGATTCAACATCCTTAATTGGACTATAGTTGATATTAAGCCAATGAAAGCAAAAACGAGAAAGCTTCTCGCTTGCCACCGCATGCATCATCCTAAGGCTGATGTTGATCGTTTGTATATGTCCAGATCCGAAGGCGGAAGAGGATTAGTTCAACTAGAACTGTCGTACAAAGCCACAACAATCTGTGTTCAAAGATACCTGGAAACTACAGAAGACTGGGTGATGGTCTGTATCAAAGAACATGAAAGAAATAAGAAATTTTATTCAGTAATAAAAGAAGCCAACAAATCCAAAAGGCAATTTAAAGTTGGTGAAGAAGTGTAAATAAGCCAAACTGCAGCGGCAAAGAACCTAAAAAAGAAAACAAAAGCAAATGTACCAAAGGCAGAAACGATGGCAAGTTATGCCTCTTCATGGCCAATACTCTGCCCGTACCAAACAAGCTGATGTAGAAAATTACCCATACCCATCAGTTGTTATATTATGCAGGATTAAAAGCTGAAAGCGAAGGTTTTGTTCTTGCTGCACTAGACCAATGCTGACTAGCAAGAAATTATCAAAGAAATGTACTGAAAAATTCTGATTACCCCAAAATGCAGGTTCTGTGATGAATATCCAGAAATAATTGGCCATCGTGTATCAGGTTGCATGGTCTTAACACCCCTTGAATGTATAGAATAATACAGTGGGCTAATATCTGCACTGAAAAATATGCAACATTTACTAGAAGGAAACTGCAAGAAACTGGTATGAACATCACCCAGACGCGGTTGCAGAGATAGGATCTGTAACCATTTTATGGGACTTTACAATACACACAGACACAAGCAAAACTAATCGCCCAGACATTGTGATCAAAGACCACAAAACATGCTTTCTTATTGACATCACAGTCCTTGCAGATTGTAATATACCTTTGAAGATTTTCGAAAAACTAACAAAGTGCAAGCATCTTGAAGTGTACATCTACAAAATGTGTCACGTGAGGACATCAATAATTCCAGTAGTAGTTGGAGCCCTCGGATTGATTTGAAAAGGGTCCGATAGACTCATTCAAGGGATCTATGGTAGCCCATGCCTTAAAAAAATACAACAAAAAATGTACTCACAAGTACATTTCACAAATTACGAAGAGCTTTATGTGTAAAATGTGTGTGATCCTTTTTTTTTTCTTTTTTGGGTGGTGGGGGTGTTTTTGTTTGTTTATTTTTTTACAAAAATGCTCAGTGGAAAATGTCATGAAGCTATTTCTGATCTCAGGTCTCTGCTTGGGACGCAGATGTAAATGAGTATACAACAAAAATCAAAGTAAATAATAATAATAATAATAATAATAATAATAATAACATGGTTTTACAACGAGAATACTAATAATGATCTGAATGTCTTGAGCACTTTCATTGATTTACGATCGGACACAGATTACATTCTTGTTGCAGCAAAATAATTGTATAGCTATATATTTATTAAATTCGGGGGAAAAATAAAGTCTACTATAAAAATAATATAATGCCATGTCGCGTTGTAATATAAATTGCAGCATTCATTATATTTTACTTTTTATTTCCTCCATGTTTTGCAACAAGTGAAAACTTCAAAGACGCATACACACGTTCCGACAACACCTTCTCGATACAAACGTCACACAAGTCATTCTGAAAATTAGCGCTCTTGGAAATAGCAGTTTTCACCTTCCTATGACAAAGTACCTCCAAACTGTCCCGTCTATTGTTATTTATTGAGCAAATTAAAGCAAGACTTTCTAATGGCAGGAATGGGAAGGAATATTACGACCACTGAAAAAGCAGGAAACATAAAAGAAAAACATAATTTTTTTTTTACCTTTCTTGTTTACACTTGCACATAGCAGGAAAGACTACAGCTTTTTTTGTAGCTCCAAATTAAAAAAAAGTTGAAATTCAAATAAAAAAGTTCAACTTCAAATAAAAAAATTAATTTCAGATTAAAAATCTCAACTTTAAATTAAAAAAAAAACTCAAATTAAATGGCTCAACATCAAATTCAAAAACTTCAACTGCAAATGCAACAATCTCAGCATCAAATAAAAAGTTAAAATTAAACTTAAAGGAGCTCAATTTCAAATTAAAAAAGCTTGACTTCTAATTAAAAGTTCAACTGCAAATTAACAAAACTCAACTTCAACTTAAAAAGCTCAGTTTCAAATTAAATAAAGATCAACTTCAAACTAAATAAAGATCAACTTAAAAATTAAATAAAGATGCTCAGCTTCAAATTTAAAAAACTCATTTTCAATTTAAAAATGCTCAACTTCAACTTTAAAAAACTCAATTTCAACATAAAATGCTCAACTTCAACTTTAAAAAGTTCAATTTCAACTTAAAAAAAGCTCAATTTAACTTTTAAAAAAAGCTCAATTTCAAATTATACAGAGTTCAACTACAATTTAAAAATTCTCAATTTGACATTAAAAAATCACAACTTCAAAATTAAGACACTCAACTTTAAAAAAAGCTCGATGTCAAATTAAAGAAATTTAACATTAAATAAAATTCTTCAATTTAAAAAACTCAGTTTCAAATAAGAAAATTATCTCATTTGGAGATTATGTTGCTTATTTTTCATTTTTAAAAAATTCTCTTTGAAATTTAAAGTTGATCTGCATCATTAATTTGAGGATAATATGCTGCAGTCGTCAGTTCGAAGAGATGTTGCTTTCTTAATGAGTTTCACATTGGTCAATTCATATCTCTTTTATTTATTAAAGAACAGTTTTACTACTAGTCTTGCTTCACCGGGAAATGCGTGTACCGTAACCTACTCATGTTACAAGAAAGCGCCCAAAACTGACGGCTTATTTCAGAAGGTTTGAATGTCAGATATTTAGTGGAAAAAGTTAAAAATTAAACAACATCAATAAAAACGACTTTTCCCTTAACTTTGTAATATATTACATTTGCTTTTATTTTTAACTTCTAAGCAAAAACTAAAATTCAGCTTTCTTAAATACCTTTAAAAAAAGAAAAAATCACATTCTTCAGCCTTCCTCAAATATATACTTATTTTATTCTCTATATCAATGAGAAGAATCATTAATATCTGAAAATTTATTCAGACAATTTGATACATTCTTTGTTGATGTAGGTACTACAAATTTCCGGTTGATCCATTCTTTAGATATAATTATTGCCCTCGAGAAAAGTTATTAACGGCTCAAAATTTAATCAGACAATTGACCGCATACTTTGTTTTGTTGATGCTGTTAGCACAGATTACCAGCCGATCCACTCTACAGCCTTCTTCATATATATTTATTTTGTCTATAATCACGAGAAGGGTAACTGATATCTAAAGATTGTTTCTGATAACTTTACTCGTTATATTTGTGTTTCTAATATTGTTAACTCGATTTCCAGCCGATTTATTGAACGGCCTTCTTTAGATATATTTATTGTTTATAACTTTGAAAAAGTCATTAACGGCTTAACATTTGCCATATTCTTTGTTTCTGCCACAATTTCTCAGCCACTTCGTTCTACATCCTTCTTCAGATATATTTACTCTGTCGTCTATAGATTTCAGAAGAGTCTTTAACATTCCATGCTTTTGTTCATTTGTAGGATGAAACGGCATACCAGCACTCAATTCGGCGTAAGCACTTTCTTCTTCTTTGTGTGGCGGCATCCATTTAATCAAACTCACTAAATATGTTATGCGTTGTTTTCCTCCTCTTTCCCTCTTGCTTTCAATCTGTCTTGTGAGTGTCAGATTTTCCAAGCCTTCCTTCCTCATTATGTGCCCTAGGAATTTTAATTGTCTCTTCCTGATGTTAAGTACAGGTTACCTTTTGTTTCCATTTTCTCTAAAACTTCGTCGTTGTTCATATAATCGGTCCATGGCATCCCCAGCATCCTTCTGCAGAGCCACATTTCTGTTGCTTCAAGTGTCTTCTTCATCTTTGAGGAGATTGTCCAGTACCCACTACGGTACAGGAGGACAGATATTACGTAAGAGCTTAGTACTTTTTTCATTGTTTATATTTCTCAGTACTCTGTTTGGCTTTTGGAAGGCATCTTAAATATCCCAATACAGCTTCGGATTTCAGTGTCACACTTTCCGTCCTCTGCTAAAAAGCTTCCCAGATTTTTAAATTTGGGTAATTGTTTGATTTTGGTAACTCCAATTTGCAATACGCACTTTGGGTTCATTCTTTTGCTAAAAAAAAAAACGTGCATTCTGTCTTCTTGCAGTCGATGTTTAATGCTTTCATCTTTAGAAAGGACGTTTAGGTCAAAAAAATTGATGTTACGTTTTGTTGCCATTACTCACATGTTCAGTCCTTGGTATTCTTAGCATTCTTCTGTAGAAACATATTTCTGTTGCTTCAAGTCTCTTCTTCATCTTTGAGGAGATTTCCAGGACTCACTGCCAGACAGGAGGACAGATATCCCATAACAGCTCAGTACTTTTTTTTCTTTGTTTCTAGTGAAGTGTTTCTATTTCTTATTATTCTGGCTTTTGGAATACTTCGCTTCAGTGTCATACTTTTTCTTTTCTCTGTTAAAACACTTCCCAGATATTTAAATTTCCGGACTTATCTGATTTTTGTATCTCCGATTTGCAATACGCACTTTGGACTCATCCCTTTGCTAAAAAAGATGCATTCTGTCCTCTTGCAGTTGATGTTTAATGCTTTCATCTCGCTTTCTTTCATTACTTTATGTAGGTTTTTTTTTTGTAGATTTCTTTCCGTGTCTGCTACCAACACTGTGTCATCTGCATACCTTATGTTGTCTAGATTGTGGTTGTCAAAAGAGAATCCTGGAAGAACATCTAATTCTCTCAGAATCGCCTCGCTGCATAGATTAAATACCTCCCGTGAGAATATAAAACTCTTTTCTGTTTTTCGTACATTTTGTATATTGTCTGCTGAACTCGTTTTCTATCCGTATTCAGGTGGTTTTGCAGCCAGTATAGGTTCTTGATTATTTTAATCTCCTTCCCAAATATGTCAAGAGAAAAGTGATTAAAAGCCGGGCAAAGCCTGGTGAAGAACTAAGGAAGCTGCCATCTCTATTTTATTTACGACTTGGTTGGCTGACAGTTGACAAACTACAAAGCAGCGGCCAAGTAACCAGGTGAGGAGAAAGGATGACAGCAAAAGCGAGAAGATACACAAAGACGGAGAAAAGGAAAACGGAGCAAGCCATGAAAGTGAGGGACAGAAACGAAGAGAACTCAGAGAAGGAAATGTTTTAAGAGAACCAGTGAAAACCAAAATGAAAGAACTGCGGGTGACTGTTGATTCATAGTTGATGAATGGATAGAAGAGTGTCAAAATCTGCGATTAATTTACCAAATATGTAAATTCCTGATGAAAATAATTAAATCTCATTTCTCTCACAAGACCATAACAAAAAATATTACTACTATTGCTATTTCTACCATAAAAACCCAAATCTCAACTATTACTAATACTACCACAACGTATACTACTACTACTCATAATACAAAAATTCAATAGATTTTCAGTTCTTCTAGTTCAGACCTTTACAGTTAACACGCACCATGCCACTTCCACCGAGTTAAATCACCCTCATTTCCGCCATATTCCAAACATAAGTAGACCTGTTACTTTATGGAACCGACTCCCGGGTGGATAGATCCCAGACAACTGTAATCTTAACCTCATCAAGTCAAGAATCAATCCTTATCTATCCTCCTCGTATCCATAGTCATCACGTTCTACCACATCCCCATTCGTTCATATCACACACCCCATTCATCCTGAACGTTTTAATAATACCCTCTACCTTGAGCGACTCTTGAGCCTTGTACTGGGTGAAATTTAGCGTTAAAGAAATTAATGATAGCGCAAATATCGCTACTATTATTACTGATGCAACAACTGCTACAGTACTTCCTCGATTATCCGGACTTCGATTTTCCGGACTATGGTTATCTGGGCGTGAAATGAAAAGAAAAATTGAAATCACCAGAACGTTATTCAATTATCCGAACTAAACCCATTCTGATATTTCCTCTTAAAGAAGCGTTTTGAGAATTTAGAGAACTATATTCAGTGAAGGAGTAGCATCAGCTTTCATTGCCAATTTCATGCTCTACAAATCGCTGGTTGTGTCCATCGACCTCTACGTGTGTGAGACGTTCAATTCCTGGTTGAGGCAGAATAAAGGATCCAGGCGTTCAAAAACAAAATGAACGAGAAAGCTCCGCCGCATATCCTAATGGGAGCACAAAACCAATCAGTGTACGGAGCAAGGTCAAAAGTCCCGTGGGCCGACAGGAATCTCTCCCCGCCACTATCAAGCGTCAGAAGATGTAATAGTTTGGCCGCGTCATACTGTATAACAGCCTCTGCAAGACCATCATGCTAGACACTGTTGAAGGCGGAAGTTGATAGCTGTGCTAGCACGAAGTCGCAAGTCATCGTGACAGAGGGTTGTTCCGATTGTTGATCATTCTAGATAACACGCTCTCTCCCAGAAACTGTAACAAAGGTCTGCTCAGCATAGTTCCAGCCGAGTGGTTTATATATATATATATATATATATATATATATATATATATAAACATATATATATATATATATATATATATAAACTCGGCCACGTATATATATATATATACCCATATATATATATAGGATATATATACTAGCACGCAAGGGGTTATAGATGATTGAGAACAAGAATAAAGAGGCAGGAGTTTAGGGGAAAGATGATTGAAACAAGAATAAAGAGGGGGGGGAACAAGGTCAAGGTATCAGATGTCGATTGACATTACAATTGAATATTTAAAGATTATAGTCATCGGGGAAGCAACCAAGAGGAAGGGGGTTCCACAGACGGGAAGAGCGAGAGAAGAAGCTGTCTGAGTAGAAGAGACGTTTACATTTAACCGTTTTGACAGTGAAAGGGTGGGACCGAGATGCCAGTCAAGTAGTTCGCTTAAATGCATGCAGTCTGGGAACTAGCAAAAGTAGCTCGTCGGAACAGTTGCCGTAAAAATACTTGTAGAAGAGACAAAGGGAAGCCGCGACACCGTCTCTGAGAAAGGGACTGTTAACTAGATGCCAGATCAGGACCTATCGCATTGCATATTCATCTCTGGATTTTGTCTAGGACCTCGAGACTTACAGCGGGAGCACCAGACCATATATGACAGCAATATTCCATGCAAGGACAGATGGTTGATTTATAGATTTGAAGGATGGACTCAGACGAGAAAAACTTTCTGGCACGACAAAGAGAACCCACTTTCCTTGCTGTAGGTGAAGCTATTGATTCAATGTATTTGTTCCACCTCATGTCAGCGGATAGCGTATGACCAAGCAGGTGTAACCAGGGGCTCTCGGGTAGTTGGGAATCAGACATTCTGATGGGAGGCAGGGAGGGTTCTCTGTGGTGAGTAAAGGAGAGAAGTTCCGTTTTGGAGGCATTAAAGTTTACAAGCCATTTCCTGCCCCAATCAACCACAGATTGGAGGTCCTTTTCTAGATCGGCAGCCAGGTTAGTTTTCTCACCGACACCAGATTTACTATTGAGGCAGGAGTAAATAATAATGTCGTTCGCGTAGATGCCTACTTGGGAACTGATGACATCGAGATGGTTATTGATGAAGATCAGGAACAATGTAAGGCCCAAGATAGAGCCTTTGGGAACACCAGCGTTCCTGATAAAGAAGCTGGAGGAGAACCCGTTTAGGACGACCTTCATTTCACCCTTTGACAGGAATTATTATATTAAGTCAAATAATCGTTTTGTAATACCGTATTCTTAAAGCTTACGAAGAAAGCAAGCATGCCAACCCTATCAAAAGCTTTACAGATGTCTAGAGCCACGGATCGATCTTCTCCGTTATTGTTGAGTGCTTGGTATAAAATTTCAGTTATGGCTGTAAGCACGTCAGTGGTAGATCGGACAAAGCGAAAACCATATTGCTTGTCGGAGAGCAGATTATGGGAAGTCGGTGCTTAACCACTTCGGCGTTGATTAAAGCTTCGAAGAGTGGTAGGAGACTGATAGGACAGTAGTTAGACGGGTCAGAAGGGTCACCAGAATTCTTAAAACACGCACAACAGATGAGAACTTCCAACACGCTGGAAAGGAAGTGTCAGTGAGGCAGTAGTTGTAAAGTTTAGAGAGGACAGGAGCCAGTTCAGGAGCACATTTCTTCAGAACAATGACCGGTATCCCATCCCCACCACTAGCCTCATGGGAGTCTAATTTAGAAAAAATGTCCAATACCATCCTTGTGGTTATGTACATCTCACTCAGTAGAGCCTCAATTCTAGGAGTAAAATCAACGTTTAATTGGATGAGAATTTCCGAGCAAAGCATTAAGCCTTATCAGCTGAGGAGGTCAGGACCTTAAATTGGTTGAATAAAGGAGGTATTGTGGGTTGGCTGTTGTTCAGCACGCTTTTGCAGAGCCGACAATAATATTTAGACCCAAACTTGCGAGACTTGTTTCATTCTTTCGGCAAAGAGTAACTTTGCTTAATTAAGGAGAAGCTTGCACACGTTACGAGCAGTGACAAAGGGACATCGGTTGTAATCAGACATGTCTCTACGGCACAGATGGAAGTAGTGATTCTTGTGGGCAATAACAGCTGAGAACCCAGGGGAAGAACGCGATTTCACTTTATATTTTCGTGCATGGATGAAAGGTTTGATTCCAGCTTTTGCCCAGGATGAGACCTCAGACGCACGGGGAAGTTAACAGACACGACGGCATGATCAGAGATGCCGAGAGGGCAGAGCGGCGTAACACAGCAAGACTCGGGGATGGAGGTAAAACAGAGATCAAGAAGGAAAGACTTACCTGCATAGTTACTGATATATATATATATATATATATATATATATATATATATATATATATATGTAAGCAAATGTAAATGGATATAGATCCGACAGAATGAAGAAAAAAATCATATATATATATATATATATATATATATATATTATTTATTCTAAATTATAAATACAAGAGATAATCCGAAATTTATTTTCTCCATAGTATAAGAATAGAATAGACATTGCTCAGCAGGAATAGGAGCTAATATCCAAGTATAGGATTGGTGTATACGGGATAAATTCCAATAACCAACGATTACTGTTCTTAAAAGAGTGTTCAATACAGAGTAAAGCGAACAAAATTATTTATTCGAAAATTAAATATATATATATATATATATATATATATATATATATATATATATATATATATATATAGATTTTCTCTGTGAAAAGCTAGTAATGATTTATGAGATTTAAAATTGTAAATATTCTGCTCTCACTTGCGTATTTTTTTCTTCTCCAGTCGCAACCCATTTTTTTTTTATCTCGTGACCCACTGAAAGGCCGGGACCCACAGTTTGAAAAACCTGGCATACGCAATTCTCGGATGCGCGTAACACACGTGAACCCTGCTTTAATGTGAAAATGACTGGGTAACGGAATGTCTTTTTCTTTGCCGATCACGTAGCAAAGTTTAACTTATAATCGCACCGAAAAATGTTGAAGAGGAGGAGTGGGAGGAGGCTAATGACCCTGATCCTATTGTAGTTAAAAAAAATTCTTACAATCTAAAAAATATTTTCTGGCTTTAAATAACCTGCAAAAAGTTGATAAGCTGTAGAAACCGAATCAATCGATCAATCAACTACTGATTAGCTACACAGGCAGGTCTTTTAGATTTATTTACATTCTTAGGAATACGAATGTATAAAAATTACTGCGGGTACAAAGTGAGGGATCAGTTTATATATTGATTTTAATATATAATTGAACATCCCACTTTATATCCGCATTGTATTTTTTTTTTTTATTAAATTCTTATTAGATATGAATCCACCTTTTCTCCCCCAACTATGGGTTAAATCGTAGGAGTGTATAATTAAATCATTAATATCTAAAAAAAATTCTTACAATGTAAAATATTTTATGGCTTTGAATAACCTACAAAAACTTGTTTCTTGTTCGTTTATTAAATTTAAATTAGGTATGAATTCACCGCTTCTCCCACAGCGATGGATTAATTAGTAGGACTTGTATAACTAAATCATTAATATCTAAAATCAAAAATTCTTAGAAACTAAAAATGTTTTCTAGCTTTAAATAAAGTGTTGATAAACCGTTAAAAATATTCACTTACGTGCAAATACCTTTGGGAAAGGTTATAAATCCCTTTCTTCTCACCCATCTATGTACATGTATTAGAAAATCATTATTATCCCCAAAAAATTCTTATAATCAAAAATATGTCTCAGCTTTAAATAACTGTAAAAAAAAATGGTTGATAAACAGTAAAAAAACAAATCGTTCGGAATTGTTTTCTCAGCACATAGGAAGGTTGACTTTATAGCCGTGCCGAAAAATATTGAAGAGGGGGAGGGAGATGATAATGATATTGCTCATGTCAAAGTTCAACATCCCCTATGCACAATTTAGAAACACCAAAGTAATGATGATGTTTGGCAAATGTTTAAGTCAGTTGCGCTTTCAGCCTGAAAATATTTCTACTTTAAATCTAACTTCGAGATTTGGTGGCAGAAAAACGTAAGGCCAAGCGAACACAAACGAAAGGTGACGTATTTTTTCATAAAGAATAAACAAGAGAAAAACCTTGAAACTTTAAAAATGTTATTTGAGGAGATAAATGTTAGATTTCTTTCAGAAAATGACATTTTTCTTTTCCAATAAATTAGGTAAGAAATTATCATCTGAATCTCCGTCCTAAGATTTATTTTTCACTTCTGTCCTAATGCTCCTAGATAATCGACGAAATACTATAATCCTGTTTGATTAATGTTTAAGAAGGTCCAATAACATTGCAAATTCTTCTTTGGATTTTATTAAGAATCTCTAAATATATAGCAGGAACACCAGGTCAGATGTGGCAGCAATATTCAAATCACGGATGAATGGTAAACTTATAAAGATGTAAGATTCTATCGAGAAAAATTGTCTGGCTCGATGCGTCAGCGGATCTTGTATTTAATTCAATAAAATCTTTTTACTTCATGTCAGCGTAAGACGTTAGCCGGAGAAGGTGCAACGGGTTAGCATCAGCCATGATGATGGAAGACAAAAAAGGTTCTTGCTTTCCGGTCAAGATTGCACTTCGAAAATTTAAGTGCAATGTCAATCGTTGTCTTCTGTCTTCTTAATTCCTGTTTTTTTTTTTTAATCATTATTGTTCCCTTTCCTTTATAAATGACTTTCTTTTCCTTATAGTCTTTTATGCCAAGCAATCCATTGCGTCTCAATGACGTTGATAAATCGACATTTTAGAAAGACACAAAAGAGATGAAAACGAACCTCACAATCTCAGGATAACAAATGTCGTCTTCATCTAAGTTTGCTTCTTTCTTAATTGAGTTGTTCCACCTTGGATTGAGGGCATGTATCAGTTTCTTAGGCGTCTTCGAGTTGTCTCATTGGAGAACCTCTATTCACTAGGCTGCATCTTTCAAGAGCCAAAACAAATGAAATTTTGTGGCTATCAAAGGAGGGTCGTTAGGTGGATGAAGCAAGGCTTTCATTGATTCATCATTTTTTACGGTTTGTCAACATTTTCGCAGGTTATTTAAAGCCAGAAAACATTTTTAAATTGTAAGAATTCTTTTTGAGTTAATAATGACTTTGCTGATACAAGTTCTACTAATTAACCGACAGATAGGAAAGAAGCGGTAAATTCAAATCTTTCCCAATTGTATTTGCGCGAATATGAATATAACGAACCCGACTGGAATCCGAACTCGGCTCTCTGAGCAACAATTCCGAGCTTTTATCCATTACAACAAGCTTACAGCAACTGACATTGTTAGATACTGACCAGGCACGACGTTGCTTAACTTCGGTGATCATACGAGAACAAATGTTTAAACGAGATATAGCCAAAAGCCATACCAATCGCACATCTATGCTTACAGAACCTGGCATTCTCAAGCGGTCACCCATTTAAGTACTGACCAGACTCGATGTTGCTTAACTTCGGTGAACATACGCGACAGGTGTTTAAACGAAATATGGTTGAAAGCCATTCCAATCGCACATCCATGCTTGCAGAACCTAGCATTCCCAAGCGGTCACCCAATTATTGACCAAGCTCGATGTTGCTTAACTTCTGTGATCATACGAGAAGAGGTGTTACAATATGATATGGCTGTAAGCCTGAATGTCTGCTCTGAAGCCTTGCACTGTACTGTTTGACAAGACCCATCAATCGTCTTCATATGAAGCTGAGATCAAAGAAACCTTACTCATTTGACAATGCATATATAGAATCCAACAGGATAATGGTGCTATTAGGCAAAAACTTTAATAATATGACTCATTTCCAGCACGAAAATATATTAATTTGTTTTGTATACTGTTATTCCGCCAATAAATGTTAAAGGGTCCTTCTTCTCTATATGCCACGTTCCCTCAGAACGTAGGCGAGCATTGCTCTCCACATCTTCCTGCCACTCTTAATAAATTTTGTCTTTCTGTTATTTCTACTAAACCTTGTTCCGTCATCCATTTACTCAAGCCGTCAATCTGTCCCTGTAAGTATCAGATTTTCCAATCCCTCTTTCTTCATTATGTGCCCAAGAAAACTTAGCTGTCTCTTCTGTTGTTATGTAAAAGTTTCCATTCTGTTGCTATTTTCTCTAAAATTTTGTTGTTGCTCATATATTCCGTCCATGGTATTCTCAGTATCCTTCTGTAGAAACATATTTCTGTTGCTTCAAGTCTCTTCTTCATCTTTGAGGAGATTGTCCAGCACTCACTGCCAGACAGGAGGACAGATATCCCATAACAGCTCAGTACTTTTTTTCCTTGTTTCTAGTGAAGTGTTTTTATTTCTTATTATTCTGGTTTTTGGAATACTTCGGATTTCAGTGTCATACTTTTCTTTTCTCTGTTAAAACACTTCCCAGATATTTAAATTTCCGGACTTATCTGATTTTGGTATCTCCGATCTGCAATATGCAGTTTGGACTCATCCTTTTGCTAAAAAAATATGCATTCTGTTCGTTCCCTTGTAGTTGATGTTTAATGCTTTCACCTCGCATTCCTTCTCTGCTTTCTGTAGGGTTTTTTTGTAGATTTCTTTCCGTGTCTACTACGAACACTGTGTCATCTGCATACCTTATGTTGTTTAGATTGTGTTTATCAAAAGTGAATCCTGGAAGAAGTTCTAATTCTCTCAGAATCACCTCGTTGTCAGTTTCCGGACATCTGATTTTGGTATCTCCGATTTGCAATTCGCACTTTGGGCCCATGCTTTAGCTAACAACTATGCATTCTGTCCTCTTGCAGTTGAAGTTAAATTTTTTGTCCTCGCTTTCCTTCACTTCCTAAAGAAAGCTAAAAAAAAACTGCTACAAAGGACGTACAAAGAGGACTGGAGAAATTCATATTATTAAGTCATATAGGGTAGATAACGGTTTGAGCTGGACTTGAAGTTATTATGATTGCAATAATCGGGAAAACATATTTTCGGGAATCAGTTACTCAACGTGACACTTCTGGGGAAGAAGTTGTCTGAGTTTCTTCATCATTAACGAATAAGGATGAATAGAATCTGTGTATATGTCATAGCGGGTCCCTGTTGTGAAGGTCTGAACTGGTGAAACTAAGGGAAGTAACTTGCCTGAATATTTGCCATGAAGATAATGACAGAGTAGCGAGAGGCCTGCAACATTTCGTCCGTGAAAAAAAGATTGTTTCTTTTTATTGATGTTTATTTTGCGGCATAAGTTTGTAACGGATCGTGTGTTCATACGCATTGTGAAATTGATGTAATGGAATAGCCTGTCACCCCCATGAGTGACTACACTATAAATAGTAACTTACTATAAGTATCTGTAAATCAAAGGACTACAGAGTCTAACTGGGATCTGATCCAACTAAACAGTAGAACTCTCTGCCTTCAGGCAGAAAGGAACCCGGACGATGTTCCGCCGAAGAGCAGAGTCTCGTTCGGGGAAGTTGACTCCCCCTGAACCCATTTATACAGGTTCGAAAGCGAATATTTTTGGCTGAGCCTACGCTAAATCGGCCTTGTGCCACATGCAGCCCTTGTGTGTGGGGGGGGGGTAGCTAAATATACTGGAATCTGTTGCAGCTAAACATTCGAACTCTCTGCCTTCGGACAGAGAGGAACCAGAACGAGGCTCCGCCGAAGGGCAGAGTCTCGTTCGGGTAGGTAGACTGGATCTGAACCCGTTTATGCGGGTTCAAAAGGGAATATTTTTGGCCGAGCCTACTGGCTCGGACAACCCACGTTAAACCGGCCTTGTGGCACATGCAGCCCTCGGGGGTGGGGGTATAGCTAAATATCCTAACTGGGATCTGTTCCAGCTGTACTGGTCAAACTCTCTGCCTCCGGACAGAGAGGATCCCCAAACGAAGCTCTATGTCGAAGTGCAGACTTTCGTCTCGGGAAATAGCTACCCGACCCCGTTTTATACAGGTAATTTTTGGCTGAACCTACGGGCTCGGAAATCACACATTAAATTCGGCCTTGTGCCACATCTGATCGCGTGGGGCGGTTAGTAAATATACTAGCTAGGATCTGTTACTCAGCTCTTAGCTGTTGTCGAACTCTCTGCGCGAAGGCAGAGAGGAACCCAGACGAGGCTATGCCGAAGGGCAGAGTCTCGTCCGGGAGGTAAACAAACCCGAGCTCGTTTATGCGTGGTTACAGGGAATTTTTGACGTAGCCTACGGGCTCGGATCGGCCCACATTAAATTCGGCCTTGTGCCACATCCTACCTCGTGGGGGAGGGGTAAATATTGTCTAGCTGGGATCTGTTGAGTACAACTCAGACTTACGCGAGAACTACCGACCTCCCAATAGTAGCACTCACTACTGGATTGATTTGCGACGAATTTGTGCATAACTGTTACCTTTATTGTTATTGTACTGGTTTTTTTTTACAATAAACCATTACTTATTTTATCCACCTTGCTTTTCAAATATATATTCCTATTAACACGGAATATAACAAATATAACACGCGTAATCTCCTGAAATAAAGTCCACTACAAACATGGCGGACTCTAGACTCTAGACTCTAGATGGGTCCACCCAAAAGAAATGTAATAGAAAATAACCAAGACCGATATATATATATATATATATATATATATATATATATATATATATATATATACACAATTATATGTGTATTAACAAACAAATACATACAAATTACAAAAACAATACGTATGTGTAACAAATAATTGTGTAAAGTTTGTGTTCCAAGAAATGCGTGAGTGAATGTTCGTACCTACGTGTGTGTGCGTGTGTGTAATGGTCACGACGTCTTCCCACAAGTGGGAACGCGTATCTTCTGCGAGAGCTTACATGGTTGTAGGTTGTAAATGGAAGAAAGAGAGAAAGGGTTTTCTCAAGTATATATAGTTTAAGAATAGCTCACTGAGTGGTGGTGTCATATTTTAGGAGAAGATAACTCCGAAAAAATTTTACAGAGAGAAAACAGAATTAGATGACGACAGAAAGGAGATAACATAACGAAAAAGAATAAGAATGAAAAAGATTGTTTGTGTGTAATCTCCCGACTATTTCAATCACTTGTTTGAGAATTAGCTTGCAATCTGCAGGAGCAATTAGTGTTAATATCCAATATCGGCTCAGGGTCATGTGTCAAGAATTGATTCAATGACAAAGAAAATGATCAATAAATAAAAGAAACATTGGTTTGCCGATTTCTTTGGACCGGCAGTACCGGAAGTAACGGTCGATCTAAATTCACCCAGCATTCTAATTCTGCTACAAAACATTCGACATTTAAATATTTTCGCGCGCAGATTCCTGTCACCTGACTTTTGGCTAGCGAGATTAATTACTGCTCCCGTCTCGAAATCTCGTTGTTGACAGACGATACTTACAAAAACGAAATTTATTATAACTGCGTTCATTATTTCGTCAACGAATTACATGAATAGAAGCAGCAGTTGCTGTTGAATGAATAAATTGTAGAAAAGCAAAAGAAATGTTGACATGGACAGGGAAAACAAAAGAAAGAGAAAAGAATGTGGAAAAGCAGTAAGACGGGCAGTTAAAAGAAGGAACTGGAGGTGGCAGGAGGAGAGACCGGTGGGCAAAGAAAGGAAGTGGGAAGAGAATATAGTAGGTGAAAGCGGTAACTATGATCATAGTAACCGTATAGCTGGGTATGTCGGGTATGTACATGACTTTTTTCATATAAGAAAAGTCATGAACATATCCGACATTCATCGGGCAATTAAACCTCTTCTTTATATACTTGCTGTTATTAACGTAACGTTTCAACAGATCTATTCTTCACCCTACGTTATGTATAATCTAATTAGTTAATCTGGCTATTATAGTTAGTGTGGGTTTTTACGGGTAGAGATGCCGGCCCCACGCCGAACTGGTTTTGCATTTTACGGCCCAAGAGCCACCCAATGTAGAGGATTAGATGTATAGTATGACTGTAAGAGTAGGGAGTAAGAACTGGATTATGTCGATATGCAGAATAGTTAAGTGACCGTTGACTTTGACTTAAGGTTAAGATTCTCTTGCGTGTCGGGGAAGGAAAGAGTAGAAGAAGCAAATATTGATATAAAAATAAAAGACCGGGATAGGGAGAATAAGTAAAGAGGAGAAAAGAGATAAGTAGAGAGAGGGAAAAGGTGAGAAGTAGAGAGAGGGAAAAGGGAGAATTAGAGTGATGAAAAAGAGAATTAGAGAGAGGGAAAGGAGAAGAGAGAAGTAGAGAGAGGAATAAGAGAGAGAAGAATAAGAGAGATGTAGAGAGAGGAATGAGAGAGAAGTAGAGAGAGGAATGAGAGCGAAATAGGGAGAGGAAAAAGAGAGAAGAAGAAAGAGGAAATGAGAAAATTAGACACAGGAAAAGAGAGTAGAGAGAGAAAAAGAAAAAAGAAGTGAGTGATAGAGAAAGGAAAAGGACAGAAGTCGAGAAAGAAAGAGGAATAAGAGAGAAGTAGAGAGGGGGAAAAGGTAGCAAAGAGAGTAACCTGAGTATCTTAACCTCAAGTCAAAGGTCACTTACTTCTCCTACATATCCTTATAAGTCACAGTTCTTATTTAAGATTAAGATTCTCCCGTTTGGGAAGCACCCACTCGGGAGTTCTTTGTTTAACTAAGGCTACAGAGCCAAGTTTGCGCTTTTATGTATGCATGGCGCGTTGTTCGTGGGGAGAAGTGGTGTATTCATACTTTTCCTAAGGATATTTATGCAAAAGTGAACGCGACTAACTCGACCGGAATTCGAACTTGGCATGCCGAGCCCACTTTCCACGCCGACAACCGTCATGCTACGCCCACCTGTTAACATACATTAACAATCATTCTGTGCTATTTTTTTTAAGAAAGTGATTTTTCTATCGATTATAGCTGACTAAAGCCCAAGAATGTATCGACTGAAACGTTGTGCTAACAACATCTATACGAAGAAGATATTCAATTTTTTAAATAATATTTACTCAATATAAAACGCAAAAGCCACTTGAAGTATTACTGAAACAGATTGTTGTAAACCTATAAAGGGAAATGGGGGGCGGTGGGGGTGTGCATATTATGCAAATATATAGGAGAGATAATGATTGGCCCGAGACTTGAAGAGGTTAAGATTGTAGTGATCAAAGGAACATCATCTACGGAGTCGGTCTCATAAAGTGACACCTCTGGAGAAGAAGCTGTCTGAGTGAAACTTCCTTCTTATCAATGGAATACGGAGGAAATGCGGATGATTTGACGACTTGTAGGTGGCATGGTGAGTCCTAATAGTGTTATATATGGAGTCGGGAAAACCAATAATTGTGTAGGAATAGCTGTACGGGAATGAAAAAAAAAACAAAAATAAATAAAAGAAAACTAACAAAACGAAGAATAAAAGAAAAAATACAAACAAATAATTGAGTGTTGGAGAGGAAAAGACTAGAAAGATGAAGAATTGATATAAAAATAAAAGAGAGAGAGATAGGGAGAATAAGTAAAGAGGGGAAAAGAGAGAAGTAGAGAGAAGAAAAGGAGAAAAGGAGAGAGAGAGAGAGGGTGGTAAGAGATAAGTAGAGAATGGAATAAGAGAGAAGTAGGGAGAAAAAGAGGGAAGTAGAGGGAGGGAAAAGAAAGAAAAGGAGAAAAGGTAGAGGGAGGAAACACATAGAAGAAGGCAGGAAAAGAGAGAAGTAGAGAGAAGGATAAGAGATAAGTAGAGAGAGAGGAAAAAGAGAGAATCAGAGAGGAAAAAGAGAGAAGAAGAGAGAGGAAAAAGGCAGAAGTCAAGAAAGAAAGAGAAAAGTAGAGAGAGTAAAAAGAGAGAAGTTTAGAAAGAAAGAAAGAAAGAAAGAAGAAAAAAGAGAGAAGAAGAGAAAGGAATAAAAGAGAAGTAGAGAGGAAAAAGAGGGAAGTAGAGAGATGGAAAAGAGAGAAGCAGAGGGAGAAAAAAGAAAGAAAAGAAGAAAAAGTAGAGGGAGGAAACACAGAGAAGAAGGCAGGAAAAGAGAGAAGTAGAGAGAAGGGGAAAAGAGAGAATCAGAGAGGAAAAAGAGAGGAATAAGAGATAAGTAGAGAGAGGAAAAAACAGAAGTCAAGAAAGAAAGAGAAATAAGAGAAAATTAGAGAGGGTAAAAAGAGAGAAGTTTAGAAAGAAAGAGGAAAAAAGAGAGAAGTAAGGAGAAATAGAATGATGGAAAAGACATAAGTCGAGAAAGAAGAAAGAAAAGAATAGAGAACGGAATATCATAGTGAGGAAAAATAGAGAAGAGAAGGGCAAAATAAAGAGAAGGGAAAAATGTCGGGATATTAAAAGTGAAAAGACAAAGGTGAAAATGAGAAAAATTAGAGAGAGACAGAGACAGAGAAAGAGATAAAGAGAAACATGCAAAATAAAGAGGTAAAATAAAAAAAATAATTATCCTAACAGGTGAGAGAAAGAAAAATAGATAAAGAGAGAAGACATCTTCTGTCTTCTTGAAACCTGTTTTTTATTTTCTTTCCTCCTCATTAAAATTGTCTCGTTGGCGTCTTATTGGCATTACAGCCTTGCTTGGAGTGAAATGATTCTTTAAAAAGTAGAGAAAAAAATAAGAGAGAATTTGAAGTATTAAGTTTGTTTGCTTTTTTCTTGTTTAATTATTTCACACCAAGCAAGGCGATAATGTCACTAAGACGCAAGGGGTTACTGGCGGTGAAAGAAAATGAGTAGACTTTAGGAGAATGAACTTAAAGAAGAATCAAGGGATAAACCTCTAGCATATGGGGAAGGAGTGTGAACCGGGCGATAGGCGAACTTATCGCCTTCACTGTCTTCAAAGAAAAGAGTGAAAACGACAAAAAAAAAGGAAGAGACAGAAAGAGGCAACCAGAGAGAAAGAGAGGTTAAGAAAAGAAAAACGAGAAAAAAGGGGGCGAAGTTGGGATATTGATGAATGAGGCGAATCAAAAAATAATAAATATAATAAAATATAAAAAAATGAATAAAAATATAAAATTAGAAAATAAAGTAATAATATAAAAATATTGACGATAAAATATAAAATTAAAGAATAATAAAAGAAATAATATAAAACTCTAAACGAATAAAAATATAAAATCAAAAACCAGAAAATACCAAAAGTAATAATGTGTAAACATTTCATATAGATTATATCTGTAAAATGACAATATAAATAAAGACAATAGGAAAACTTATCTTAGCCAACGTGTTTCGTCCTCCGAGGTACTTTATCAAGGCAAATGCAAGGAATTTATTTTGTAACAAGTATTTATGTAGAAGAACAAAAATGTTATTAGTTTTTCAAATATTTTAAATTTAAGAAGGCATAAAAAGAAAGAGAACGAATAAAAAGAGAATGAATAAAAAAGAAAGAGAACGAATAAAAAAGTGAAGAAATAAAAAAGAAAGAGAACGAATAAAAAGAGAACGATTAAAAAATGAATAAATAAAAAAGAAAGAGAACGAATAAAAAATGAATAAATAAAAAAGAAAGAGAACGAATAAAAAATGAATAAATAAAAAGAAAGAGAACGAATAAAAATGAGAATGAATAAAAAAAAAAGAAAAGAAAGAGAATGAATGAACAAGGGATTAGAATGAGTGAAACCCATAAAATGATGCATAATTCAACCAGAAAAGTTAAAGAAATAATACCTTTGATGGAAGAACATGACAAAAACGAAGGAATTCGTGAATCATTTTGCGTTCGAGTTTATTTTCTGTTCTGCTTTCAGACAATTGTTTCTCAATATTTCTTTCGTTTAATTCTGAAGCCTTTATTTCCGGTGCGCGCCAACAGAGGAGAGCAACATCCTTCAGGGAACGGAAGGTCAAATATTTAAAAAGACAAAAAGCCAACGTGGCTATTATAATGTTTAATATGTCAGATCGTGCTTTTGCAGAACAAGTGAGTAAAACGGAAGGCGTTAAATTGAGGCAAGGACAATTAAAAGAGAAAAGAGAATTGAAAAGAAACAAGAAAGAAAACACTCAGAGGGTCTGTGGAGAATAAGAAAGAAAACTTTACAAATGGAGGAAGGACGAGCAAAGGATGACAAAAAAACGATGGGAAGAAAAGAAACAAATACAAAAGGAAATTAATGAGAAATGTTTTTTTAAAAAAATATTAAAAAAAATAAAGCGATAGAAATAGATAGAAAGAAAGAAAAAAGAAAAAGGAATAAAAAGAAAAAAGAAAGAAAAGGAAAAAGATAAAAAACAAGAATGACGTAATAAAAATTTCAGTTGTAATACAAATAAATTAATAAATTGAAAACAATGAAAAATGTGTACTTCAATGAAAAGAAAGAAATGTGAATCGAAAAAAATGGAATTAAAATAAAAAAAATAAAAAAAACAATGGATGAATGACAGAAAAATTCAAATTCGGTTAAAAGAAAGAAAGAAAAAGCAAATTAAATATAAAAAAGAAAGATATAAAAAACAATTAAGAAAGAAAGAAAGAAAGAAAGAAAGAAAGAAAGAAAGAAAGAAAGAATAGAAATACAACTGAAAAAGAAAGTAAGAAAGAAAAAAGGAAGACAGAAGAAAACAAAATTCAGTCGTAAAAGAAATAAATTAATAAACTGAAAAAAATAAAGAAAAAAGATGACTGGAAATAAAACGGAAATAAAACAACAAGAATCGAAGAAACAATGGATGAAACAAAAAAATAAAATTAAATAGAAAAAAAAAGAAAGAAAGAGAGAAAGAAAGAAATATATTAATTCGGTTAGAATCGTAAGAAAGAAAAAAAACGAAAATCCAAAAGAAATAGAAAGAAAGAAACATGTAAATTGAATGGAAAGAAAGAAAAAATAAAAAAGCAACTGAAATAAAAAGAAAGAGTGGATATAAGAAAGAAAAAATAATTTAATATAAAGAAAGAAAGAAAAACGAAACGGCAAATTCAATAGAAAGTAAGATGTTAAATTCAATTATAATCGTAAGAAAGAAAAAAGAAAAATACAAAGGAAATAGAAATTAAGAATAATGCAAATCGCAAAGAAAGAAAGAAAGAAAGAAAGAAAGAAAGGAAGAAAGAAAGAAAGAAAGAAAACGTTACAGAAGTAAACGTTATTAAAGATGAAAAATAAAAGGCATAAAGTTAAATGCGATAAAAAAAAACAAAGAATAAAAGGAAGAAAATAATTCAAAAGGCAACTGTAATATAAAAATTACGGAAAATAAATTTTAAAAATACCAAAAAATTTAACAAGGAAACAAATAATTTTTTTTTAACTCGAGTCTGTTAAAGAAAGAAAAGAAGAAAAAATATAAAACTAATAGATTTGGGTAAAGAAAAAACATTGAAAAGTGAATAATAAAGAAATATAAACGTTTAAATGCTCAAAAGAAAGAAGTAAACAGATTTCTGTGGTATGAACGAAGAAAAAGCAAAAAATTAGGGAAGAAGACAAAGAAGAAGAGAAAAAGATGGAGGAGTAGGAGGAAGACATTCGAAGAGGGAATAAAAGCATAAAATAAATTTTGAAAAAGATCTATATCTAAGAAAAAACGTCTGTAGTTTTGAGAATAACAGAGATGGTGTATGTAAATTAATATGACGTAAAGGGAGATAATCAATGACTAACTTTGCAACAACGAAAAGAATAGCGCGGTTAATTAGGATGCAGAGGTTAAAAACGAAGAGAAATGAAGAAGAAGAAAATGAAAAAAAAAAGAAAAAATGAAATCAAGAGAAATGAAGAAGAAGAAATGAAAAAGAGAAATGAAAAGAAGAAAATCAAATGAAATGAAATGAGAAGAAGAAGAAAATGAAGAAATCAAGAGAAATGAAGAAGAAGAAAAAATGAAATCAAGAGAAATGAAGAAGAAGAAAAAATGAAATCAAGAGAAATGAAGAAGAAGAAAAAATAAAATCAAGAGAAATGAAGAAGAAGAAGAAAAAATGAAATCAAGAGAAATGAAGAAGAAGAAAAAATGAAATCAAGAGAAATGAAGAAGAAGAAAAATGAAATCAAGAGAAATGAAGAAGAAGAAAAAATGAAATCAAGAGAAATGAAGAAGAAGAAAAAAAATCAAGAGAAATGAAGAAGAAAAAAAATGAAAAATGAAATCAAGAAGAGAAAAAATAAATCAAGAAGAAGAAGAAAAATGAAATCAAGAGAAATGAAGAAGAAGAAAAAATGAAATCAAGAGAAATGAAGAAGAAGAAGAAAAATGAAATCAAGAGAAATGAAGAAGAAGAAGAAAAAATGAAATCAAGAGAAATGAAGAAGAAGAAAAAATGAAATCAAGAGAAATGAAGAAGAAGAAAAAATGAAATCAAGAGAAATGAAGAAGAAGAAAAAATGAAATCAAGAGAAATGAAGAGAAATGAAATCAAGAAAAAGAAGAAGAAGAAGAAATGAAATCAAGAGAAAATGAAGAAGAAAAAAATGAAAAGAAGAAATACAAAAAGGAAAATAACTTCCTCAAACGAAAAAAATAAAGAAAAAAAAAACGACAAAAGAAGAAAAAATAACATTAAATACATAAACGTGAAGAAAGAGAAAAAAATAATGAATACTCTTCTAAAAATGGCGGAAAGCGTAAAAAAATGAAGAAAAAACTATTAATCAAAATTGTTATCTAAGATGGCCGAAGGTTGAAGGCGTGATGTTGATCGATTTTCTCCAATAAACCAACAAACCTTCACCACCCATACGAGGTCAATTCGACTGTAATGGCGTCGAATTATTGAGAAAATTCTTCTAAAGCTAAAACAAATGTAAGATCGTGTCGACAATTAGCAAGCGTCACGCCCGTTGGCGGGGTGTGCACTGTAAATGGTAGCCGACGGAGGGAGGCGACAGTTAACCACACGGACATGGCTCCTTACTGCATATGGTGACCACTAGCAGCCAAGATCGTCTAACTCCCAAGTACTATAAACGGGACTCGGAAATTATGTCCCCCTTCAATTTCCTCCTTCAGTTTAAAAGATCATCGTCTTTCATGACAAATGCGCCCCCTAGCGACAATAGCTAAGAGTCGCACGACTGAACCATTCCACTTCCGGCATGTGCTTTCATGTATCCAAGATGGCGACCATTGTGCGAACGTGATACGCCTGTTGTGGACGACCGTATTATTCGTGCTCGGAGCGTACACAAGTAATTTGTGGGGAGATTTGCCGCTCTTCGCGATGGCTAAGATTGAATTGACATTGAGAACTCTTATAATTACATTAGTGATCCGCGTCTCTCCCCATGTTATATAGCACGTAGCGTTTGCTGGGGATAGCCATATTGACAGACAGGGGCAAATCTCCTGTTGTAATTTTTACGAATGAAAATTTCAAACTGTGCATCGACAACTGCTTGAGTTTGTTCTCCTCATCCCATTATAGAGTGTGTTTATCAACTTTAAGAAGTGTCTTTCTTTCCATAACATCACCGCCAGTTTATAGCTCTCTCAAAAGACAGGAATCGAGAAATATAAATACAGCATAGATAAATGCTTTGAATTTTTTTAGGCTGTCTCATATTAAAATTCCATTTTGTTTTTCAGCTGGGTGCTTCATTCCACAATAAGAACATATGACTTTGTTCCTTCAGTTCTTACCAGTACCTCATAAATAAGGGACTATTCCGCCTTGATCATGGGTAAAGACGGAAAAGATATATCAGTGACTCTGTTTGGTTGCAGTAAGAACAAGGAAGAGAGAGAGAAGATAAAGGAAGGTGATAACCTTCTCATGTGTTTAACGTTGGCTTCAGTGAAATGGAAAAACGTGTCGATTTAAAATCTTTTCATTTGTACCCTCTTGCTTCATTAAATAGTGACTTACAATCATATCGTTATCGCAATATTTTAAAGTTGTTTATAGATCTGTCTATATATCTGAGATGAAATATTTTAACTATTTACACTATTTCCATTGTTTGGACTGTTCTCATCTTTATTGTTAAACTCACGACGTTTCTGTCATTGTATGCTCTAGCTTTCTTCAGTATCTGTCTATATTTCTGAGATATTTTAACTATTTATACTATTTACATTGTTCGAACAGTCTTCCTCATCTTCATTGCCATATTCACGACGTTTCAGTCGTTGTTCGCTTCGGCCTTCTTCAGGTGACAGACGTTGGAACTTCGAACCGAAACGTGTATTTAGTCAACAGGGACTAATTTTAATTCCACATACCATGACTTATTTTCAGTTAATTCGCCTTGATAAGTTTGTGTTCTTACCTTTTTGGATAAAAGCTTTGGTTGATTGATCCTAAGAGTTGTGAGTTCAATCCCCGGCCTTAGAGGAGAGCACAAAAACTTTGAGGTGGAAAGAACAAAAACATATTAAGCGGAATTAAAATCCAAAGGTACGTTATGTTGAACGTACCAATAAAATATATATCGCCGGTATATCGTTACAAAGTATATCATGGTTAATTTTTTTTTTAAATGTTCGTTGGTTGCCATGTTAACGCTAGTACGCAAACAACAGGTAATACTAGAAACGTGAAATTTAATACAGACGAATAATATCCTATTTGTTTTCTTCTTTTGTTGAGGGTAAAACGTGAAATTAAAAGGAATGATAAAGAGATGGGACATGCCGATGGCATAGGTATTTAGTTGGGATAAGAATGATCTTGAAAAGAAAGTCAACATTCCCTAGCAAACGTTCCGAGATATAGGTCTCTAGATTCCAGATTGAAGGAACAAAAGATAGAGAAAATCAGCGCGTAACATACTTCGAAAGTTTGAGTAAATGGATTACGAAACAGGGTTTAGGATAAATAACAAACAAATACAATTTATTAAGAGCTAAAAAGGGCAGATATATATATATACTAATAGAAATAAAGCAATTGAACTGATGAAAGAAATCCTAGTCAAAAATGAAGAATGCTTGATAATGCTTGATCTCATCAAAATTGCAGATAATATTACTACTACTAATACTACTAGTAGAAATAAAGTAATTGAAATCAAGATGAAAGAAATCCTAGTCTAAAATGAACAATGCTTGATAATGCTTGATCTCATCAAAATTCCAGATAATATTACTACTACTAATACTACTAGTAGAAATAAAGTAATTGAAATCAAGATGAAAGAAATCCTAGTCAAAAATGAAGAATGCTTGATAATGCTTGATCTCATCAAAATTGCAGATAATATTACTACTACTAATACTACTAGTAGAAATAAAGTAATTGAAATCAAGATGAAAGAAATCCTAGTCTAAAATGAATAATGCTTGATAATGCTTGATCTCATCAAAATTGCAGATAATATTACTACTACTAATACTACTAGTAGAAATAAAGTAATTGAAATCAAGATGAAAGAAATCCTAGTCAAAAATGAAGAATGCTTGATAATGCTTGACCTCATCAAAATTGCAGATAATATTACTACTACTAATACTACTAGTGGAAATAAAGCAATTGAAAAAAGATGAAAGAAATCCTAGTCCAAAATGAATAATGCTTGACAATGCTTCATCCAATCAAAATGGCAGATAATATTACTGCTACTAATACTACTAGTGGAAATAAAGCAATTGAAATGAAGATGAAAGAAATCCTAGTCCAAAATGAATAATATTTGACAATGCTTCTTCCAATCAAAATTCTAGATAATATTATAACTAAGGACTTACAATTAGAATTAAGCTGGAAAATACAAGTAAAAAATGAATAATGTTTTTCTTTGTTTTCTGTTTAATCTCTTCACTTCATGAAAGGCAACAAAGCCACTAACACGCAGTGGGGGTGTACTAAGTGTAAAAGAATAAGAAAGACGAGCGAGAACAATAAAAGAAAATAAATCAAGACAGAAGATAACGATTTACATTTCATTTAAATTTTTCAATATATAAATTTGAATGGAAATAGAGAAACTGGAAGTCAGTTCGACATGCGAGAATTATGAGAGAAGAAAGTCTTAGCATAGAACTTACGGTTAAATTGAAGATCAACCTTTCCCTACCCCCCTATGTTTTTGCGCCACATTTTTGTATTATTCAAAATAAATATTACTTCTATGATCCATATATTTTATGCATTTAAAAACAGCACTAGATTGCTAGAAAGATTTCATCATTTTACAATTGTAATTTCGAGATGTAGTATCTCATTACGAGGGATAGCAGTCTAGGGTTGGAGTTTATTTATGCCTAGAGCCTTTCGTTGTCTTTTACTAAATTTCGGTTTCTACTATGGGGGTGCTCCGTGTACTAGCAACAAGTGTGTTTTCCTCGGATTTACAGTAAATTGTATTTAGACCATAAGGGTTTAATATTATTAATAAGTTATGGGGGATTTAACCTTAGGACCAATTAAATTTAGGTAAATCATTTGACGGATGGATTCATACATCGTGGGTAATAGCAGGACATTTAATGAAATAGATCATGCTATCCAACACACATACACCCACATGTGCGTTTACATATATATACATTTATGTGTACCCACATACATGTTTATAACTTAGTAACCATATGCACATACACGCCTCCATACATACATATACAGTGTAACCCGGATATAAGAGAAACCCGGATATAAGAGAGATTTTCTCTGGTCCCAAATTAGAGCCTGTGTTAATGTATATAAAATAGACCAAACCCGGATATAAGAGAAACCCGGATATAAGAGAGTTTTTCTCTGGTCCCAAATTAGAGCCTGTGTTAATGTATATAAAATAGACCAAACCCGGATATAAGAGAAACCCGGATATAAGAGAGTTTTTCTCTGGTCCCAAATTAGAGCCTGTGTTAATGTATATAAAATAGACCAAACCCGGATATAAGAGAAACCCGGATATAAGAGACTTCTTCTCCGGTCCCGACAACTCTCTCATATCCGGGTAACACTGTACATATATTCTTATGTAATTTTGAATTTGTTCTTATGTTCTACATTTCGTAATTATCTTTTTTCGTTGATTTAATACTTTACATTGATTTTTGTATTTTATTATCCTAATTTTCTCCTCCAAACATAGCATGCACCTATCTCTAAAACTATTGGGGGTGTTCACGAAATCTAAAATTTACCAACTTATCTAGGGAGTCAGACCATTTTCATTCAGTTCCCCTTTTTTTTTTTTTTTCAAAAGGGTTGCTTGATGTTTTAATTTTGTATTGATAATTGAGTATCTATATGTATTGATTCTCTGTTTAAATTCTACATTCTAGATTTGTTTTTTTTTTTTTTTTTTTTTCATGGAATTTACTTAATATGTAATTGTTATGGGAATTAATAATTCGATACATATTATTCGTGCAGGAGTAGATAATTATGATTGGCTTCTTGTTGAATATCTTATTTAAAGGATTTTTTGTGGAAGTTTTTAGTAATTAATTTTCGGAAGTACTGTCCGATGTTGAAAGTTTGCAAAACTGGCGGGGGGTGGGAACGAAGTAATTTTTCTTTTCTTATCTTTACACCTACATTCCACTTCTTGTTTCTCGTTACTCCCCTATAAAAGGTTTCGTATTTTTGAAACCGCTTTTTTGAAGGGCCTTTTCATGTGCTTCTTTATTTTTATTAAAGATTGTTTTCACTGGACGATAGTTTATTAATTCTGGTGCAAACTGTAGTAGGAATTTGTCTCAGGATTGTTTAAATTCTCCTGCAGAAATGCCGATGTAAATATTATGGTTTGTCGTATTTTCTTTAGGGTTAGTTGCCTTGTATACTACCCTGGTGGATCTGCATTTGCCCTCTACTGGGCAGTTTTTCTTAATTCTAGAATGACAAACGGTTTCCATGGTAGATTTAGTTTTTTTTTTCCCGTGGAATTTACTTAATATGTAATTGTTATGGGAATTAATAAGTTGATACATATTATTCGGTCAGGAGCGGCTAATTTTCATTGACTTCTTGTTAAATATCTTATTTAGAGGATTTTTTGTGGAAGTGTTTAGCAATTAATTTTAGGAAGTATTGTCCGATGTTGATACTTGAAAGTTTGCAGAACTGGTGGAGGTGGGGACGATTTTTCTTTTCCTATTTTTACACCTACATCCAACGTTTTTGTGTTGGTACTACCAATAGGGGTTGATTAAGACAGCTTATTTTTGAAACCACTTTTTTGGAGCGCCTTTTCATATGGTTCTTTATTTCTATTAAAGATTTTTCATTAGACGATAGTTTACTAATTCTGGTGCAAATGTTAGTGGGTATTTGTCATTGGATTGTATTTGTGAGGGATTAGAACCGATATTGGGTTTTGTTTTTTTTTATGGTAGGGTTTAAATTTTTTTTTTTCATTGAGGTTAAGGGTGATGCCTTGATAGTCAACTACTTTAAGGTTAGTGGAAATTTCAACCTTAAACCCTAGGAATCTGAAGGCCCTGATGATTTTCTTTTGTAATTTCGCTGTTAGTGTACCGTTACTTTTAGGAATGACCATGAGTCTGTCATCCCTATACAGTCCTACTATTTCTGGTTTTACAATTCTACTAAGTATGTTTAAAATATAAAAACATACTAGATCAGCGACATGGGCTGAGTCGTAAGCTCCCATGGGGACATCAAATTCGTCGTTATGTCACTTAGTCCAGGTGGAGTTATTCAGTGTTAGCAGTAATTTTCTCGCCGTTAAGATGGTATTAGTTTTATCAGCGGTTACTTCTGTATAGTTCTTTGCGAAATTGATACTATTAACTAAGAGGTCCCTCGGGATCAAGGAATACGAATGAATGTCGCTTTATCCTTATTCCTCATGTTAGTGAACCATTTAATAATATCTAACGAATCCTTTTTCAAAGTTTAGCACAGATTGTGATTAGAAGATTATCGGTTATTTCTTTAATTATGCTTTTTGAGATTAGGTTCCTTCCAGACAAACACATAAGAGCTGAAGACGGCTGGGTTCAGATACACCAGAAATAGACTATACTCATACTGAGGAAATTTGTTTTTTGTCGTAATATATATATATATATATATATATATATATATATATATATATATATATTAATGGACAGAGTCCGACAATTATTTCGAGACATTTTTATTTTCATACGTTCTTTTTATAGATACAAATATTTATAGTAATAGTAAATGCTCTGTTTATAATAAACAGTATTAACATTTAACAGCCTGAATGTCCGAGAAATTTCTATAGAAAATATGCGCCCTCCGACGGGAATCGAACCTGTATCCTATACGGAACCGTCATATAGCCTGACGTGCTTTACTGATTTAGCCACAGAGGAGCGTTTCGGTCAGCAAGGTCGATTTTTACTGTTTTAAAACATGTCGTGAAATATATATATATATATATATATATATATATATATATATATATATATATATATATATATATATATATATATATATATATGTGTGTGTGTGTGTGTGTGTGTGTGTATATATATATATATAAAAACATGAGGGATTGCATCAGAAAAGAGAAGATCCATCACATAAAAAAGACACTGAAGCTGAGATGCCAAGCCAGAACCAATAACATTGCAGATTCTTCTTTGCTTTTAATCTAGAATCTTTAAATATATAGAAGTCAGTATCTGTCTATATTTCTGAGATGAAGTTTTATGTATACTGTTTATATTATTCGAACTATTATCAATTATCTCCTGTTAATTCCCCTCTCCAAGTTCTCCACTGACTTAACCGGGTATTGAACTCACCAAAAGAATGTGAGTTCAATAACCGGTTAAGGCAGTGAAGAGTGGAGAGGGGAATTGACAGGAGATAACTGATAACTGACATCCATTAAACATGGCAGCCACAAAAGAATGCAAAAACACTCGAATTTTCTGCAGGAACCTTGTCAAACGAAGAAAATAACACCAATCAAAGACAAAATGCATCACATAAAATAATGAAATTCAAAAATACATGATTCTTCCTGAATACAATGATCTCAACAAAATATATTATGGACAACCAAATTCTTCTTCTATATACCATGTCTTTCCAGCACGTTGGAAGTCATGGCTCTCCACAACTTACTTTCCTTTATAGCGCTAAGCAATGTTTGTCCCTCTACTCTAATCTCTATTCGTTCATCCATTTGCATAAGCATGTTAGATTAGTAGCTATTTCCCTCTTCTCTCCTCGCTTTCAGTATGTCCTGTGAGTGTCTAATTCTCCAACCCACTTTTCGATTGTCTCTTTCTGATTCTAAGTAGAAGTGTTCTTTTCATTCAAATTTTCTTTAAAACCTTATTGTTCCTCAAAGAGTACATAAATATGGGCCCGCACTAAAATTCCCAAGATGTATATGGCAAAAAGAAAACTGTAAGAACATTAGAAAAACTAATTCAGTGAAACATGTACAAAAGAAAACTTGCTAGAAAACTTGTCTAATTGTGAGATTAAGATTTAGACCGTTGTATCTTAGAAATGATTAAAGATATCTTACTGGAATTCTCCAGGCTTTTTATAACGTTGAGCAATAAAAATGTATAATTACTTCCCAAGCTTAACGGAAAAATCATGATGAAATCGATCATAAACTAAAATGACATGTCCATCATTAATTAATCAGAGGCAAGGATCGGAAGCTCATGAAGGATTGAAATTAAGTTCAGATATAGATATATATTATTCCAGGATCATTTTCCAACTTATTCAACATGATCTTCGCTCTCTCTAACCTTCTAGCTTTCTGTCCTGGAGTAACAAGATGCCTCACGTATTTGACGTATGATTTTATTTTCAAGTCTTTTTTCACTGCTCTTTGGACTGTCATAGCTGAAACTCTTCTGTCACGTGCTAAACGTCTTATGGATTGAGTTGAATCTTTTCCCGTTGATTTCTTTAACTCTAATTTAAAATGATGATCCCTCTTTCTTTTGTGACCTCCTGATTCAGTTTTCCTCTCTACTGTTCCCTCTTTTTTAAACCGTTCTCTTGGTGGTTCTTGAATGGATTTGAAGATGGAAGCCAGAGTATTAAAGATGGTACCATTACTGGAGGACTGAATGATCTTTTTCCTCGCACCATTCCTCAATTGGGAAGATATGGTGGCGCTGACAGAAAATTATTTTAACCTGTTTTCTTTCTAGCTGAATAACTCAAAGGATTTTTCAGTGATTCTTACGACCAATGGTGTCAAGATGGCTAAACGTCTTAACTGAAAACCTGGAAAAAAAGAAACTCAATTAGTTTAGGGTTTTTTCTATATTAAGCGTTTTGTGGGATGGGCAATGATGCTGTTACACGATCTGGACAATTTTGCTGATACACCCGGTATATATATATGAAAACAATGGCAAGAAACAATGGCAAGATAAACCGCTTCATAGCCAATACTCTGCCCGTACCAAACAAGCTGACGTAGACAAAACCCGTACCCATCAGTGGCTACGTAGTGCGGGGTTGAAAGCTGAAACTGAAGGTTTTATCCTGACTGCACAGGACCAATGCTTGTTAACTAGGAATTATCAAGCACATATACTAAAATATTGTGTTAGTCCAAAATGCAGATTCTGTGATAAATATCCAGAAACGATTGATCATCTTGTATCAGGTTGCACGATATTGGCACCCACTGAATATAAAACCTGGCATGACAGAGTGGGCCAATATCTGCACTGGAAAATCTGCAACTTCTACGGGAAAGAAACTGAAAGAAACTGGTACGAACACCACCCATACCCTCTTACGGAGATAGGACCTGTTACAATTCTATGGGACTACACAATACACACTGACAGAACAATCAAAGCCAACCGCCCAGATATTGTTATTAAAGACCACAAATAAAAAAAGTGCCTCCTTATTGATATGGCAGTCCCTGCTGACTGCAATGTATCTTTGAAGATATTCAAAAAGCTGTCAAAATACAAGGACCTTGAAATGGAAATCTCGAAAATGTGGCACATGGGAACATCAACAATCCCTAGGACTGGTTGGAAAAGATTGCAGTAGACTAATTGAAGGGATTCCTGGAAGTCCATGCCTCAAGGAGATACAAAGAATTGTTCTGACAAGTACAGCCTACACTTTATGAAGGGCTTTATCTATGTAATTTTTTTTTTTTTTGTCAGTGGAAAGTGTCGTGATGCCATTTCTAACCTTAGGTCTCTGAGCGGGGCCCGGAAAGAAATGTGTAAACGCCAGAAATCAAAGGAAATAATAATAATAATAATAATAATAATAATAATAATAATGATAAATATTCTTTTTTTTTTATTCTCGCTTTACATGAAAGGTTTCCAGTCAAATCAATTATAGAACGATGTCAAAAGTGACGAACGAACGCAACTGATTGTTTGCTTATAATATTCACTGTTTAACTCTCGCTTTGATTAGTGAGAAAAGCGGTTATTAACGACAGGTTTTCTCTGTCAATTCTCCATCTGCGAAAGAACTCATTCTCCAGCTTGTGTCTACACATGCAACGTAACAACGGGTGTAGACTATTGGAGACATCACCGAACCCATTACTCGCTAATGTCAAGTAATTCGGTTCGGGGTTTATTATAGACAGTATGAAGCGTTCGTCTTGACGTGTTTGTTTGCGCAGTGCTGGTGTATTGGCGCCATTTGGAACAAATATTACAGATGGCGTTAGATCAACAAGGCGGGGAAGTTCTTTCCGATTCAGATCAATTTAACGAGTTTCCCCACCTCCTTATTCAGTTTGATTCACCTGCTATTATTTTCATATTTTAGTTAAACATCCTCATTACACATGTTTTATTGACGTACAAGGACGGAGCTGATGAAAAGAATGAAAGTTCTTAGACAGTCATTCAGAAGGAAAGTTTTTGTTCTCAAATTATTCATACGTTCTAGTTTATCTCGAACGATTATATTAGTCAAATTGTAACATTTCTTTTACACACACACACACACACACACACACACATATATATATATATATATATATATATATATATATATATATATATATAATATGAAACGTTCAAATACTATTCCATATTTATAATTTATTACATTAGAATCAATCACGATCCATTTCATCTGACCTACACATTCAAAGATTTTGATTGTGTAGGTCTGATGAATTGGATCGTGATTACGATTCCAATGTAATAACTTATAACCATGGAATATTGGTGCTTGAGCCTTTTATATTATATTCTTCCTCTGTCATGGACATTGAATTCTACCTGGATTCTATCCTCTTGGGAATTTATATATATATATATATATATATATATATATATATACACAAAGAAATAATAACACATAGAATCAATCAGCAATATTAATGCTATTATTGGCGACATCCATCGCTAGTAGTGTATAATGTATGCATTAAAATACTATTAATCCATAGAGTGACGTGATCCTCATCTATAAAACTGTTGTCTGTTGTTTCCAGTTTATATTTTTTTTAAATGCAAGACTTTCGAATTCTATGTGTGATTATTTCTTTGTATATAAATTATATGCTGCCTAATGTTTTATATATATATATATATATATATATATATATATATATATGATTTTAAAAGAAAAATTGTATTTGATCGTTACTTATCAGTGGAAAATTGTAGTCATAAGTGACATACTTGAATTTCTTTTCACATTAAAAAAAAGGTGTCAAATAGAAAATACAAAAGACACCAACAGCTCTGATATATAACCACGTGACAGTTTCTCGAGTTCTTCCTGTTCCTCAAATCAGCCTGATTGACAAAAGTCCTTTATTTACACTATTTACAATGCTCGAACTGTTGTCCCCATCTTTGTTGCCATATTCACGACGTTTCGGCCGTTGTACACTCCGACCTTCTGATTGGAATGTCGAACCGAACCCTATATTTCGTCCACACATGTAGATTGTTCTAATTCCGTGTGCCATGCCTCTTCTGAATATCTCAGTTATTTCCCTTTAACTCAAATCTCCAAGATTTGTTCAGCTCTGCTATAGATAGGTCAGTCACTGGATTTCTTCAACCAAGGCTTTTATCCACTGGGCAATATGTCGACGAGGACAACAGTCCGAACGTTGTAAATAGTGTAATTACAAAATACCTCATCTCAGAGATATAGTCAGATAATCAAAGTCCGTTCTAATAAGTACTCTTTGTTTACATTTGGATACGAAACTGCGTATTAAACTAGTCCCTTCGTTAATATTAAACGCTGAAATGCTATCCAGGCAGACTTCGTGAAAGGGCGTTTTCATCTTCTAAAATACGGCGTAACCACGTTGTTAAACACATGACCGGTACACAAGCTACGACAAAGTGCGTTTACCATTCACTGCGTTCCCATTCGATAAACATTGGCTCTCACTTGATTAGATTTTCATTGTTCTTTTAGACATCGTCGTGCAAACATTTACCGACGCGACGCTTAACAGCTGACCGGTACATTAGGATTTGTCGTACAATCTTGTCAGGCGATTGAGGTTTTTTGAGGGAAAAATAAGCAAAAAATAGTGAAAGATTCTAACTAGCGACGTTTCCCATTGTTTATTTTTCATCTCTTATACATAAATATTTATGACAAACACAGTCCCATAATAATTGGTACATTTATCGTATGAAATATATAGGCAAATGGAAAAACTTATAAGACGGAAGTAGAGTCATGTATTATGTTACATCTGTCCCGTAATAGATAGTACATTTATCGTATGAAAAGTGTAGGCAAATGGAACAATTATTATGAAACAGAAGTATTATTATATAAATAATAATTGACTAACTCTGTCCCATAATAGATGGTACATTGTATATACTCATTAGGGATCTTTTTAATTAGTTGTTTTATTCACCACCCCCACCCCACATCCGACGATTTGTATATATGGGGACTATGTAGGATTTTCATAGAGACAATGAGGCATTATGGTGGATGTAGTAAGAAAGGTTAGTAAGAATGTGTTGTTTTGGTGTTAGGAATATTGTTTGTATGCTTGGGTCAGTGCTTGTGGCTAGCTAAGTTTAAAGTTAAGACAGATGAAGACCGTCCTTTTCCCCAACCCTTCTTTTTAGGGCTTGTGCCACATTTTCTGTATATTTCACAGAAATAACTATCATAATGGATGGTATATTTAGTGCATGAAATGTATAGGCATCTGGAATAATTATTATGAAACAGAAGTATTATTATATAAATAATAATTGACTACCGCTGTTCGTATGCCGTCTCATTCTTTCTTTCTCTCAAATGTTACTCTTGCCTATCAAACACAAGTGCCACCATGATTAAATTATCAAATGTATATTTGATATTTATTTTTAAATAATTACTTTGTCCCATGATTTTTTTAATCATTTCACCCCGAGAAAGGCAATAAAACCACTAAGACACAAGTGGTTGCTGAGGGTTAGAGAATCTGTGAAAGAAAAACAATATTAAGGAGAGAGAACAATAAAAGAAGAGGAATTAAGAAGAGACAAGATAAAGATTGTTATAAACAAATAAACCCACTAAGACACAAGGAGTTGGCTGAGTGTTAGAGAAGATGAGAAAGAAAAACACTATTAAGGAGAGAGAACAATAAAAAGAAGAGGAATTAAGTAGACAGAAGATAATAATTGACATTGCATTTTGATTTTTGAAGATCAAAGTTGTCTGAGAGGCAAGAAGCCAGAAGAGAGTTCCACAAGCGAGAATTTCGATAGAAGAAACTATTAACATACTGTTACATTTCGACTGTGAGATGATAAGACCTTGCCACCATATCTAGGTGCCATATTTATGTTTATATATAATATTACCGCCATCAGCTTCGGTTAAGGTTTCTAAAACGGGAGTCTGCTTTGATAAGATGTGCTTTATTTATATTGGCCATAATGTCTACAATAGCAATCATCAGAATAAATTTAGTGACTGACTGCATACAAAATATTCAGCTCTGTTGTAGAATTATTACGATACATAAAAAGATCATTTGTTGTAGTTTTTTATACAATATTATCATTGCACTTTATATAAAAGCTTGCGTGTGATATGCTAAGTACTCTCACCAAAACGTAGATGCATAGCTTTTACGAATTTTTGAGCATTTAAGTTTAATGATTGCCTGAAAAATGTACAGAAATAGCTAATTTCTGCAGATTTTTGCTTACAAAATGATTTCAAAATTTTACTATTTCAAGAATAAATACAAATAAAGTTGATATCTTTTTTATTAAATGCACTGAATAGAAAATATATTCAAACTAAAATTATAATTATGAATCACCACAAGCAAAATACGTAATATTTTTTTATGAGTGAAAACTATGCAAAAATTGTACAAGATTACAAAATCCGCTAATCACTGAATAAGCTATTATAACATTTGTTAGGTTATAATTAATAAAAAAAAAAAAAAATATAGATAAAAGTGTATATGACACCATAACACTATTGTGTACAAATTATAAGGCAAAATATTTTAAATTTGCATTGTTTATTGAAAATTGCACTAAAAATATTGCACTGTATAACATATTACATCATAATATAGATAAATTGTTCGGGATAATCTTCCTTTGAAGTAAATAAAGGTCTTATTTGATGACAATGATTTAGTAATAATGTTCTTGGGCCTTGATTCGTGTCCATGCGCAATTTGTGAAACTTCAATAGTTAGTTTAACTGCATTTTCCACAGGCTGAGAATGTACAGGTAAATTCGGCAACTCCAACGTCGTTCTATTTTTTAGAACATTTTGCAGCTTACTGTTTGTATAAACCTTCCGAAAGCGTACGATTACGAACTCCATTTTGTGAGATGCTAATCAAATTTGACCAGTGTATCGCTTCAGAGTTGATGAATGTAATTTTTGTATCTCTTCTTTAGTGGCTCGCTACTTTTGAAAGAAAAAATTATTTTTATCGGAAAATTTGCCTATACTTGGTTATATATTGTTATTCCATTTGAATGGAAAATTAAAATTAGTTTTGTAAATTGACATAACTAATTAAGAAATGGACATTGTCCGAAAATTATTTTAAGACATTTTTTATGTTTATACGTTCTTTTTATAGATACAAATATTTAAGTAAATGCTCTGTTTATAATAAACAGTATTAACGGCATATACCTGCCTGAATGCCCGAGAAATTTTCATAAAATATATGCGTCCTCCGACAGGAATCGAACCTGTATCCTATAACGGAACCGGCATTTAGCCTGACGTGCTTTTACCGATTTCGCCACAGAGGAGCGTTTCGGTTAGCAAGGTCGATTTTTACTGTTTTTAAACTACAATTTTCCATGATTTTCTCACGTACATTCATATCTGCTCGTTGCGTATCCAAATGTAAACAAATGACGCCACACATAAAAAAAAGAATGTATAAACATAAAATGTCTTAAAATAACTAATTAAGTATGAATAAATGTTTACATATCTAATGGACAAAATTATTATAGCCTCTTGCCTCACCTACAATTCATTTGACTTCAACACTGAGAAAATCATATTTTCTAAAAGCAAGGCGAAATTTTTTTAATCCAGCATTCTGTATTCCGGTCGACTGTTGCTGTATTCTCTAAATCATATGGAAGTTATACTGTTTTAATTATAGAATTGATTATCCTTTTTAATTTCAAACCAACTAACTTCATATATTTATATTATTATAATTATTATATAATCATTTTATTATAAATTTTATAAGGCTGTGCTATAAGGCTTTCACTGATCACCGGAATGAAATTATAACGCTCCAATTTTGACCCTAAACTTAATCTTTAAACTCGTTTCTTCAAAAAACGATAACGATTTAGAAAAATATTTTGTATCATTATTCATCATGTGAAATCACAAATTTCAAATTGGGTGCAACACTAAAGTTCCAAAATCTACCTGCCCTAATGTATTAGAAAATTTGCGCCATTTTTTCGTTCGGTAACGTTTTTTCTTTTGATCGATTCGCCCCAAGCAAGGTAATAATTCCACTAAGACTCAAGGGGCTACTGGGAGTTAAAGAGAATGAAAAGACTTTAGGAGCAACTTGAAACACAATTCTAGAAAGGAAACAAGGGACACGCCTCTACTCCTGTTCAAAAAACCGGGGAGGAGAGTGAACCGGAAAATAGCCGAACCTATTTACTCCGATTGAGGCGAAGAAAATAAAATAAAATGATAAATAAAAAAAATAAAATTACAGAGTATATGCGGAGATGTTAGAAGTATAGAGTAGAAGTAGACTTTAGAAGGAACTGGAAACCCAATCCTAAAGAGGAAACAACGAATAAATCTCTACTCCTGTTCAAAAGACCAGGGAGGAGTGTGAAGCAAGCGACAGGCAAACCTATCTACTCCTATTGAGAAGGAAGAAAAATATATAAATAATTGCGAAATCAAATTTCAGAGATCAGGTGAAGACGTTAAAAGTATAGAGTTGAAGTAGATTTTTAAAAGGAAATGGAAACCCAATCCTAAAGAGGAAACAACGGATAAATCTCTACTCCTTTTCAAAAGACCTGGGAGGAGTGTGAAGCAAGCGATAGGCAAACCTATCTACTCCTATTGAGAAGGAAGAAAAATAAATAAATAATTAGGAAATCAAATTTCAGAATTTAAGCGGAGACATTAGAAGTATAGAGTTGAAGTAGACTTTAGAAGGAACTAGAAACCCAATCCTAAACAGGAAACAAGGGATAAACCTCTACTCCTGTTCAAAAGACCTGTTGTGCAGACCTGACAGAAAATAGATAAATGCTTTCTTTGTAAATACGATTAAATTTAACTGATCCAATTTCTAGAAAGAGTCAGTTGTTTTTTTTACCAGAATTTTAGCGAAAATTTACGGATGGATTTTATTCACGGGTGCGTATTATACACAGATAATTATGGTATTCTCGGGTACCTAATACAAGGTTGACCTTAATAATCGAAAATATTCGGAATTAATCAAAATATGCAATAAACGGGTGGATTCATAACAGGGGTTCTTAATAATAGCTCGGTGTGGGTGCCTCGGAATCCTCCCACGTCTATTAAACATCTAACGGGTGGCTATTTTCTCGACAATAACCGGATACTTTTCGGAGACTCTTCATATTACGTATTATCAATAATACTAACTCTGTGTCGGTAAAGTGGGTTCTTTTTCTTTTTAATCAATTCACCCAAAGCAAGGCGATAAAGCTACTGGGACGCAATAATTACTGAGAGTGTAAGAAAAAGAGAAAACATATTGAAGGGTTTGGTTTATTTTGCTTTACGGCATATCAACCTCAATGACGACAGAATGTTTTTTTGCTGGTAATATTCTGTTTTGTTAAACATCTGTTTCTGGTAATATATTTCCTTCAAAATTGTATTGTTGGTAATAAATTTTTTCAAAAAAGTATTGCTGGTAATAGTTAACTATTTGACCATAGCTGGAACCCTAACAGGTGCTACCACCCCGGGTCAGAGTGGACCTGGGAACACCAGCAATTAAGTTGTGGTTACACGTTCCTCAAAACCTCCTAATCATAGGCCTTGTGCTGAACGTAGTTTATCGTCTTACCCAGGACGCCTATGTAGTTTAACGTCTTACCCAGGACATGGACGTATTTTATCGTCTTACCCAGGACGCGGATATAGTTTATCGTCTTACTCAGGGCGCAGACGTAGTTTATCGTCTTACCCAAGACGCGGATGTAGTTTAACGTCTTACCCAGGACGCGGACGTAGTTTATTGTCTTACCCGGGACGAACTTTATTGAAGGGAGAGAAGAATAAAAGATCATAATTCAAGGAGACAGGTGAAGTGTTTATACTTTTTAAGGCTATATTTGACAGAAAAGCTAAACGAAAGTTACACAATCAAGAAGTGCGAGAGAAGGAACTTTTGGATTAGAACATACGGTTACATTATTTACACTACTTACATTGTTTGGACTATTGTCCTCATCTTTGTTGCTATATTCACGATGTTTTTTGTGTAGAGGATAAAAATAACAATATTTAAAAATGAAACCCCAATGAATATTTACAATGAATACAATCCTTAAGTATGACAGAAAGGTCAGTTTTCTGTCATAATTGCTTCCGGAACAGAATAATTCAAGAAATTCTTCAATCAAACACTCACTCAAACACACAGTCATCCAGACAGAAACACAAATACCAAATAGAAAAGCCTATCAGAACAATTGCCATGAAAATATTTATAGAAAAGGCAAAGGGAAGCTTAGTATTTATCGATCCACCCACCAGGACAGAATGTGGCACAAGGCCGGTTTAATGTGGGTATCCCCGAGCCCGTAGGCTCGGCCAAAAATATAGCCTTTTTGAACCCGCCTTGACGGATTCAGGCCCTGTCTACCCCCCCCCCCCGAACGAAACCTTGCCCTTCGGCAAAGCTTCGTCCGGGTTCGACAGACAGACGCCGACTCAGAAGCTAACAAAGGCAGCGTACTACACTTTGATCCTAGCCTCCGGGCCGAGCAGCTACGTTACGGCGGTAGGAAAGTGAAGACGAGACGCCTGGTTACGGCTGATAACGTTGCGTATTCTTCTTTGTATTTTGTTAAGAATTTCTAGATAGAAAGCAGGACCATCAGACCAAAACTGGTGACAATATTCACTACAAGGGCGAATGCTAGACTTATAAATGCGCAAGATAGATTTCTAATAACATACGTGCAATTGAAAATCTAGCAAGATTAATAGTAATCAAATTAAGACATAAAAATTATCAGTTTTATAAGATTCGAAAGATGATACTTCCGCAGGAAAGAATGCGAGAAAAGAAACTATTAGAATAGAAATTACGTTTATATCTAACTATTTCAACAGTATAATAATTAGTTGCCAATCTAGTACTTAAATTCGCGAAGAAGTATCAAAGAGAAAAAAAATCATCAAAACAATTACCTTGAAAATATTTATTAAGGCACAGGGAACCTAAGATACGGCGATGGGGAAGTGATTGAAGACGAGATGCCAGGTCAGGACTGATAATATTGCATTTTCTTCTTTTGATTTTGTCAAGAATCTCTTTATATATTGTCGGAGTTAGCTCCTCCTTTAGTTCCTTAACCCTTCACCAGGGGTCTTTCTCCCCTGGCTATAAATACTGGGTGACCCTTTGCCTCGATCTCTTTTTTTCTTCAGGCCTTGGGCCTTATACCACCTCTCATATGTGAGCTCTCACAGATACAGCGTTTCCCAAATTCTGGGAACACGCTAAGAATAATACACGTACTTACGAACACTCACCACAATACATATTCACCACACGCACTCAATGTAACTGTCCATGTGCTTGTAACTTGTACTTGTTGTTAATACATATATTTATTTGTATATAATTATCGGTCTTGTTTGCCCAGCTACATAAGAATATTGTCCAATATTCTCATGTAGCTGGGCCGGCTAGCAGGAAATTTTAACCCACGTGTGTTCTTTACATCTTCACCGTCAGCTACAATATAGTAGAAACAACAAATCAGATGTGGCAGCAGTCTTTCTGTCTGGTGTGTGCGTGGCATCGAATGATCTCGAGAAACCTTGGATCTGCGCCCAAAGAGTTATGCCTCAGCTGATGCAGTATCTGTTATGGCTGTACAGGCCCACAAGGGTGAGAGTCTCGATTACAACGAATGCATTTGAAAACGTTCTCACCCGATATCGCCTTGCTTTCTTTCTGTTGAGCACGCTTCTCCCAGCTGGCAAGCGATTGTTTCTCCTCTCCTCGGTGAAAACCTCGGTGTAACTCGCGTCTCCAGCCTGAGCGACCTCAATACAAGGCCCAAGCACCACTCAAGGCAGAGGGGAAATGGAGAAGTATGGTGTGTATTATGAAGATACGTAGAATAGATATCGGCTGATACTGAACTTGAAGATTGTAATGGTTACAAAAGCAACCACCCAGAAGTGGGAAAGAAGCTGCCCGTGTGGAACTTACTACTTACAAAATTTTGATTTTGATTTGATTTGTTTTTTACGGCTTATCGACCTTTTAATTTGAAGCTGAAACCTGTTTTTTGCTATAAGAATTTTGGGAGATAATAATGATTTTTCCATACAAGTCCTGCTATTCAACCTATAGCTGAGGGAGAAAGGGATGGATTCCAACCCTACCCAAGGTTATTTGCAAATAAGTGAATGCAATGAACCCGAATTCGAACGCCCACTCCCACGATTTCTGCTTCCGAGCCGTTATCCATTACACTACCCGCACGGTGGATTCATACTCTTCCCAAGGTTATTTGCATGTAAACGAATGTAATGAACCCGAATTCGAACTCGTTCCCACCCTCACGAGCCGCTATCCATTACACCACCCGCACATTCAAGCTCTCATCACCTGTCATTAAAGTGCAGTCACCCATCCAAGTACAGAACTTTGCTTAACGAGATCGTACGAGAACCGGTGTTTCAAAATAACATGGCTGTAAGTCTCTTACCAAAGTAACGCAAAAGCAATGGGGACGGTTGGCTATCGTGAGCATGGCATAGCAGATTCTAACTGTGCATGTCTGAGCTGTTGGGTCTAAGGAATGTAATGCGTTTGAACATTTGCCATATCAATAGCGATAGAATTGTGAGAGATTTGCAACTTTTCATCTGTGGACTTTCTTAAAATATCGTTTTTAGAAACTTATTGGGAACTAAATTTTAATTTCTTTAACAAGGAATATTTTCTTATCAATTATTGCGCTGTAATTGTCTCTTGCAACAAGATTTAAATTAAAATTACTCGACTTGTTGCAGCGAGATATGCAATGCTCAAAGCACGTGTCCGTTCAGGCCATGTCATATGACCTTCTCATAAATAAAACATGACGCTGAATTTTGCATAATTGCGTCTGAATAGGGTTGCTTTTTAGAGTGACATCAAAATTGCCCCCTCTAATTATAGGTAATCTATCAGTTCAACTGGTGAGTTGTGCAGAAGCAACAGCTTTTCATATGTAAAAGCGGCAAGAAATTACTAATTATTTGAAGCTGAACTGTTTAACAACCAAAAATACGAGGTTGGTGGGAGATGAACGGCTATCGTTGTTCTTTGACTATTATCTTCTACCTACATACAGCTAAAGTGATTATTATACCCTGTTTTATGTGCGCACAAACAGTCAATATAATTATCTACGAATCGAAAGACGGCTCCAACTTCCCTTTCGTTGCGTTTTTACATTCATGTATCCAAGATGTCACTAACAAATGGCTGGTGGCTTGTTTCGGAGTATGCTCGTCTGCCAAGGTGGTTAAGCTAATCTCTGTTGAAGACAATCACATTTGACTCTACGAGTTTTGAAGAAACACCCAAAGAAGCAAATGTGCTTCAATCTATGTCAACTCCATTAAAACGGCTATACTACAGCGTGCTCAGTAAAAAAGCGGCAAATTTCTTCATCGAGACAATACACCAGTTCTAATTGGTCCATCTTAGTGGCCCTTCTAAAAGCCCATATCTGAATGTTAATGGATTTTACTGTATCTGGAGTATACTTCTAACTCCCTTGCAAAACCGTCGTCGTGACATTGTCAGTTTACAGGGTGGCCAATAAAAAAATGGAAATTTATTCTTTGAGAAAATACACCAGCTTTAAATGGAATTTGACTGAAGCTTAGAATGAAATTCCTCTTGATGCTATCCACAAAGCTACTACCTTCTGGTTACCACGCTTACAACTTTGTGTTGAAGATTCAGGCAAACATTTCGGACATTTACAATGATTGTTCAGCTTGTGTATGAATCATGATTGCTAAATAAATTTCTTTCTGAATTTACCACTTTTTTACTGGATATCCTGTAGTCCTGATAACATATTATTATTATTATTATTATTATTGTTGTTATTGTTGTTGTTGTTGTTGTTTTTTTTGTTGTTGTTGCTCGTTTACGAGTGGATGGTGCGGGTGGGGCAATGGATAGCGGCTGAAAATGAGAAATCGGAGATCCGATGTTCGTTACATTCATTTACGCGAAAATTCACTTGTGAAAGGCATGAACCCATCCAGCTATGACTCCTCTCAACTATGTCTCACCTCAAGTAGGTCTCCCCTCAACTATGTCTCCCCTCCAACTATGGGTTAATTAGTAGGACCTGTATCTGGAAAAAACATTGTCATTCTATTTTTTTTTAAATTGTTATCACTCGTAAAAAAAAAATGTATTATTCTTCCAATCCCAAATATATGCTCGGCTTTAAATGAGCTATAAAAGGTTGATAAGCCATAAAAAAGGATCACTCAATCAATGGCTCGCTTCCGAGTGTGCTCATCTGCAAGCACATTTCGCTCTCCGGAAATTGAAGTAACTCCCGATCAACCAAATGTGCTTCAATTCTCTATGTTAATAATAATAATAAAAGTAACAATGTCTGCTCGTATCCAAGTTTACGCATCTATTGGGGAGGCAGTCGAATCCCTGTTGCGGTTATCTGCCCAGGCACATATCTGTTTCCTCAACAGCCTTTTGGTTTATACTCCAACGAAACTGGGCAAACCTTACTTGAAGTTTCTGGGATACAGTGCATAATCTGGCGTGATTATGAGCTGAACAAGGCCCGTTATGGTCGAACACTCGGTCACGATGAATAGTGTCTTCGTGCTTCAGTTTCGTCTAGCCAACTTCACTCATAAGGCTTGGGTCAACCTGTCACTGGATTTTTCAGGCACTTTCCAATATTAACAAGGTGTCACTTTATTGGAGCGGTTCGAACTCGTGTTTCATTATCGGAACGCTGACTTTCTAACCACTAGGCCATCTACCGAGTAAACGTCGAAAGATTTATACTAGGCAATAATGAATTGTTTTTCTCAGACTGTGATATGCACGTCTACAAGCAGTATCCAAACAGGTGACCAAACAAGGAAAACACGAGTTCACGAGGTCGGGATGAATTGCAGTGGGTGATAATAATAATAATAATAAAATACCATTTCCGTTTAGGATGTGAGAGATCATGGCTCTCCATAGGTTCCTTTTCGGCTTACGGTCACATCACGTTGAAACACCACTTCCCTTACGATCACTTGAGTTAAGCAACGTCGAGCCAGGTCAGTACCTAGATGAGTGACCACTTAGTGCTGTAAGCTTGAATGTGTAGTGGGTGTAATGGATAAAGGCTCGTATTTGTTAATCAGAGAGCAAAGTTACAATTCCCGTTAGATGAATCCACCTCTTCCCCCCCCAAAAAAAAATTATGGGTTAATTAGTAAGATTTTTATCAGTAAAAGCTTTAAAACGAATCAATCAAATCTTCCCTTTCTTTTTGTTTTATACAATGTTCTTTTTTACGGCTTATCAACTTTTTGTAGGTTATTTAAAGCCAGGAAATATTTTTAGATTATAAGAATTTTTGGAGATAATAATGATTTACTGATAAACGTTCTACTAATTAACCCATAGCTGGGGAGAAGGGAAAAGATAGATTTATACCAAGGATATTTACACGTAATTGAATATAACGAACCCAACTGGAATTGGAACTTGATTTCCATAACATCTATTGACTTTTCACGGTTTCATTTTTCTTGTCATGTTTCTCTGGGTTATAGCCGATCAGGACTCTCCACAGCTTCCTTTTATTTTTAATGTCATGTGTCTTTAGGACGTAGGCGGCAATGACTCTCCACAGCTTTCTTTTCTTTTTTAAATGTAATCTCTCTTTAGGATGTGGATGATCATGACTTCCCACCGCTAACTTTTCTTTCTTTAATGTCATGTCCCTTTAGAATGTAGCCGATCATGACTCTCCACAACTTCCTTTGCTTTTATCTCTACAGCTTCCTTCTATTCTTAATGTTATCTCCCTTTAAGAAGTAACTTATCATTATTCTACACAACTTTCGTTTCTTTTTTTTAATGTCATGTTTTTCTTTTTTAATGTCATTTCCCTTTAGGACGTAGGCGGCAATGACTCTCCACAGCTTCCTTTTCTTTTTTTAACGTCATATCCCTTTAGGGCGTAGGCAATAATGACGTCCCATAGCTTCCGTTTTTAATGTTATTTCCCTTTAGGATGTAGCCGATCATGACACTCCACAACACCCTTTTCTTTTTTAATGTCATATTCCTGGATCATGACTCTCCACAGTTTCTTTTTTTATTATTATCTATGGATTGTCATGCATTGTCGAGAAAGATAAGGTAGTGGTTTCCCGTTGTCTACTCCACCGTCCGGAATTTCGAGTTTTCCTTCTCTTCGATTGAATGCCAACCAAGGCTAGAGTATCCAGTCTGCTATTTAAGCCTATAATTGGAGAGAGACAAGGTGGATTCATGACCTTCCCAAAAAGTATTTGTGAGAAAGTGAACGCAAAAGATTAGCGCTGAACTTGAATACGACTCGCCAGTCCTAATATCTGTACACATGTGGGGAAAATTTAAAGTAATTTAACAGATCCGAAAGAATGAATGTATGATAGAAACAAAACCTTTCCTAATCTGTTGGCTGGTCAAGGCTAGAATACCTCATCTACCCTGCAATTTAACCCATAAATGAATGTTCTCCTGCATTCTGCATTGTTATGCCGATGGAAAAAATCATACGAAATTGTCCATGGCTAAATACTGGCTGAACGAGACTTTCCTATCGTCATCAAATGTTCTCCGGTTAGCATAGTTCTGGCACCTAAAAATAATCGATGCGAAGAAAGAAAGAAACATTGGTTATTATTATTATTATTATTATCGTTGCCGGAGGTTTTTTCTTCTATTGTGGGGGGGGGCAATAATAAGTCTCTGTTCACCTGTTTAGTCGGACACCTGCGTGCATGATGCACACAGTGTAATGACACAGTGGGTTCAATACTGAACCGAATCACCAGAAACTTAGGCCTTCATATAACATATCATGCCGAGGTATTTTTTTTCTTTTGTTACAGAAAGAAAGAAAGAAAGAAAGAAAGAAAGAAAGAAAGAAAAGAAAGAAAAAACACAGTATAGAGAAAGGTACGAGAAGAAGAAGAAGAAGAAGAAGAAGAAGAAGAAGAAGGAGGAGGAGGAGGCGGAAGAGGAAATATAGTGAAGTTTACGTGAAGGCATAAGAAGGCAATACATAAAATATTACGTGAAAGAGAAATGGAAGAAAAAATGAAGAAGAAAATATGAAAAAGTTACGTAAAAGTGGAGAAGAAAAATAAAGAAGGAAAAAAGAAGAAAAAGAAGGAGAAGGAGGAAATTATGTGAAAAAGAAGAAGAAGAAGAAGAAGAAGAAGGTAATATAAAGAAAGCTACGTAAAAGAGGATGAGAAGGAAGACGATATAATGAAAGCTAAATGTAAAAGAAAAAGGAATAGAAAAAGGAAAATGAAGAAGAAGGCTACATAGAGAAGGTTAGGCGAAAGAAAAAAACAACAATGAAGAAATCTGCTTTATAGAGAAAGCTACATAGAAACGAAAAAGAAGAAGAAGAAAACAATATGGAGAAAGTTGCGTGAAAGAGAAGAAGAAAAAGTAAAAAAAGAAGGCAATAAAGAGAAAGCTACGTAAAAGGGAAGGAAATAGAAAACTACGTGTAAGAGAAGAAGAAGAAGAAGAAAGGGGAAAGAAGAAGAAAAAGAAGAAGAAAGGGGGAAGAAAAAGAGGAAGAAGAAGAAAGGGGAAAGAAGAAGAAAGGGGAAAGAATAAGAAAGAAGAAGAAGAAGAAAGAAGAAGATGTAGAAGAAGAAGAAGAAATGGGAAAGAAGAAGAAGAAAAAGAAGAAGAAAGGGGAAAGGAGAAGAAGAAATCTATATTGATAGCTAGTTGAACGAAGTTAATAATAAAAATAATAAAAAAAATAATATATTAGAATGAAGAAGGAACGCTGAGGGAGGAGCAGGAAGAAGAAGACGAAAACAATGTTGTCAGTGTGGGCCATCTCGTAAAATGAGAAAATCTCTTGCCATTAAAGGAAGCTTGTATGACAACAGTGAAAACAGCAAGGAAAAGTAATCTTGTTCTAATAGTGGGGAACAGATACATCGGGATGATAGGGATCTACAATTTAAAGGCCCGACAAAACAGAGGTTCACCCCGTCTCATGTTATTCTTTGCGCTTCTCTTGGCAGCGTTAACCCAAGACGATCTTATCTTGCGCGGTCGTCCTGTTTCGCCCCACCATCACTCCGCATTTATCATTTGTTCTAAGTTGTCGTTGTTTCATTGTCCTTTGCAAGAGTGAGCCACTATTTTCTTCATCAACTTGGTATACGAACGTAATTACAGTGTGTAGCGAATGTCGACCCGCCTGTGTAGGAGGTAACGTTAGCTTCACTCTCGCTTAAATGACACGTAACATGTTTTATTTCTCGTTGTTGACATCTAAAATGACATTATTACGTATTTGAATATGGCCTACAATAGTTTCTATGAAGGTTCAAGTCTCGCTTTTCGATATTTGATCGATGTAGGCTTCAGAAACAAGGCACTGTGGGCTGCCATAAAGATCGTAAGAGATAGACACCATATTGTCATGTGGCTCCTAAGTTGACAAACCCAAATGATATAAAATATTTATTGGTTATTATTATTATTATTATTATTATCTTTGCCGGAGGTTTTTTCTTCTATGGGGGCAATAATAAGTCTCTGTTCACCTGTTTAGTCGGACACCTGCGTATATGATGCAGACAGTGTCATGACACAGTGAGTTCAATGCTGGATCGAATCACCAGAAACATAGGCCTTCACATAACTTATCATGCCGAGACATTTTTTTAACTTTTTTTTTTTAAAGTAAGATTCAGCCTCTACAAGGCCCTGTGGCCAGTCGAGGTAAAGGGTAACATTAAAGGGTAGTTTATATGGATAGGAGAGGAAGATAACGGTTAACTCTGGACTTGAACAGCTTAAGATTAGAGTGATCGTTGATGCATCCTCTTTGGAGTCTGTTCCACAGAGCGGGAAAATGTTCGTTTGGAATTTACTTCTCACCATCGGAATACGGGGGTGGGGATGGTTTGCTACAATGTAAGTCTTAATTCGGGTCCTACCTGTGAAGGTTAGATCTGACGGAAACAAGAAATGTAGTTTATCCGAGCACTTTCCATGGAAGTCGCGATAGCACAGTGAGAGCCTCGCCACCCACCACCTGTGAGGAGGGGTGCTGCAGGGTGGAAATAATTCGTCGTCTACAAGGACTCAGAGACGCTTTTTGAACTCTATCAAGACAGGAAATATGGCAACAGTACTCCATTTTCTGTTTGAATGTCAGAGGTCAGCATAAGAGGTCAGGTTCTTACTAGAGCGATACAGGGAGCCAATCCTTTTACCTGCATCCTTAGCAACGTATCGTATGTACGAGTTTCACTTGAGGTCGAGTGTGAGTTTGAGGCCCAATCGTCTTTCAAGGCACGGTATCTCCTGGGGGGACATCCGTTTATCGTAACTGACAGTAATTTGGTGTCCGGTTGGCAACTAGTCTGATTTTCGATGCATTAAATGTAACCATCCAATTTTTTCCCCACTCGGAAGTTAGTGTTCGATTGGAAGAGAGGTCAGCTGCCAATCTCTTATCGTCAAGACATTTGGAGGTTCGCCCGTATATCGACGTATCATCGATATATACGTTTATAAATGATCTTAAGTGGATGATTTATGCAAATCAAGAAGAGGGTTGGTCCGAGAAGTGACCCTTGGGGGGGGGGGCGACTGTATTGATATCTACAATGCTGTGCAAAAGTAAGTGAACCTTTAAGATAATATTTAAAAAAATTGTCTCTCTTTTTTTCTAGATGATCAATAAATCTTAAACTAAATATTCATTAAGAAGAACCTTTCTTAAATGAATTACAACCACTTTCAATGATTTTTATCAAACTGGAATAAAAATATTAATTATAAATAAAAACTAAAATGAGTAAGTGAACCCCTAAGACAATATTTAAAAAAATTGTCTCTCTTTTTTTCTAGGTGGTAACAGCGCTCCATTTTCGGCCTCATTTGGTACTTATAAAGGTGGAGGATTGCATGACGAGCCAGGTACTTACTGGGGCAGTACAGGGAGCCGGTAATTTTACCTGCGTCTTTAGCGATGGATCGTACATAAGTGTTCCACTTGACGTCGAGTGTGTGTTTCAGGCCCAATATTATCTCAAAGCCTGGTGCCTCCTCGTCGGGACATTCGTTCATCGTGACTGGCGGTAATTCGGGGTCTGATCTGTGGTGATGGAATGGAACTAGTTTGGTTTCCGATGCATTGAATGTAACCAGCTAGATTTTTCCCCCTTGTGAAGTTAGTGTTTGATCAAAAGAGGTGATCAGCTGCCAAACTCTGAACGTCAAGAGTTTTTGAGGTTCACACGTATATCGTCGTATCATCGGCATAGATGTTAACAAATGATCTCAGTATATTCTTAGGCAGATCATTTATGTAAATCAGAAAGAGGGTTGATCCGAGAAGTGACCCCTGTAATGATTGCCAGGGCCTCAGAGGACTGCTCGTTAATAACTGCCTGTTAAAAAGGATTGGTAAAGTTGAAAAAAGAGACATGGGCTACGGCTTGCGTGACGGAAATGGGCTACCATTTGCTCGCATGGGGGTGCCATTTTAGAAAGTAGCGTTTTGCTCTGCAGTTTTCTACTTTCTTGTTGATGGCAAATGCAAAATGCTTGTTTTTACTCTACTTCCTGGATTCAGCCGAGAAAACCATAATCGAAAAACAAACAAAAATGCTTGATGATGCCGAAAAAAGAGTCATGGGTTGCTACTTGCGTAACGGAAATGCGCTAACTTTTCAGCGCCCATGGAGGCGATATTCTAAAAAGCGGCGCTTTGTTGTGCAATTTTCTACTTTCTCGTCGATAGCAAATACAAAATACTTGTTTTTTTTTCCTCTTCTTCTTGAATTCAACCGAGAAAACAATAATCGTAAACGAAACAAAACTTCCAAAACCTAAATATAAGCCCAGGAGAAATAACTGTATTTTGGTGCTAGGTCTTGGATCTTTTATCGAGTGAACAATAGTAAAAATAAATAATTAAAATAGAGCAGGTCAACTTAGAGGAGACTCAAAGTATATATGAATGGGTAGGAAAGGTGATCCTCTGGGAAATATGCAAATGACTGGGCGGACTCTATGCAGATCTATAGCATATGTACAAACCAACTATAAGTTATCTGAGAGAGAAGTAATAATTAATGGAAATTTGAGATTTATACAGATCTAGTATTAGAGATCTAGTCATAAAAAACAATTTTTGTTAAGATGTGAAAGTCACATTTCCAACAGAGCAGGGATCATCATATTGAGAGAGAATTTTTAAAACTGATAAAATAACTATAACGTTGATAGAAGGTAGAAAATGTTCTTAAATATAATATGGTAAACGTTCTATAGTTTCTGGTAATATGCGAGATGACGTCACTGAATATAGAATATGCTACGTTAGAGGTGGTTTTGTCCAACACCGAAAGTTACTACAAATGCAAAAAAGTAACCTAAAAACTCCAACCATGTTCTTAAATAGCCTCGTCAGACCAGGAATCTGATTCGGAAACCATGCATAGTGCTAAATTCAGTCAAAAATAATATCTAATGTAAAATCGCTTTCTCAGATCGATGGTTCACAAGAGTGAAGCATATATGTCTCAGTGAGAAGCATCCCTTTTCGAACTTCATGAACAGGCTCTACAGAATCGTAAACAAAGAACTGATTAATTAATTCATTCATTTTTTACGGCTTATCAACCCTTTGCAGGTTATTTAAAACCCGGAATATTTATAGATTGAAAAAATTTTATTGTGATAACAATGATACAATTTTTACTAATTAACCCATAGATGAGAAGAGAAGTGGGGATATACCTTTCGCAATAGTATTTGCACGTAAGAGAATATACCAAATCCGACTGGAATTGAAACCGGCGCCATTATTCCTTACACCACCCATACATCCATGCATACAACACCTGACATTCAAAAGCGGTTATCCATCTAGATACCAGTACTAACGTTGCTTAACTTTGGTGATATTACGAGAACTAGTGTCTCAATGTGATGTGGCTGTAAGCCCATTACACCATCTGCATATCCAAGCTTACAGAATCTGGTTCATCCCTCTAGGTACTGACCAGGTTCGACGTTGCTTAACTTCAGTGATCGTGCGGGAACTGGTGTTTCAACGTCATGTGGCCGTAAACACATTGCATCACCTACATATCCAAACTCACAACGCCTGGTATTCCCAAGCAGTCACCCATCTAAGTATAGATCAGGCTCGACGTTGCTTACCTTCGGTAATCGTGCAGGAATTGGTGTTTCAACGTCATATGGTTGTAAGTTCTATTGTCTTGTTGAATTAGGAAAGTGCTCGGACGAACTACATTCCCTAGTCCCGCAAAGTCTAACCTTCACGGCTGGGACCCGCTATGCCACCCACATCCCTTACGTATTCCATCGGTAAGATGGAGATCCACTCAAACAGCTCCTTCCAGTGAACCATTGCCCTGTGGAATCGACTCCCTATAGGATGTACCCCCGTTTACTACAATCTTAACCTGCTCAAGGCTAGGGTTAACCGTTATCATCCACTCATATACACACCAATGGTCTCCTAATGTAACCGTCTACCCTGTGTGCCCTCCTCCCGCTCGCCTTGTAAAGGGTGAACCTTACTATAAAAAAAAAAAAAATAACAGTAAATATCCCGTCAAGTGTTACTGATTTGCTTGTCTGCTACTTAACTTTAAACAGTTGAGCATATCCCCCTAGGGCCACTGACACACTGTGCATCTCATGAGTGGGAATAACTGAAGAGTATAATATCGGGAAGGTTCTGAACAGGGATTTACATGTGTCAGTTTAAGTTGGATTAGAACTCGGCCTCCTAAAGCTCTTGTTACGTAGAGCCTATCAATATGTGATTTCGGGTGGTGCATCTTCATTTTGGCAAGTATTTTTCTGCTCTTGATGTCCAATCTTTTAATGTCATTCAACTTCCATTTAATAATGTTGAAGCTGTATGTTACTACGAGTATATCTAAGGTATTAATAGCCTTCATTTTATTGGCCCCCATTAATTTCGCTTTCTAGTATCAAACGCACTCTCCTATTTTAGGATGTTTTTCTTTATAATTGAATGTTGCATTCCGCCTCCTCCATTAATTCCTAAGTATTTGTATGTCTCTTCTCTCTCACCGATTGGTTCACATCTGCTTCTTTCATTCTTTTTATGTATTTGCCATGCAACACATTGTCCTCTCAGTTTTGTTGTAATTTCATTTGGCCAAATAGTTTTATTTCCTGATTTACTCGTTTGGCATCGATGGTATTCGCTTTGTTTTTTGTTGGTAGCATTTCAGATATATTATGCTATTTCTTGAAAGAGGAAGATTCTTTGTTGATTGAGTGGATTTGGTGTTTTAGTATTTGTAGGAGAGGGTCAATGGTTTTTCTGACGTATGCATTCAATCCGATTGTTGTAGTTTCTAGAATTAATTCAAGTTGCATTACACAACGAACTCCTAAAGTTCTTGGTACATAGATCCTATTAACAGCTGATTTCGGGTGTTGCATCCTCATTTAGGTAAACATATTTATGGTCTTAACGTCCAATGTTTTAATGTCATTCGATTCCATTTAATAATGGTGAAGCTGTATGTTACTAAGGGGTATAGTTATGGTGTTAATAGTCTTCATTTTATTGGCCACATTAAGTTCGCTTTCTAGTATCAAACGCACTCTCCAATAATGTTCTTTTCGGCTCTTTTTCTTTATAATTGAATGTTATATTCCACCTCCTCCATTAATTCCTAAGTATTTGTATGTACCATCTTGGTCTATTTTCTTAATCTTATTGTTGACTAGCAGTAGAGCCCGACGTTGCCCGGGGATGTAACAGTAAGAGATAGATCAAGTATCGACCATCATAAAGACTATAATAAAGATTATTGTTTAAGGTTGACGGACACGCATATCTTAATTAGTTTTTTTTTTTTTTTTTTTGTTTTTTTGTTTTGTTTTGTTTTGTTTTTTTACGAATTGGTCAAACCCAAACTTAAACAAAAGCATCGTTTTCAATCGTTATGAGTCTACCGATTGAATAGAATTTTTTTATAAACAATTGTCTTGTAAATGGAATTTTTAAAACATTCTGAATGTAAAAATAAAGAAAAAAGTGTGCAAGACAATATGAAACACTACCTGCCAAAAAAAAGTGAAGTTTTGTTGAAATCGGTTGAAAAATGTAGGAAATCCTACCCCATATATAAACGAACAGACACACACGCACACACACACACACAACCTGGGTTTTATAATAAGTATGATATCAAGGTCTAAACATGTATTTTCGTTAGTTTACCGCCTTTGAAGGTGGCTTTGGCACATTTGTCGATTTCGAACTCCATACTAATGTCTTCTTAGCAAACGTTTTAAAATTATCAGTATAGAATACATGATTCAGTTTGCCATTCTGTGACTTGTATCTGTAGCTACTGTTGTTCAGTAGGCAGCTGAGTGCCTTAATGTAAGGCAGAAAAGTAGTGGTGATAATGAATCTAATTGGACGATCCTACTTTTGATGTTGATTGGTATCAATGTTAATGATTTGTTTGTATGGTTTAGGTTTAGTGTAGTCTTCCAGTTTTTCATGCTTTCCGTAATGAACTTGACTATTGGGAAGTATACTCTGTATATCTTTAAGCTCTTCTTTACCCATGAGCGTGGAAGACTGCCGAATCCTTTTCTGTAGTCGATCCATGCTGTCGATAAGCTTCTTTTCTTTGTTTTCACCTCTTCCAATATTGTTTTATTGATAATTAGTTGGTCCTTACAACCCTAACTTCCTCTTTTACATCCTTTCTATTTTGCTGAGAGTAAATTGTTTTCCTCAGGGAAGTTGTATGTCTTCTCGGTTATGACACACGTGAGGATCTTGTACATTGTTAGTAGGCAGGTGATGGGCCTATAGTTCTTCGGGTCCTGCGTCTCTTCTGTTTTGGGGAGTAGATATGTTACTCCCCACGTAAGACATTTAGAGTATTTTAGGGGCTTTATAATTATATCATTGTATTCCCGTCTTGGTGGGTGCAAGAGAGGATTTTTATCCAAAAGTTGGCTATTTGGCCTACTCCTGGTGCTTTGCAGTTTTTAGTTTTGCAGGTGGCAGCGGTTGTTCCAGTAATATTGATATACGTCCATAATGGCACTCTATATATGTGTATTGTTCCTGTTGTTGTTAGATCCATGTAGCTCATTCATTGTGCATTTTGCAGTTTTCCCACATCTTACACCCGAACTGCGCGACATCTTGAATATTAGACGGATCATTTATCTCTATTTTATTTTTTGAAGATCTTGTTTTACCAGAAGAATTTGCTTCTTTTTTTCATAACGCCTGATTCTCTGTCCCTTCGCTTGAATTTGTTTTAGCTTCTCTTTAACTTTTAGTACGTCAGTCTTGTTTCAGTTGTCAAGGTTTCGTTTCAGCTGTCTCCTTTTTCTTTCTTTCATTTGGCAGCCCTTGTCTACTTCACTTAGAAATGACAATTCTCCTAGTAGTTTATATATTTCAGTTTATATTTTTTTCTTTCCAGACTGGCATTTTTTTTCGTTTAAGTTGTGTTTTTACTAATTCACCTATTGATTCAGTGATCGTTGCTGAGGCTGCATATGTATGATGATTAATGTTTCTCAGATTCATCGGTCTTTCCATTTCTTTCATTATTTTTCTAATTGCTCCGTTAGCGATGGGTAAGACGTTAAACTATGTCCAACACCAAGGCCTCTGATCAGGAGGTTTTGAGGAGCGTGGAATCACCTCTTAATTGTTGGTGTTCACAGGTCGACCCTGACCCGGGGTGGTAGCACCTGTTAGGGTCCTAGCTATGGGCAAATAGTTAACACCCAAACTTGTGTAAAAATAGGCTTTAATATCAGAAATACTTTGTAATAAAAAAACTATTACCAGCAATCATTTTTTAAGGAAAAATTATCAGCAATACTTTTTTAACAAAAATACCAGTAATACAAACAGTTATACGTTCTTTGAAAAAAAATATTACCAGCTATAGATTTCTTCAACGAAAAATATTCCCAGAAATAGATTTTTGAAGAAAAACATATTATCAGCAATAAAAATTTTGTCGGCAGCAAATAACCCATTCAGGTTGATATGCCGTAAAATAAAAATGAAACTGAACCAAAACTATTACTTTAAGTATTATTATTATTATTATTATTATTATTATTGCATTCTGCTTCATTTCTTCCTTCTATCAGCAGTATCTGTCTTGTAACGTTCAGCATTTTGCTTCAATGGCTGCCACTAGGAGGCGCTTTTGTAATTCAAACAAAGGCGCCTTTATGAGAAACAGATAAAAAACGATTTAAGTAAAAAAATTTAAACAGTAACAATAACAATGCAACTATAGCAGTAAATACCAATTACATAATATGCAGAAAAATAATACAATAATAGCAATGATGACAACGGCAATTGCAATGATAATAACAAATAACGATAACCCATTGGTCACATTTGAATGGTATAAGAACTTAATGTCTTTAAAATTCAAATATTATTAATTTAAAATATATAGATTGTTTTAAGCAATTCACCCCAAGCAAGGCGGGAGTGCGACTAGCACGCAAGGGGTTATAGGGGGTTGAGAACAAGAGTAAAGAGGCGTGTTTGAGGAAAGGATGCGGAGAAGGACGGGGGAACAAGCTCAGGGTGTTAGATGTCGATTGACATTACACTTGAATATTTGATGATTATAGTCCTCAAGGAAGCAAGTAAGGGGAAGAGAGTTCCACAGACGGGAAGTGCAAGAGAAGAAGCTGTCTGAGTAGAAGAGACGGTTACATTTAACCGTTTTGACAGTGAAAGGGTGGGACCGAGATGCCAGCCTGGTAACTCGCTTAAATTTATGCAGTCCGGGAACTAGCGAAAGTAGCTCGTCGGAACAGTTGCCGTGAAAATATTTGTAGAAGAAACAGAGGGAAGCCACGGAACGTGTGTGGGATAGCGATTGTAGACTAGATGCCAGATCAGGACTTATCACATTGCATATTCGTCTCTGGGTCTTGTCGAAGACCTACAAACGTACAGCGAGAGCACCAGACCATATATGACAGCAATATTCCATGCAAGGACGGATTGTTAAACCACAGTTTGGACCCGGCTCTACAAGATGCGAAGCAGGAAACATAACTTTCAAAAACAATAATAATAATAATAATAACCTATACACACAGAAAGAACAATCAAAGCTAATTACCCAGACATCGCGATCAAAGGCGAGAAGAACAGAATGTCCTTTCTTATTGACATGGCAGTCCCTGCAGATTGTAGTGTATCTTTGAAGACCTTCAACAAACGACCAAATTACAAGCATCTTGAAGTTGAAATTTAAAAAATCGGTAATTCCAGTTGTAGTTGGAGCACTCGGATTGATTGGAATTGGTTTCGATATACCCATTGAAGGGATTCCTGGTAGCCCATGCTGCAGTGGTAGGAACTGGTTGCAAGGCTTTGGTCCAGACCTGCAATAATTAGGTCTTTTATCTCAGCTTTCAACATGCTGCTCCTCAGTCACTGATGTGTTTTCTGTTAATCCATTTCTGCTTCCTTTGTTCTTTTTAGCTATTTGCTATGCAACGCCTTGTCCTCGCAGTTTCATTGGAATTTCATTTGGCTAACGTGTTTTGCTTTCTGTTTTACCCGTTTAGTGTAGATGGTATTCGCTTCGTTTTTTGTTGATAGGATTTCAAGTATATTAAGCTGTTTCTTGAAGAGTGCAGCTACTTTGTGAATTTGGAGTGAATTTGTTGTTTTACTATTTGTAGGAGAGGGTGATTGGTTTTTCTGAGGTAGGCTTCCAATCCCATTGTTGTAGTTTTTAGACTTAGTTCACTCACCTCCCTGGTCTTTTCAATAGACGTAGAGGCTTAATCACGTGTTTCCTGTGTAGGATTGGATTTCTGGTTCCTTCTAAAGTCTGCTTCAGCTTTGTGATCCTAACGTCTGCGCCCAAACTCTGAAATTTTATTCACTATTTATTTCTTTTTATTTATTTTTCTCTCCCCCACCAATATACGGTGATGTCTGATTTGGCGCCCTAAAGGATGCATTCTGTTGAAATCCACAAGATCTTCACTAGGTCGTTTTCAGTCCAGTTTCTCTAGTTTATGACGGGACTGTTTCTCGTCGACTGTAATTCCGTACTTCCTAAATATACGTCAATGCAGATGACAGACCACTTTATAATGGCAGTTTTCTGAGCACCTATTTCAGAAACGCGCTAAAGGTGACAGTTACCTTCTCCATATCACAAAGCCAGCACTTGTCCAAATTCACTTGGTGGTACATGTTCTTCCAGAGAGAATTAGTCTACAGAGCTTGGTCTTTGGCGGCGTGTCATAAGACCACTGTTTCGTGTTTCAATTTGCCTTTCGTCAACTCATCCCTACGACGTTTTAATGACCGGGGCCATTAAGACAAAAGATTCGTGTGGTTGGGTGACGAAAGGCGAATTGAACCGCGAGATTCGGAGCCGACTGTTTTTTGCTTTTATCATTAATATTATTATTATTATTAGTAGTAGTAGTAGTAGTAGTAGTAGTAGTAGTAGTAGTGGTAGTAGTATCCAATTATGTTTTTTTTTTGTTTTTTCGTTCCTTAATTAGCGCGTACGTTACGCCCTACCATTACCTCATATAAAATGAACTATTCTGTTTTAGTTGTGAGGAAAGACGGAAAAGACACATCAGAAACGCTGTTTGGTTTTAGTGAAAGAAAGAAAGAAACAAACAAACAAACAAAGAAGGTGACGGAGCGATAACACTCTCATGTATTTCACGTCCGCTTAAGTGAAATGGAAAATCTTTTAATTTTTTTAATCTTTTCATTTGCACTTCTTTAAATAATGACCTGTATTCATATATATATGATTGTTATTGTAATATTTTGTTAAAGCTGTCTAGCTCTAACGATTCAATGGAAGAAATTTCATGGGTATTTTCTCGTCATGGAACTCACAAGGAATTTATTTGTTCAGTAAATATTATGACACTACATTAGAAAATTCAAACAAGAAAAACGTTTTTTCAGTGCACTGATATTCATTATTATTTGTAGTAGTAGTAGTAGTATTCGCCGAGTTTTCATACCAGCAATAACTGGTGATATTAAAAGCGGATCAAGTGACAGTTTGTCTTCTCAGTACTCCAGAATGTTCTCCCCACTATTTTAGCTGATTTTATCTTTTCACAACTCACTCTCTGTCTCTCTTTCTCTTTGTCTTTCCCTCTCCACCGATCTCTCTTTTTCCCTGACCCGGCCCACCCTCATCTACCAACCCCAAGGCTGGTTAGCATCGGGTTACCGGACACCATTCAGTCAGTGGCAATAATGTGATAACTCTGTAAACAGACAGGTTGGTCTTCCGGTCCAGTCATACCACACATGTTCTTCAAAATCAAGATGAAATACAATACAGGGTGGGTCGGGAGTACGCGCCCAGTTTACCCAGTGAGGATACGTCACCACCTCGGCGCAGACATACGTCACCACCTCGGCGCAGATATACGTCACCACCTCGGCGTAGATATACGTCACCACCTCGGCGCAGATAGTACTTTGAACACATGCAGAGCACTTACTATACATTCAACTTTTTAAAAATTTCTTTTAAGGCTTTTGCTCCAGACCGGTAGTTAAAAACAAAAAAAAAACTTCTTACATAGACTATTCAGTAAGTTCCTCACTAGGTGCCTCGCAAGTAAAACCCCGTGACAAGATCAGGTAAATATATGCATTCAACTTTTGGGGCGTTTGCCATAGATGGATGATTAGCAAGTTATTTTTATTTATACATTTTTAGTGAAATTTTCAGACCCTCCCCCACCACTAAGCATTTATCGACTTCTATCTACCGCGTCTATTTAGAACGTGGATGATCATGGTTCTCCACAACATCCTATCCTTTATAGCTTCTTTGTACTATTTGTCTTTTTTTTTCTAAATTCCTTCCATTCAACGTTCTGCTATTGACAGAAGATCATCAAGTCGCTGTCTCCCACTTTCCCCCTTTTTCCTTTGATATACCCTGTGAGGGTCAAGTTTTCCAAGCCTTCCTTTCTCATTATATGTCCCAGAAATTTCATCAGTTCCTTTCTGATTCTTTGTGACCTTTTTGTTTTCATCTTCCGTAAAAACCTCCTCGTTTTTACATGATCCCCATCCTTAGTATACTCAGCATGCTTCTGCAGAACAACATTTTTTTTTTTTGCATAAAAATTGTCCAATATTTACTGCCATGTAGGAGGCTTGATATTACACAACAGTTCAACAATCTTTTCTTTGTTTCTAACGAATTTTTCTTGATTCTTAGTCTTTTGCTTGGTTTTACAAACATCTCCGTTTATTAACGTAGGATTTTTTTCTGTAGAGCTTAAACGCCAATAATAAATCCTGGTAGGAGTCCTAGTTCTCTTAGGATCACTTCACCGTAAAAGTTAAATAAATCCGGTGTGAAGACACATCCTTCTTTTATACATCTTTCTATTTTTTTCTTAATTTATTTTCTAGTCGTATGCAGGCAATTTAATCTCAGTATATTTTCTGGATTATTCTAATGTTTTTCTCAAATAAATAAAGTTTCCCTAGCAGTTCAAATATATCTTCAGTTGTGCCGTATGAAATGCCTTTGCATCGTCTATAAAACATAGGTATACGAGGTCTGATCAAAAAGTATCAGGGCAAAGAAAACTACAATATATATCACTTCAGCATTTAATACCCTTGTTTCTTTCAAAAGAAATTTAATTTTTGAAAAGAGGAAAATGTTGTAAGGGATGAGATCTGGGGAATAAGGTGGTCGTCAGAACTGGAGAATTTTTTTTTTTTTACCAAATATTGCTGCACAGGCCATGGACACTGAAGACACATCTGTGATTTGATGACACGGCAAGCACTGCTATAAACAAAGTGAGCTATAAACTTAGTGTGTATGCGCAACAGAGTTCAAGGTCAATCAGGTCAATCAAGGTCTATCAGTGCCAAGTGACTAAACTCTGCATAGTTTAGCTCCGTTACTATAGCAACAGTCCCGATACTTTTTGATCAGACCCCGTTCCTCCATTTGGTCACGTATTTCTCTCTCTATCATTCTGATAATAAATATTGCATTTCTTGTTCTAGTTTCTTTAATAAAACCACACTCTTCTTATCCTTTCTGTTCTTTCCTATCTGCCCTTAAGGCTGCTGCTATGAAGCTTGACACTCCTCTCCGACGCTATTCTGCTGCTGAAGCCTTGTGTTATTTCTTTCTATACTAGATTACACTTGAAGAAGGCTAGAGAGCACACTGGTCAAAGTGTTTTGTGATAACAACAACAAAGATAAAGATATTAGTCTTACTATTTAGTTTTATCGAGACTTTTCTTAATATATCACACTGTCTGCAAATGTTCACACATCGTTGAGCCAGGTCATTGGTCAGTTTATGAGGAACATCTTGACAGCATCTGTTTACAAGGCCGAGCTCATGGTGGTGTAGTTGATGGTGCTTTGGAAAGGGCCAAAATTCTACCGACATTGTACAAGTGTTTTTTATTTCGCTGTCGTTCAATCATTTCAAGCAAGTCCTCATCTTCCCCAAATGAAGATCTCCCGGACCGTTGTTTGTCTTCGAGGCTGATGTCAGCTTCCTTGAAATCCCTGAACCAATGTCGAACCATTCGTCGACAGTTCGTTGGCCTTCTACATCATTAATTTTTTTTGCCACTGGCCTTGCACTCAGCCTCTTTCTTCCACAGGTAACGTAAATTTTTCACGATTCATTATCAAAATGTAAAATAAACATCTGAGATGAGGTATTATGTACACTATTTACATTATTCAGATTATTGTCCTCATCTTTGTCGCCATATTTATCAAGACATCCGTAAACCGATATTCACCGGACAGTACCTCAATTTCAACTCCCACCATCCGTACAGCGTAAAGAAAGGAATCGCCCGCTGCTTACAACACCGAGCAAAAGTCATAAGTGGCGACCCAGAAGTATTAGATAAAGAATTGGTCAGTATAAGTAGTACCCTACAACCTAACAAATACCCTGGGTACAAGGAAGCAGCCCCAATAAACTGGGATAGGTGAAACGTTGAGATAAATATGACAACAAAGATGAGGACAATAGTCCGAATAATATAAATAGTGTAAAAAATAAAGAATGTTCCTATGTTATGTACGAGAATAAAGAAATTCAGTAACGATTGGACAAGTTGACATGAGTTGACATGGACTTAAAAAATTACCTGATATCATCAGAGAAAATCGAAAAAACTTTGGACTCAACCTGGTAAGTTTGTACCTTTTACCATCTCTATTAGTCACAAGCCCATTAAATAAAGATTGTTTACCCCTGTTTCTATTACTATGGTAGCATACCATTCATATAAATACAGTAGTAAATACTGTATACGGCTCTGCAAATGGAGATTCGTCTACAGCTCTCCTGGTCAAACTTTCCAGGCAGAGAGGATACCGAGACGAGGCTAATATCTCGAACAGAGCTGTCGGGAAACAGCTACCTGAACCCATTTTATACGGGGGCTACGGGAAAATTTTACCCGAGACTACAAGCTCCGATACCCTACATTAAATTCTGCCTTGTGCCACATCTGACCACGTGGGGCGGTTGGTAGATATCCTGCAGTTGGAGATTCATTGAGGAATTCACTTGACTCACTTCTAGCAGTTGACTAATTCTTCTACGCGCCGCTGGCGAATCTTATATGTGTTATTCTTGTCCTAAGTATTATCGTTCATTACCAAGCTTCGTTTGATTATTCTATTCAGTAACCTTCTCTAGGTTACAACAATTACCTTTAATATGTCATGTGAGTGTTAAATTACCTCAGACCTATTTTCCCATTGTAACAGAGAAATTTCAAACCTCTCTTTCTGATTATTAGTATAAAATATCCTAAAAAATATCTCAAATTAATATTTAAAATGAAGCTAAAATTTATAATTTTCTGAAATTAATTTATACTAATTTATATTTAACTAAAATTAACATCTAAAATTAGATTATCCTACAATTTTATTACTGCAATACATAACTTGTTTGGTAGTTCATATTTCTAGTCCTGGGTATGACGATAAACTACACCCTGCATCAAGTGTGCTGATCAGGAGTTTGGAGGTCTTGAGGAGCGGGGAAGCACCTCTTTATTGCTGCTGTTCCCAGGTCCACCATGACCAGCGGTGGTAGCACCTGTTAGGTTCCTAGCCATGGGTAAATAGTAACCCCCCACCAAGCAAAAACAAAACACTTTACAGTAAAAATGACACCAATTCATTTTTATATAAAAAGTACCAGCAATACCAACTTATAGTAAAATTACCAAGAATACATTTTATCTATAATCAAAGGCATTCAATTGCGTTCAAAATATCTAGATTTCAGCATTAAATAATCCATAGAGATTGATATGCCGCTAAACAATATCAACCAACCAAATAACGAAGTTCTGATTTCTCTAAAGACTTCTTCGTAGCTGACATGTTCTGCCGTGACATTCTCAATATCCTTCAGCTGACCCACATCACTGCCGTTTCAAATTTCGTATTCATATTCTTTTATATTATCTTCAATTACATGAAGTGCTTTCGTATCACTGAAAATGAACCACTTGACAAACCATAATAGTTTCTCGTCCGGGCTTTACCGTGTTGGATAATTTTTCTTCATTCACTTCTTAACAAATGTTAATTTTATATCAATATATATCATCTGCTGAAATTTCGAATAAATGTATATTTAAGCAACAAATCTTCATTCAAACATGTTACATTGAATAATATAGATATATAGAGTGTAGCAGTAACGTGTTGAAGAGCATATAAGAAACATTTTGCATTTCTACCAATTTCTGGTTACCTCCCTTATATTGGGACGCTTGTTTTGCAAAATATTCCCTAGATACTACGGATACATTTAAAATTTTAAAATAATTATAACAAAGCACATTAACGTGTGATTTTTAAAATGGCCATCACATCAATCACAGTTGCAACAAATTTGTTTTTGTACTTCACCCCTGAGGATGACTTCGGAGGAGATCGAAAATACTTGGGTACGAAAAAACAACGGCGCCTTCCTTAATAAATTTCATCTTAACATCAAGAAAAATATTAGAGTACGAGATGGAATTATTATAAAAATAAATTGATATTATATATATATATATATATATATATATATATATATATATATATATATATATATATATATGTGTGTGTGTGTGTGTGAATAATAAACATAAAAGAAAAACTTATCTTAATGTTTCGTCCTTTGTGGGAATTTATCAAGGCAAATGCAACGATTTATTTTGTAAAATGTATTTCTATACAACACCAAAAATGTTATTGGTTTTTCATTTTTAGAATTAGGAACGCATTTACCTTGTTGAAGCCCCACAGAGGACGACACGCGACGGCTAAGATAAGTTTTTTTTTTTTTTGTCTTTATTATTCTTATTGGCTTTTTACAGATTAAATCTATCTGAAAATTTAATTTTAACACAGATACACACAGACAAAACACACATATATATACGGATAAATTCAATGAATAATAAAAAGTAAACATTTATCAGATAATACTATAATATAATAACAAATATATATACATTGTAGAGTAATTAGCAATGGTGAAATGTAATTGGCAGACATGCCCAATAAACAAAACTGACAAAGTTACCAATAAACAATAAGAAAGGAAAAAAGGAGGCAAAAATAATATGAAATAATGTGAAATAGACAATATATTCAAAAGAAAAATAGGCAAAACAACAATAATGAAGCAAAGAAGTTTACAAAGACTGATGTTTTAATGGAATGTCCCACACTCCCTATCGTCAATGTGCATTGACTATATCGGTAGATATATATAGTGAGCACAGGATATACCTGGGAGCTTGCTTCGGCTCCAGCTATGCTCGTCGAACTCTCTGCCTCCGGGCAGAAAAGAACTCAGACGAGGCTATGTCGAAGGGCAGAGTCTCGTCTGGGGTGGTAAACAGCTACCCGACTACGTGTATAAGGGGTCTACCGGGAATTTTTACCCGAACCTATGGGCTCGGATACCCGACGTTAAATTCGGCCTTGTGCTACATTTGACCGCGTTGGCGGTTGGCAAATATCCTTGCTTCGGCTCCAGCTATGCTAGTCAAACTCTCTGCCTTCGGGCAGAGAGGAACTCAGACGAGGCTATGCCAAAGAGCAGAGTTTTTTTTACGTGGTCGACGGGGAATTTTTGCCTGAGCCTACGGTTTCGGTTTTACCCCGCATTATAAAGACCTTGTGCCACATTTTTCCACGCGGGGAGGTAAGGTAAATAACCATAATTCGGCTATGAGTTGGAGAATTTTTTGCCCAAGCCTACGGGCTAGGTATTGTCCCGCATTAAAAACGGCCTTGTGCCACATCTTGCCACGCTGGGGGTAAGGTAAATATCCTTGCTTCGACATTTAGTTGGAGATTCGTCTCCAGTTGTGCTGGTCGAACTCTCTGCATTTGGGCAGAGAGGAACCCAGACGTCTGGAGTGGTAGACAGCTACCCGACCCCGTGTATACGGAGTCTACGGGGAATTTGTGCCCGAACCCAAGGACTCAGTTTTGTCCCGTATTAAAAAACTGCCTTGTGCCAAATCCTGTCTCGCGGTAAATAACCTTGCTTTGGGATTTACTAGCCTGCTAACTGATTCCCTGTCTTTCAATAGTCTATTCTCTTTTGCAATGAACATCTCTTTTGCTGTTCCATTCACTTGAGTACCACTTTTGTCTGTTTGTAACCTCTTTAAAAAAAAAACAAAAGGGTACAGGCAAGTGATCGCTTTGACTCAAGATGAAATCTCAGTGGCACAATTTCCAATTGGGACGTCAGTCCCCGGGGCGTCAAGAGGAAAAATCACGGAGTCTCAATCAGTATGCCCGTAACGGAAAGAAAGGGATCTTTATATATATATATATATATATATATATATATATATATATATATATATATATATATAATAATCTATAGTTTTAATTTTTTTGAGGTATGCCATATTTATGGGTAAAAGTGATCAATATGAGGGATATATCGTATGTAAATGCAAAAGTGGACACTTAGGTTAACACCAAGCGTTGACAGTCTGTCTCATGCTTGAACGCAATCTTCAGGCCATGTGTATTGTGTTTTGCCTCGACTATTTATATATGCTGGTTAATGGTGCGTAATTGGTAGCAATTGCAATATCCTAAGGTTTATTGGGTAGGCCGTAACGATTATATCCACAAATTTTTCTAGAGGCAATTGAGTAGAAATAATTTTTGATCTAAATCCGGTTATTTGTAGCTATTTTATAGTGAGGTTTGTTAACTTATTCCTTATTAGCATTTATTGATCAGTTAATTATTTCTTGTTGATTATTATTATTATTATTAAATGTATCTTCAGTATCCATATTCAAACGATCTCTGTTACAGACGCAAAAGAGGCCCTGGATCGCGTGCTGGCATGTTTTTCAAGTTACATTCTGATTTTGCCCCGTTATCAGCGGCATAGCTTGGCATGTCTAGATACGAGCCTCTCTGTAACTGCTCAAGATCCTGGTTTTTATGAGATGTTTCATGCTCATAAAAAGCAACGGGTAAACCAGCAGTCAGCAAAACAAAGTGTCTTGTGAAGTTGATCCCGTAGGCATTTTGTTCTTAAAGTTAGTCGTTTCCAAGGCAGTGTTATGTGTTAATTTTGTTACCCTTCCCGTCTATTTCCCCTTCTCTGCCTATTACCACCGTAGTTGCTGGAGAATGAATCGATTAGGTGTTTCCCCAGCAATTCTGACACACCCATGCCATACATTACAACAGGCTCATATAATCTTTAGTTTCCTCGAAATTTCTCATATGAATTCCTTGTGACAATTATTGCAAATGTAAACAATTATTATTGTTTATATATATATATATATATATATATATATATATATATATATATATATATATATGTATGCATGTGAAAAACATAATTAACCTCTTGAAAAATCTGTTTCAATTGAGCACTCTTGGGAGACAGCCTAATTCTACAAACAGCACTCGCCTACGCTAAAATGCTAAGCTCTTCAGTAAAATGAATACGAGCACTCTGGCTGACTGGCGTTTGTTTAAATTCGTAAAAAGTATACGCTAGAATTACCAGTTTCTCTCTGCCGAGTGCAGATGGCTTAGGGGTAGAAACTCCGATTGATTGACACCAAATCGAGCGGCTTTCTATTCTGGCTTGAGGCTTTCGGGCATCTAGTCGCACTGAGGAACTGTGATACAGCGAGACAGTACTGTCTTCGAATATATATATATATATATATATATATATATATATATATATATATATATTTGGTTGGATAGATGTGAGTTTGTGACCCTGGGTTTCACGCTTTTAGCGATCGTCAGACAAACTATCTATCCAACCAAATATGTTAACTCTATCTCTGATATTGAGCGCTAATAAGTACCGCGTATATAATATATAAATAATTATACATACTTATATTTATTTATATTTATATACACTTTTCACACACACACACACACACATATATATATATATATATATATATATATATATATATATATATATATACATTTCATCAAGTATTATATAAGTATGATATTACTCCTTCCTCTCACTGTAGAGGAAATATTTATTACCGAAACCATTGTTTGAGATAATTTTTCTATAAAAATATATACAGCCACTCCGTACAAAGACAAGGCCCCGATCCCCCGACCTAGTCGCTAAACGAGTTGGTTGTTAAGCGAGATCTTGTAGCAGACTCCGTCATTTCATGCACATGAAGCATCTAATTGGTTTGCGTCAACCGGCTTCAGATATATTTAATGCTACTTTTGCACCTTTAACAACATTTATCATCTATTTCTCAAGCTTTATAAAATCCAATACAAGGCTCAAGAGGCACTCAAGGCAAGGGGTTACTGGGTGAATTGTTTGATATGAATGTATATGGATATGAACAACTTGACTTGGACAGGTTGATTTTAGCGTTTGGGTAAGCACTCCCGCGAGAGTCTCTTCTGTAAACCAGTGGTTCACATGCAAGTTATTTTTTTTTTTTTTAATTTTCACTTCATTTAATGAATTTATTTATCTTGATTCATTTTGAAGAAAGATTTTTGTTGGCTTTCATGAGGTGAGAATACGTAGTAATGTAATTATGCCTCAACTGTATTGTCGATATGTTGACGATACTTTTTTGTTTATTTCATAATGAAGTTGAGGCTGATCAGTTTCTCTCTTTCCTGAATGGTATCCATCCAGCGAGAAGGAATTTAATTTTCAACTTGCCTTCTTGGATGTCTTAGTACATCGGACACCGACAATTTTTCTCACCTCTGTTTATAGGAAACCAACATTTGCGGGGTTATATACGCGTTGGGGTTCCTTTTGTCCTAGAAAACTTAAGATAAACATTATTAGAACTCTAGTTCATAGGGCATTAATAATATGTTCGGAGTCTTTCTTAGATGATGAAATCAATTTTGTTAATGAAACCCTATGTGGTTTAGGGTATCCGCCTGATACTGTTCCTTCGGTTATCCGGAACAAGATTGAGGAGTTCAGGAAGGTCAAAATTTGTACTGTTAAAAAGTGACTTGTTCATCTTAGATTGCCCTGGATTGGATCCAAGTGTGATAATATGATTAGGCATGTTGTTTTTTCTCGACTGAGGTTCGTATTGTTTTTCAAACTCCGTCTATGTTTCGTTCTGGCTGTAAGGATGTTCTCCCTCCCCATCAAAGCCTGGACATGAGAATCAAACAACATATTCCTACTAAGATCAAGAATCACACCTTGTCGTTGAATGGACGTGTCCCAAATACCTATGGTTCCGCCATATGTGAGCACCTCTTAAATAACAGAGGGTGTGCTGCTAATTTTAGTGTTGATTGGTTCACTGTGTTGTCCTGGTCACACTTGTTATTTCACCTCAAGGTGCTGGAGTCCCTTTACATGGGGTCCCGCAAACCTTCCTTGTGTAAACAGCGTCAATGTTTGTTGGGTCTCGCTTTTATTTGTCTCTAGCTCTTGTGTTCAGATTTTTTTCCTTTTCATTGCACATTTTCTGGTGTTTTAATTTAAGTTAAATCTCCCGTGGAGGCCTGATGAGCGGGAGCGAAACCGGTTGCTTCGTTTTTAGAAATGTCTAGTAATACCAAGCTTCACACTTTTATTGCTGTTATTAGATTTTGTACCTACAAAATATTTTTCAAGTATATATATATATATATATATATATATATATATATATATATATATATATATATATATATATATATATATATATATATATATATATATATATATGTTTAAGTGTCAAACGCAGAGAAAAATATAGCGTGTATCTATGCAGGAAACAAAGTGAAAAGAGAACGAAAAGATAGGGTCTTACATATGATATGGAGATTCTTCTACGTTTCTGAAGAAGACCTGTTTAAATCTCCAGAGTCAAATGATCCTGATTCATCAATCATTTCTCAAGCGAGGACATATTCCGCGAACAGGAAACGCCGCGTCTTGAGTTATCTCAAGTTATTTCAAATTGAGAACTGCTAGATTATATATATATATATATATATATATATATATATATATATATATATATATATGTCTGGAGAAGACATATTCCCAAAGGGAAATTGCTACATGAGCTTGTAAGCTGTAGCGTGTATTGGAGGAGACAGATTTAGCCTCAGTTTGACTAAACCGTCTGAAGGACTCACGTTTTTGTCTCTGTATAGACTGACGTCACTAACCGTCGGTCACGTGACTTATCGAGACCAAAGAGAGATAATCGCCTTTTATATCCCTACATTATTTTTTCAATAGTGCTTGTTCGTTTCCACTGAGTCCAAGTACACACACTGCCCGGGCCAGGATTTGAACTCACGATTACTATGTCACCAAATTCACGAACTAGTGCTTTTATCCACTGGGCTATTGTCCCGGGAAAATAAGCTAGTAAATAAGTGATTCCTTTATACAATTACACAACCGGGAAGTTTCAAGTTATCATTGCAGTTAACTTTGTGTATGAAAAAATTAGGCATGACTAAAACTCATTCTACATTACAAATAAAGCCAAACAAAATTAAGTAAAAAAAAACTCAGTATATGTTTAAAAACAGCATATTTACTGATATAACACAACATCTGTTACCCAACTGTCAAGAAAATAACCCAAAGCATATATTAATAAACTGAGGTGCACCAACCGAGAATTCTCTTAAGGTGAGTGCAAGGTATCATATGTATAAATCACCTTCTCACATAGAATTAATGACTAAGGGTTTAACCAAGTATTATTTGGCGTGACCTCATATCTCGAAAGGAAACGGGAGATTTTTCAGAACTCGGTGTGGATTCATGGCTTGCAACAAACCAACAGTATGTCTTGTTACAATGGATATTTTGTTTGAAAAGTATAAAGATGAAATCGGAGGTGGTAGAATAGATTACGAATTCGATATTGTGTGTGAATGCAACCGCAAGTTTCAGCTACCTATTTGGTCAACTTTGACATTGGTCATGTGGTAAACAGGTCTGTTTCTCTGGCCGATGAATATCATTATTGTTGTAAGGATGGATTCCGTTCGTCACTTTCTGATTAATAATGCCATACAAACGGATATATTTTCAATTGACCTCACTAATGAATAAAAATAGGAGTAATTCAGAAATCTTATTATTTTTAACGTTCGCATCTTATTAGGAAAAAAATAAAAAATAAATCCAACCAGTCAGTATTTTACGTTGCACGAACATTTTACCATGAGTCGGTTCCACAAAGAAGCGGTTTATCTTTTTATACCAGTCTCCACTATAATAACATTTGAAGTAATAAAATGTCAGATTATATATATATATATATATATATATATATATATATATATATATATATATATATATTATAAATTAATTGATTTAAAATATGGTTTTTTTCGCTACACAGTTCCAACCATGTTTCAAAAATAGAAGCTAAAAACCCCGAATTTTGTGTTATTTCAATATATATATATATATATATATATATATATATATATATATATATTGAAATAACACAAAAACTTTTGTGAATTTAATGTTTTTAAATTTTAAATTCAGTTTAAAATATCTCACTGTGAATTGCAGAAATCAATTTTATTTCTTCAAAATGCCAAGGAATCATTGTTAAAATGAGCTGTTTCGTGAAGTAAGGTTTTGAACTTCCACAGAGCTAGTGAATTGAATAACTCAACTCAATTGAAGTTCCACAGAGACTGTGATTTGAAGAACTCAATTTTCGGTCTGAATTAGAATTCCAGCCCAAATCTGTCTTTTTGTCTGGAACTGAACTTATAGCCAGAATCAAAGTTAAAGTGAGGTTTTTGAAGTTCTATGGAGTGAATAGGAAAAGTCAAAGATATTTCTTCAAAATTATCTATATATGTTGAAATTAGTAAATATCTGTGAATCAAATAAACTAGTTATGTTAAATTGTCAAAAGAAGAGCGGTTTTATATCTAGTAGAAACAAGAATGAGAACTTTGACGTAACAATGGCCAGTTATGATGGCGTCATTTTGCGAAATCACAGGCATATATATCTTGAATAATTTATTAAATATTATTAATAAAGAGGATATAGGTTTATATAGAGATTATGGTCTAATAATTATAAGAAAATATAACGATAGAAAATATAAGAAAACAAATAACAGCAACATTTAATAAATTAGAATTTAAAATAGATATAAAATCTAATCTAAAACAGTGAATTTTCTAGACTTAAATTTAATTTAAATAATAATACAAACCGTATAGGAAAGCAAATAATAATCTAATATATATAAACAAAAATTCAAATAAAGCTGCTGATATATTTAAACATATACCAATATCTATTAACAAAAAAATGCAACTAGTTCTAGCAATATAAAAATATTTAATGAAAATAAAAAATATATGAATCAGAATTAAGAAAAAGTGGTTATTAGAAATTAGAATACATAACTAAAATCAATACAAAAAGAAAAGAAAAAGAAACATAATCTGGTTTAACCCTCGTTATAATAATATAATAAAAACAAAAATAGGAAAATTATTCTTTAAATTAATTGAAAAATACTTGCCTAATAGTAAACTATTAAAAGCAAAAATACAATAAAAGTTAGTTATAGTTATATGAATAATGTGGAGAAAAAAGTAAATAAACAAAATAAATATGATATAAAAACAATAGCAATTTTAACACACATCCTCAAAATAGCAATAATAATAACTGTAACAACCGAAAACGCTTTAAAAGAAAGATTTAATTATCATATGATGTCATTTAAAACAGAAAAATACGCAAATAGCACAACATTATCAAAATATATATGGAGTCAAAAACAAAATAATATACTTTCTATAGTTAAATGTGAAATTATAAAAAGTACCCCCATATAATATTACCAATAGGAACTGTAGTCTGTGTTTAAACGGAAAATTATTAATATTAAGTTTTTATAATCAAATTAAATTATTAAATAAGAAGAATGAAATAATGGGTCAACGCCGATTTATCAAAATATTTAATTTTGCTTTAATAATAATATAGCATAATAAATCAATTAAAATATTAATTAAAAATATTAACTAAAATATTATAATTTAATTAATAGTAAAAATTTTTAAAAATATTACAATTTAATTAATAATGTAGACAAACAACTTCTATATAAACCAAAAATAAATTAATTTAATTTCTAAGAAAAAATTTAAATTCGAAGACAAAATTTGCCACTGGAAGAAAAATCTACAGCTGAAAAAAATAAAAGACGTAACCAAAAGCAAGATTTCATGAACGCGCCCGTGTAAAAGAACGTTAAATTCATAAATACACGTGTACAAAACATGTAAAAAGCGGATTAAAAAAGACGCGAAACAAATTGAAAAAAAAGAAAAAAATTGGAAATACCGTTTAAAAACACAATCCCTGAAGACTGGAAATTTTACCAAGAAACTACGAGGCCGGGATAAAATGGGTATTTAAAAGTTAAGTAATCTTTTCATATAATATCATATATATATATATATATATATATATATATATATAATGGATTAATGTAAACAATGAAGAAAGCATCATTTCGCTCGAATTATTGCTTTTAAACACAGTAAAAGGGATTTTTCAGTGAAAAATGGTGTCAAGATGGCTAAACGTCTTATATAAAACCTGAAAAAAAAACCCAATTAATTCAGTGTTTTTTTTTAGATATTAAACATATTGTGAGGTGTACAGTTTTGTTGTTACACGATTTTGATATATATATATATATATATATATATATATATATATATATATATATATATATATATATATATATATATATATATTTTTAGATATATTATTTATATATTATATATGCGCGGTACTTATTGAATGCGCTCAATATCAGTGATAGAGCTAACATATTTAGTTGGGTTGATGTGAGTTTCTGACCCTGGGTTTCACGCGATTTGCGAACGTCAGACAAACTTATTGATTTTTAAATTTTTTATTTATTTATGCTTGCGTATATTGGTGTTTTATGGTAGTGGGAGGAAACGCGACTTACACGTAATCAGACATATATATATATATGTGTGTGTGTGTGTGTGTGTGTGTGTGTGTGTGTGTGTGTGTGTGTGTGTCAATTCCTCACTTAACGATAGATATTTGTAACGACTCCTGGACCTATAAGGAATAAAATTTAAAAATCGAATTTTAAAACAATCCACTGTACTTTATCAAGATATTTTGCCCTTTCTCCGTGAAGACAAATAAATTCGTTAGATTAAGTAAAAAAATTTTAAAAATACTTGCACTGTATTTCCAGTATGTGACGCGTTCCTTTACGGAACAGGCTCCCTCATGAGTGCTTCCCCGAACGCTAGTATCAACATGTTCAAGTCAAGTGTCCATCGTCACCTGATCATATACATATAATACTGACTTCCTATTCTTACATTTATATCACACAATTGATTCGGTAACCCTCTACCTTGAGTGACTCTTGAACCTTGTATTGAACGACCACTAGTAAAACAAAACCGAAGTAATGTACTAAAGATAAATCTGATTTTCGAATTTCCTAATTATATTTACTGCTGAGTAAACTAGTTTAATGTTTAAAAATTGAGAAATAAATTAGAAATGTTACACCACACTATTACACATATAGAGTGACTGATATAGCGGTCCGGGACTCACTTAACTACCAACTCGTTTAAGGACTAGATTGTTGGATCGGAGCCTTGTCTTTGTCAGGAGTGGCTATATATATATATATATATATATATATATATATATATATATATATATATATATATATATATATATTTGGTTGGATAGATGTGAGTTTGTGACCCTGGGTTTCCCTTTAGCGATCGTCAGACAAACTGATTAATCAGTACCGCGCATATAATATATAAATAATTATACATACTTATATTCATTTATATTTATATACACTTTTCACACACACACACACATATATATATATATATATATATATATATATATATATATATATATATATATATATATATATATATATATATATATAAATATATATTATAGAAAAATTATTTCAAATAATGGTTTCAGTAATAAATGTGTCTCTAAAGTGAGAGGAAGAAGATATATTACACTTATATAATACTTGATGAAAGATATATATATATATACCGTACATTCGCGTATAAGATGACGTATAAATCCCAAACATAACCTTTAAAAATTTGGGGTCGTCTACAATTCTAAAAAAGAAACCTTAAATTCTAAATGATATTTGTCGGTAGCTAACTTCGCGCCTTAGTGGGATGACCAATAAACGTACATGAAAAGATTCACATTATAAATTAAACTGATAATAAAAATAATAAAACCATTTCTACTTTATATATTACTAGTATAACTTCATAATAAATTGTCTATTCAAAAAATAATTACATATTAATGAAATCAACTTGTATCCATGAAAGATCAGCTGAGAAAATGTATAACATCGAGTTTACTGTAAAAAACACAAAAACTTTTATCTGCTATTAAATTGTTATTAGCAGTTGTCAAGAATGAAGACTGAGACTCGGAAGATAAGTTCATCCAAGCTTTATTTGGAAAAATACAAGCAGGGTTCGCATCACACGTGCTCCTGGTATTCTCGAATATGGCTGACTGTCGTAATCCGGAGAAGGGGCCATAAACGAATACGGTATCGTAAAGAAGTGTCGTAGTACATCTCTTATTTACGACATCCCTCCCCACTGAAAGGGAGTACTTATTTTAGTCCCAATCAATCCTTTTGAGGGGGGTGCACCGACACACGACCTGACTTCCGCAGTGTTTGCACAATCTCTCTGCATGACGAATCATGGTCTTCTCTATCAGCGTCAATTCCTGGCCTCATTAAAGGCTCATTTTGTGCGGTTTGCAGCACAACAGATGCCGGTCCGGAAGGGATTTCCTTGGAGGACTGCTGAGACGTCTTCTGGGGGGAAAATGTCTCGGAGCCGGCAGGATCTGGGGCCAAGTCTTGAACCGACACAGTTGATTCTCTCCCATATGGATATCTGACGCATGCAAATGATTGACTACTATTGATCAGGTTAACCCGATCCACTAAGGGGCCATTCTTGTTAGTACGAATGAATCGTCGCAACAACACCGGCTCCGGATTCATCAATCAAGATGGCAGACAGTTTCCATGGGTTGTGCGTCACTGAAATTTTAAAAAAATACGTTCATGTGGTGTACAATTTGTTATAGCATATAGCAGGGACCGCATAGAATGAAGAACCTACGGTAGGACCTGCTCCTAATGTTTATCTGATAGCTTGAGGGATTTAAGCGCCAATTGGATTGTTTTCCAGACAACCCCTACATACCGTTCGGCTTGACCATTACCCTGTGGGTGATAGGGCGTTGAATGTCTAGTAGCAACCCCTTTAGCAAGTAAATATTCCTTTAGCTCCTGGGATATAAAAGAACGGCCTCTCCCTGAATGTGTGTAGTCTGGCATTCCAGTCATACTAAATAGGAGTTCCAGGCACTGTATGACTGTGGAGGTTTGCATGTCTGGACAGGAATATAAGAATGGAAATCGTGAATATTCATCGACAATGACTAACAAATATGGATTGAGAGAAGCCGTTGGGAGGAACCGCTTAAAGTCAATCTGCACCGGACTAGTGGCTTTTATCAATGTATCTTCAGTTGGTCAATAGAACTGGGGTTTGAGTTCTGCACAAATCCATCAGGATGCGCAGGTTTTTCTTGACATCTTCATTTGAAAAGGGGGAGATTTCTTGACCGCACAAAATGTAAAAGTCTTAAGACACCTGGATGGCAGAGTTTTTCATGTAATTCCACCAGAACCGAGATTTGGAAACTTAATGATGCACAATAAGTGCAACTGAAAGTGTCTGCTGCTACATTGTTTCTTCCCGGTCGGTATTCAATGTCGAAGGATAATTCGTCGAGTTCGATTCTCCATTCATTGATTTTTGCATTCTTTACTTTAGTGCATTTTCCTGTTACCATACATAAATGCTACAGACCTTACATCTGTGTATAGTTTGAAGTGATTTGGGGACAGGAGATGCTTCCATTTTTGTACGGCCTCTATTATGGGTAGAGCTTCCTTCTCAATGATACTATATCCCTTTTCATTTCCACGGAGTGATATTGACATGAATGCTATGGGCCTTCCGTTTTGGCTAAGTACGGCAGATACAGCATAGTCCGAAGCATCACAATCTAACTGAAGGGGTAGGTTCTCGTCAATAGCCCATAAGGTCGCTCTACACAGTTCTGATTACAATGTATTAAATGCCTTAAGTGCCTTCTCTTCCAATGGGAACCGATCCGTTTTCACTAAGGGTTGTGTTTTTTCCGAGAATTCAAGGATCCACTTAGCGTAGTAAGCAAACATTCCCCTGATTCTCTTCAGACTATTCATGTTTTTAGATGGCGGTAGTTCCTTCAATGGCTTCATTCGTTCGGGGTCAGGCTTTATCTTTCCATTCCCTACACAATATCCTAAGGTGTTTAATGTAGTTACTTTCTTTATGGTTTTAGAATTGTTCAAAGTCAAGTGTATTTTCCTCACTACCCTCATAAAATTTTCCACATTGTTATCAATGTTCCTCTTCTGTTTCACCCACAATTATCACATTATCAAGATAGGGAAATGTATCAGTCAGATTTTCTTCTTTTACAATTTCATTTATAGCACGTTTGGAAAGCAGGGACACCATTAGTTACCCCCAAATGGGAGACAGGGGTAAACTGAAAAAATTGACCATTTGCTTCAAAAGCAGTATATTTCCTGTCAGATTGTTTGAGCTTGATTCGATGATAAGCACTTTTTAGTTCGAAAGTTGAAAAGCATATATACCTGGCAAGATTTGCAACCAGATAGGAAATTCTTGGTAATGGAAAAGCGTCTAGTTCTGTGTAGATATTTATGGTTTGGGAATAGTCCACACATAATCGTTTTTTTTTTTTTATGTATTTTAGCTTTATCCTTAACCACTACTAATTGTGCATGCGACGGAGAAATACTGGGTTCAATAATCCTATGTTCCAGAAGTTTGCTAATTTTCACGGCAATAAAATCAGAGTCCTTTTTACTAAAACGTCTTGATTTAGTAGCAATCGGTTTGCATTTAGCTGTAATCCCTGGGAACAAATTTGGTTCAGCTTTATCAGCAGCTTCCAGAGCAAGACAGGCACCCGTGCCTTTCACGAGTTCCGGTAAATAACTGCCATATTCAAACGTGTCCTTAAGATGTCGGGATTGAAATTCCTGTCCAAGAACAACATCACAACATGATAGTCATAGGGACTGAAGTATATAATTTATCATTAAGACCCAGTTTAAAATTGACTACTACAAATCCATTAGACTGACTATTAATACTTTCCTGGGACATAGTTACTCTTTTGGACAAGGAAAAAAATCCTCAGTGACAATAATTCCACGACCTTTTTGCTGATAAAATTTTCAGAAGCACAAGAATCTATTAGAGTATTGAAGGTTCTATTTTCAACCATGACGAAAGTAACAGCACGGGAAAGTCCCATTGGTACGTTAGTAGTGTTTACAGAAATACAAGCTGAATGAAACATAGCATTAGTTGTCATATTTGATGACCTACACATTTTTGGTAATGTCCCTGCTTATCACAGCGATGGCAAATTACGTCAAGTGCCGGACAAATGGATCGTTTGTGGTAAGGTATAATACCACAGAAAAAAAACAAGCTTTCTTACCGGTGTTATTATTCAAAGCTCTAGTGGAAGTCTTCTTATAAGAATTGTTATATCTTTGGTTGAATGTGGCAGCGACAGTGGTTTGATTATTTTTTTTCACTACTACTACCACTGTCTGTCGAGTCGCCATGTGGTCTCCTGGTGTTAATGACAGCAATGGCTGAATTGGAGGGAAAGACGCAAGCAGCATTATTTTTCTGGGCTAAATCCAGTGTTAGTGCTTGTTCGTGAGCTGTCTGCAGATCCAAGTTTTTATTTTCAAGTAATCTCTGTCGGATTGCTGGTGATGTTATCCCACAAATGAAAGCATCTCTCACAGCTTCATCGCCGATTTGCTTAGCCGTTCTGTCCTTGAAGTTGCAGTCTCGCCTTAATTTTTCGAGACTTTGGAAAAAATCATCAATCGATTCATCTTGTCTTTGCTTCCGTATGGCCAGTAGATGGCGAGCAAAGACATCATTCGGTTTTTTAATGTATATTGAGTCCAGTCGATTTAGTGCCGATTCGATATTTTCGCAGGATTCAATGAATTCAATAAGCTGTAGTTTGCTGGGAATTCTGTCTTTGTAGTCGTCTAAATAGTTGGTGAATATAGTACGTCAGTTTCGCCATTCTCTGGCGGCGTGTGTTGAATTCAGGTCGATATCCAACGCACTTGGTTTATAGCCAAAACTTGATACAGAGCCCGATATGGCGGTTATTAGATATTATGCCGAATAAATTGTCAAGAATGAAGACTGAAACTCGAAAGATAAGTTCATCCATGCTTTATTCAGCAAAATTCAAGGAGAGTTCACATCACGTTCTCCTGATATTCTCGAATATGACTGACTGTCGTAATCCGGAGAAGGGGCCATAAACGAATACGATGTCACAAATGAGTGCTGTAGTCCATCAATTATTTGCGACAGCAATATTTTCTGATTGTCGATGAAGTATAAGTAAATGGCCATTAGTACACCAGGCTGTTTGTAATTGTTTAGATATAGGAAAAGAAGAAGAAGAATCAGTATTCGCAAGAGATCACGTGATGACACGTGATGACACGTAAACAAAGCTATTGTTTCGCTTTTAAAGGATTGTGTAAGAAAAACTATATATATATGTTATTTCGTTTGTTTTTTTTTAAGTTCAATGATACACTAAGTGACAACTTTTTCAATAACATCATTATATAATCAAGAAGTTGTCTTATACTACATGTATATGATAAATTCATGAAAATTTGCTATCATTTTTATGGCGTCCTATCTAAAGTTCGCCTTATATGCGGAAATATACGTATATATATATATATATATATATATATATATATATATATATATATATATATAGTTGAATTTATGCGAATTTGTGACCCTGAGTCTCACGCCCTTGCGATCGCCAGACAACCTATATATATATATATATATATATATATATATATATATATATATATATATATATATATGAAAACAATAATAATTGTTTATAACGGTAATTATTGCCACAAATAATACATAGGAGAAACCTAGAGGAATTTAAATAAATGACTATATGAACACAAAAGGTATATTTTACAAAACAACACACTGAGTGCATTAGTTCCTCACTGTAACAAGACTGACCAAAATTTTGATTTTAAGAAATGCTACTTCAATTAAAAGAGAAAGAAATTTACTAAGTCGAAAATATATAGAAAGTACTTTAATTACTAGATCATCCATAGTAATTTTGCGTCTAGCTTCTTACCACATGTCACCTTTCTTGGCAGATCTTTGGGCGCAATGGGTTACTGGGAGTGATAGAGAATGAGAAGACTTTAGTTATGTGAAAGGACAATAAAAGGATAGGTTTCAAAAAGGCAGAAGATTGCAATTGGCGTTGCATTTAAATTTTTGGAGATTGTAGGTGGCAGGGAAGAAAGAAATCGGAAGGGACTTCCACAGGTGAGAAGTGCGATAAAAGAAACTATTAGAACGTTGCATCTAGGTAGTTCGACAGTAAAACGCTGGGACCTAACTGCCAATCTAGCAGCACGCTTGAATTCATGTAGTCGAGCAGGGCCAGTGCAAGGGTCTCGTGTCCACACTCCGAATCTATGATAGATATTTCCTTCCACTCTCGTACATCTCAATTTTCAACAGGTATTACTCATATAAAACATATATTTTATTGTAAACTAAATATGTACAATAATGGATCATATGCGATATATGTTAACAATTCAACTAGAAAAATTGAAAATTAATACAATGTACCTAAATACAGAATAGACCATTCCATCTGAAATAAATCAATAATGTTTTTAGGCAACTTGTGACATTCACTTCATCACTCCAAGGAAGGTAATAAAGCCGCTCAGGCACAAGGGATTACTGGCTATGGACGAATTAGAAAACAGAAACATTACTAAGGAGTGGGAACGGATGAAATTAAATCAGGAGGATAGCGACTGACATTACATTTAAACTTTTGCAGATTAGAATTGGCTGGAAAGCATTAAGTCGGAAGGAAGTCCCACAAGCGAGAAGTCCAAAAAAAAAGAAACTGTTAGCATAGAACTTACGGAACCAACTCAACTGTAAATTGATGAGACCTTGTTGCCAGTCGAGTACTGCGCTAAAATTCATAAAGTCTATGTAACATGAGGAAAAGCCCATCATAACAATTACCATGAAAGTATTTATAGAAAAGGCAAAAGGAGGCAACTTTACGGCGATAGGAAAGTGACTGAAACCGAGATGCCAGATCAGGACCAACAATATTGTTGATTCTTCATTGGATTTTATGAAGGATCTCTAGATATAAAACAACAGCTCCGGATCAGTAATATTCTAAGCATGGACGATGTTATACTAGAACACACCTATTCTATAGTTAATAGACTCTCCCACCTATAATAAGGAGTAGTAGGAGTCGCTAAATCGCTCAGGGAGTTGGTCAGTCAGTCGATGTCGGACGACCGTTAGTCGGATACTAAAAGTATCAGCGACCACCACTAGATTTCTCTGCGTTATACCTATTATATCAAGTTCCTAAAGTTTTGTACGTCGAACCTATTTTAGGGCCGACTTAGTACAAATACAAGCCTCCACTGTGAAACTACTCTACAACAGATGAATGGTAGACTCATTCTGTAGAGAAAAATTGTTTTGCACGACACAGTGAACTGATTTTCTTAGCAGCTGACCTACCACTTCATGTCGGCCGAGAACGTTAGCCTGAGAAAGTGCGATGTGTCATTTTCCTGGAGGTCAGCATCAGCCATGTTGATGGAAGGCAGAAGGGAGGGGTCCCTCAGGTGGCTAAAGGAGAGAAGTTTAGTTTGGGAGGCGTTAAAATAAACAAGCCATCTTTTGCCCCAGTTAACGACGGACTTTAGGTCGTTTTGGACATCGACTGCCATTTTGAACTTCGAACTGATCAGCCTTACTGTCGAAGCAGGAGTCATCAACGCAGATGCCAAATTAAGAGCTGATTTCATCGGGAAGGTCATTAGTGAAAACCAACAACACAGTAGGACCCAGGATGGTGACCTGAGGTGGGGACACCTGCGTTAGTATAAAAGGATCTAGACGAGTGGGCAGTGGAACGATCACAGTCTATCCCCGTAGATTGAATAAAGTGTTTAATTCGGAATTCTCTGTAGGTTATCCGGATCGATATCCATCTGATGATGGCCGGAGGTTACAACGGCCGAAACGTTGCAAATAACAACAACAAAGATGAGAACAATAGTCCAGAAGTAAATACTGTAAATAATTCTTAATTTTATTTTATTATTTTGAACCCTTTCGCCGTAAAATTCTTCTCGATAATCCAAGTTCTGTGCACGCCTCTGATTGCCGTATTTCGCGGTTTATAAAACGAACTGATGCATCAGACGCACCCCTAATCGGATAAAAAAATTGTTTCTTTGTACTATGTAGACCTCCGCGCTCTCCCCAATTTTACCGACTGAAGAACGTATTTCATCATGAAAACCTGACTAATTATTTACACTATATTGTTTGGATTGTTGTGCGCATTTTTCATGGTAGAAGCGATTGTAATGTAATTCTCTGTATTAAAAAATCTTCCAAAAATAAAAGATACTTTTCAGAAACTTTACTTGAAGAATATTAGCCGATTTAAAGTATAATTAATCTGATTTGAAACAAATATTATTTACTTTAAGTTTAAAATAACATAGAAATGCATTTTTAAACAAACAGTAGCTGTGTTTTTAACCAATAGTTGCCATGTTTACGTGTTTGACTATGGATGACAGGTTTATTGTTCTACGGAGACATGATTTAAGAAAATGACGGGCGAACGCTTTCTTTTTATACATATTTGTAAAGTACTTAGTAAACTTAAAATTGATAGAATAAATTCTCCGTAATCAAATTTTAGTAATTTTTATAGTAGGATTACAATACATTTTATAGTAAAATGACCACAAATACAGTGTTATAATAAAATTACTAACAATACATTTTATAGGATAAACACCAACAATAAATTTTATTGTAAATTGACAAACAATACAATTTATAGCAAAGTTATCTACAATGCATTTCATAGTAGAATTTCCAACATTATATTGCATAGTAGAATATATTTTATTATAGTATTACCAACAATATATTTTATATTAGAATTACTAACAATAGATTTTATAGTAAAATGAACAACAATATATTTTATAGTACAATTACCAACAATACATTTTATAGTAAAATGACTTTATAGTATAATTACGAAACATATATTTTATAATGAAATGAGCAACAATGAAATTCATAGTAGAAATACGAGCAATACATTTTATAGCAGAATTAGAAACGATACACTTTATAGCAGGATTACCAAAAATACATTTTTATAGTAAAATGGCCAACAGTATATGTTATAATAGAATAACCAACAATACATTTTAATAGTAAATTAGCCAACAATACTTTTTATAGTAATATTACAAACAACGCATTTTATAGTAAAAAGGTCCAATGATATATTTTTATAGTAAATGACCAACAATGTATTTTATAATAGAATTACCAACAATACATTTTATAGTAAAAAAATAATATTGCTTTCTCTTAACTGAAATATATATTTTAAATACAGTTAACTCCACTTGCTCGTTGAGAAAAGTATAACACGATGAAAAAATGGCCCCAAACTTAATAAAAACATTTTTTTTTTTGTCAAAATTTGTGTTATTATTAAGGGAAAAGATCAAAGGATTTTTTATTAATTTTTTAATCCTTTCTAGCACATGCAAAATTTTGTTTAAGAATCTTTTTGTTTGTTTTGGGTTTTTTTTTGTTTTTTTGGTTTTTTTGGTTTTTCGTTTTCAACAGTCGGCCTAATTGTTATTCATTGTGTTTTAACGCTTTTTTTCCCGGTAAAAAGCATTGATCTGGAAATTCTTGCAAAAATAAATTGTTGAATTTTAATGAAACTTTCAGGACTTATTCACAAATGTGTTAAATTATTTTGAAATTTCTTTTTTTAGAAAATCTTGGTAATTTTTTTTTTACATACCTTACCCTACATACACACACATAATTAATTTTATGAAATTTCGAGAAATTAAATTTTGATTGCAAAATTTGTTTTATTAGTTAAAAGTGGGACAGTTGTAGTAGTAGTTGTAGTAGTTCTAATTGCTGCAGTTTTAGTAGTAGTAGTAGTAGCAGTAGTTATAGTAGCAGTATTTGTGATTGTAGTAGGAATAGTAGTTGATGCAGTTGTAGGTGTAGTCGTAGTAGTTGTAGTAGTAATAGTTGTAGTAATAGAAGTACTAGTCGTATTTTTAGTAGTATTAATAGTGGTATTTGTAATAGTAGTTGTAGTAGTAGTAGCAGTAGTTATGAATGTTGTAGGAGAAAGAGGAAGAGTGGGAGGTGGTGTCTTATCGCTCCATTAGTATCCGGTGTACTAATGGTATGATAAATCTAGTAATAATATTCCTCCATATTATTAAACCACACCCAGATACCTAGCCCCTTCACCCTGCTTCGTCTCCGCTGATTGGGTTCCGTATATCATATTTCAGACGAGAGGATTTCAAAAGTACGGGGAAGTGGCCCCCGGCAAGAGAACACGACGACGACTATATGGTCGTTTCAATGATGCCTGCAAAAAACGGCATTAAGTCACTGGACCCGGACGTCGACAGATCGGGAGATATGGCGAACGATCGCACTCGCTGAAGGTGGATACTACGTAGAAGGCTGGAGCGAGAAGAGAGATTGAGAAATGATCAAGAGGAAAAGCGCTCTCGACGGAAAGACAAGTCAGCAAGTCAACGCTACCGCCACTAACTGAATAAATAAAAAAAAATAAAAAAACTAATTCGCGTGTCCATGGTCTCTCAAGAATGATAGCTAACTCTCCAAAAATAACGTTTCCATTATCAGAACCAATCATATATATGAAAAGGTGATGAAACTGAGGGTCTAAATCAGGGTGGGAAACGGCCTTCTGGTTCATCACGCGCGACATTCGGCAAATTATGAACTGAGCTGTGGAGCCAGATAATTTAGAAAAGTTAGAGCCGAAGCTAAAGAGTTCGCAATCAATTTTCCACTTTCTCAGCTATAATTAAATTTATAATTCTGAGCTTGTGCCACTGGTGATCAAAAATATATTACTAGTTTGGTTTGAGTTGACAAAGGTTTCTTCTCTGGTGTTAACTTGGAACTATTAAGATCTTTATAGCAAAATTATATCATTACACTAATATTATTCTACTTGTAACAAATCTTCGTTAGTGATTTAGTGACGTGTCTGTTGGTTACGCTTCGGCTAACCTTTGACCTTCCCCTTAATAACAATTTCAGCTGGATGTCTTTGTTCTCTTCTTCTTCTTTCTCCATGATAAGAAAAACTCGGTAAAAATATTTTAAGCAAAAAAAAAAAAAAAATCGGAGATACAATATGAAAAAAAAATTAAATTATTTTTAACTAGAAAGAAGGCTACAAAATTCAAACCTTCTTTTATCAGTGTTTATATTTAATATCATTTCATATCACAAGTATGACTGTTGTAAAGAGAAAAAAATCAACAAATCAAAATCAGACTTCCCTAGGTGTGAAGTAAATATTCAACCAACGAGAAGCCTCGCCTTCAGAAAACTAGAGAAACAAAGATACAAATTCTCGGGCCTATGTTAGAAATAAATATTCAACCACTGAGAAGCATCGCTTTTGGAAAATTAGAGAAAAATAATGATATTCACGAGCTGGCGCGAGAAAATAAACATATAAACAGATACAAAGTGCCGACAACAGACAGAAGACAGTTGTATTGATAAATCATCAATTACCTCCCCTTAAGATCTAGAAGGGATGAAAAGCACCTTGTTTCATACGTCAGTAGACGAGTAGTCACAGTAAAGTGCAAGGAAACTTTAGTATAAGTTTATTTACTGGTTCTACTTTTACTACAACAGTAAAAAAAGGAAAGACTTGTATACAGAAGGATGTAAATGTAACTAAACTTAACATTTGGCCTTTCAGAACATTGATAATAAATTTATTTCTAAAATCCAACTAAACAAAGACAAACTTCTACTACACAAGAACCCTAACCGAACGAAGGACTGCTGTAATATAAAAAAAATCAAATTTCGTTCATTTCGACCAGTGAAAAACGCTCCTTGATAAAAAATTATACGCCACCTATTTATTACTTCTTAAGCTAAGTAAATATTTTCAACATTGACTCTTTTCATCTAAAACTTTTCAAATACTAATCTCACACCACTTCAATTAATAATTTAAAAAGAGAAAACCACAGCTCCAAATGCACTGCTTTTTTTTCATTACATTCAGCATCAGCAAAATCTCTGTGCAAAATCTGCTATTTTAAATAACACCTTACAAAAGATTGTATTATAAAATATATACGAGTAAATGCCATGAGTTATCGTCACTTTCGAAACATGTTGGTGACAGATGACGAAGTAATTAGTGTAGATTTGCCCTATCATTCAAAAATACGCTGGTCATTCGCCTTCTAAAATTTTGTCTTTATCAGAACGAATAATTGACTTTTCCAAAGAAAACAATACGTTTTGCGAATTATCAGATACAAAATTTCGCAGAGATGCTGCATTTGTGTGTGATTCCATCGCAAAGCAAAACGAATTAAATATTTCGTTACAATGCAGAAATGAATCAGTATATGATCTGTGGCAAAATTCTTTCATTTAGAAAGAAGTTGCTATTTTTCGAGTCCTTTCTTGCTCAGTCAAATCACTTCCAAAACACTTTCCCTACTTGTCGAAAGTAATGAACGAAAATGAAGAGAGTAACTCTGAATCTTTTCAGGAATTCCAGTCACTCATTAATAGAAGAATAAAGCAGAAGATTCAGTGATTTTGAAATGCATTACGTCACCCTGAAACTTGCTTTTCAGCCTCACTTAACGTATCAGAGGCTGCCGAAGAGTTACAAATGGAGGTTATCTGAAGATAATATCCTGAAAACTCTGTTTGTTAGCAGAAAAGATCCGATTGAAATTTGGAAAAAGGCGGTAGAATATCCACTCATTCGTGAACGCCGACTTATTTCATGTCTTCCTTCAACATACAGTTGTGAATCCACATTCTAGTACTTGAAACAAATGAAGAATTCGTAGAGAATACAGTTGACAGATGAACAGTTGGAAGATCAATTAAAACTAAAAACCACCATGTTAGAACCTCATATCAAAATGCTTTCTCAAAAGAAGCAATATCAAGTAAGTTATTAATTAAGTGTGAATAAAGTATTTGTTTGAACGTCTTGTTATTCAGTTTTATAATGTCTATTTTTATAACTATATTTTTATATATTTATTAAATTCTTTTATGCATTATTTACCTAAGATATAAAATGTGTAACTAAAAAAATCACTTGGTGAATACGGACTCTATGAGGGACAATGAATTTCAATATGGCCTTCATGCACAAAAATATTCTCCACGCCTGGTCTAAATACAGCTAACGTCGGTAATGTTTTGCAAAAGTCATGGACAAAATGCGGCCCGATTGGCTTTTCTGAATGACACGCCTAATTTCAGGAAGAAAATAACGTTTATGAAAATGCTGTTTGCTTCCATTCGTTCACACTTATTCACTCACACACTCTCTCATACATAAGCAACCATTTAGGACCTTCGACATGGAGTGTCGGTTAACAAGATTTTCTCGTTAGATCAATTACGACTGAATAGTGAGTTCGATTCTTACTGAGTGCCCTATACTTTCAGCCTCGTGCCACTGGGACAGGTCAATTTTGAAAGCGTGCTACTGAACTCAATTTGAAAGGTGTAGTTTGGTATGATAAATAATGACCCAAAATATATTTTTCAAATTCGTTACAGTTTTTTTGAGGAAATGAGACTAAAGATTAAGTTTAGGTTCAAAATCGTGTTGGAATTTACTTCCGGTCAAAATCGTAGTGTTGGAATTTACTTCCGGTCATCAATGAAATTTATAATTAATTGAAACTTTACAAACTTTATATGAACAAAATGCATGGTACAAGCATTTTATTACTAAATCATTGTGCTATCAAATAAGACCTTCATTTACTTCAAAGGGAAATTATACTGAACAATTTAGCTATATTATGATGTAATATGCTATACAATGCAGTAGTTTTAGTGTGATTTTCAGTAAACAATGCAAACTTAAAACATTTTGTCTTATAATGTGTGCCCATCAGTATTACAGTTTTATATACACTTTTACCTATTTTTTGATTTTATTAATTATGATCTAACAAATGATTTCACAAATCTTATTCATATATACAGCCTTTTTTGTAATCTTTCACATTTTTTTACAGTTTTTACTTATCGAATACAGTAAATAAAATTGCATATTTTGCTTGTGGTGATTCATAATCAGAATTCTGGTTTGGATATATATTCCATTCAACATATATAAAAAAAAATATCAATTTTATTTGAATTTATTCATGAAATAGTAAAATTTCGAAGTCACTTTGTAAACCGAGTTGAAAAGTTTACTATTATATTTAATATTTATATTATTTAATATTTATATTATTAATTTTATTATATTTAATATTTATATTATTAATTTTACAATTATATTTAATATTTATATTACATAATATTTATATTATTTAATATTTATATTATTTACTTTACGAGTATATTTAATATTTATATTATAAATTTTACTATTATATTTAATATTTATATTATTAATTTTACTATTATATATAATATTTATATTATTAATTTTACAATTATATTTAATATTTATATAATATTTATATTATTTAATATTTATATTATTAATTTTACTATTATATTTAATATTTATATTATTAATTTTACAATTATATTTAATATTTATATTTTATAATATTTATATTGTTTAATATTTATATTATTAATTTTACTATTATATTTAATATTTATATTATAATTATAGCAAAAACCTGCGGAAATTAGTTTTTTCTGTGAATTTTTTCAAACGCTCTGTGAAAATAAATACTCAAAAATTGGTAAAAGTTATGAATCTCATTTTTGTTGTAAGTACTCACCAGATTAATCCCCATTTTTCACATTGAGTGCAATACTGATTTTATAAAACACGTAAAAAATCAACCAGCCCTATTGTGCCACATCTATGCTCTGAAAATCTTCAGAAACAATGATTAATTGCAATGTTCCTTGAATTCTGTAACTTTTCGTTGAAGCTAACGTAGTCAGGATTTTAAACCATTGACGATTTTCACTATGGAAGATCATACGTGCGAAGATCTTTTGCTTCAGAAACAGGAAACGTCAATAATGATTATTTTTCTCGGGAATGTAAATATACTTCTTTGACAGATATTTGTGTATACTCAAATAAATAAATTAGAAACGAATCACACAGTAGCGTATGTTAACCACTCGCTTGTCAGTGATGATATTATAGGAAGACTTCGATTTTTTGTTTTTGTTTTTAATTAGAGAAGGAATCTTTTCACCGGAGAAAAAAAAATTCAACTTTTCCCAATTTCTAAGGTAGGTGCTGATGAGTCTGATATTTTGATGGGAAAATGACTGCGGTATCTTTAATAAAAAAATGAACATGATTTTTTTTTTTTTTAGTCACCATTTAATGCATAGAAGCTGATGTAACCCACTGTTCGAAAAAAAATCGAGAATGAGGCTCATTTGTTTCAGACGTTTAATGGGACTCACGTTTAATGTAGATCTCAACTGGGATTCATGTGTACGATCCATTTCTAAAGATGGCCGGCTCATTCTACAGCTCTAGAAAGTACCAAACTCGACGGCAGTTGTCCAATCCTTATTTTCCAACCTCGATAAATTTAAAAATTGGCCTGATGGAGTGAAGGTGGTTTATTTCCCACTCTGCAGCCTCTTTCTCACAAACACAAGGTCGCGAGCCTCTCACTATACTATCCCTATTTCCATGGCAAATATTCGGACGGGACCCAATCTTTAGTCCCATCAATACATTACACTTAAGAACTAACATCCCCATACTGCGACCACAAAGTCGGACCACCCTCTCTTCTTTCGTATTCTAATTGTAAAAAAGAACCAAGACATTTTTCCCAAGAACCGTTGTTTTGTGGAACATGCTCCCATTTGATGCTTTCTCCGAACGTTACCATCTTAACCTTTTTTAGGTTCAAAGGTCAGTCATTATTTATCCCCCATTTGTTTTTTAAATTGCAAGGCAGTAAAGCCACTCAGACACAAGGATTACACTGTGTGGAAGAATTAGGAACAGAAACATTAATAATGAGCGGAAAGAGTTAAGAATAATCAGGAGGGTAGTAGATAGCGATTGACATTGCATTTAAATTTTTGCAGATTAAAGTTAGCTGGAAATCAAGGAATCGGAAAGGCGAGAAAAGAAACTATTAGGATATAACTTGCGGCTCAACTGTAAATTGAAGAGATCTCGACACCAGTCTAATACTGCGCTTAAATTTAAAACATCTAGGTAACATAGCGAAGACCTTGTCCGAACAATTACCATGAAAGTATTTATAGAAAAAGCACACGTAGGTAACCTTAGGACGGTGGGAAAGTGACTGAAATCGAGGCGCCAGATCAGGACCTATAATATTGCGAATTCTTCCTTGTATTTTATGAAAGATCTTAAGGTAAAAAGCAGGAACACCGGACCACATGTGGCAGCAATATTCTAAGCATAGACGAATGGTAGACTTATGCAGGGTACGATAGATAAAGTGTCGTCTAAATTAGGCATGAAATGAAAATAACAGACATCTCAGTTTAACAGATTACTAAAATTACACAAAACTATCTTCAAATACTAAAGAGTAAATTTATTCAATAAAATCCCCATTGGCTTCAACCATGGCCTCCTGTAATTCTGCACGCTCTCCTTGTTTAGGTTGGTAAATGCTGCCATAATCTTTGCCTTCAGTTCATCTTTGTTGGTCTCTCGCTCAACTGCGCCCCACACACAATAATCAAAGGGGTTGCAATCTGGGAAGTTAGATGACAATATGTAAGGAGTGATGTGGCCGTAGAAATTTTCTGACAGGCATGCCTGGGTTCTCCTTCAGATATGGCTTGGTGCAGAGTCCTGTTGCCAAAAATAGGGTCTTATCAGCAGCCACCTCTTGAACCAGGGCAGCACTACCTCCTCAATGTAGTTGATGTAGACCTCCATCTTGAGTCTGAGGTCACCTGAGAAGATGAATGGAGGCATAACGTTGTCATTACTAGTGATCACTCCAAACACCTTCGTAATCACCATTAGACTCATCCAACTCTTTCCGAATCCTCTGCACTGTCCTCAGATTGATACCCAAACACACGGAAATGTTCATATTGGAACGTCCGGCTCGAAACAGTAGAGCATGCTGTTTCTAAATTTCTGGCGGAGTGAATTGCGTCATGGTGCTCTTTTTCTGACAGACGGTGCCCAACTGACCCTACTATACAGTGCAAGCGACAAGATCAAAAACAGAAAACGTTCATGCGCGAGATTAAAAGTATAAAATGGCGAAAATTTACCCATCGCACCCCGTAGAGATGTAAAACAGATCCTGAAGAAAAAAATTGTCTAGCACGACATACCGACTTTCTTAGCAGCTGACCTAGGATTCAATATAGTCTTTTCAATTCATGTCACTTCATGTCAGCTGAGAAGGTTAGCACGACAAGGTGCAACAAGTCACTTTCTTAGAGGTTAGCATCAGACTTGATGCTGGATGGCAGAGGGGATTAATGGAGATGAGTTTTGTAAGCGTTAAAATTAACATCTTTTCACAGCTTATATATATATTATATATATATATATATATATATATATATATATATATATATATATATATATATACATATATATATATATATATATATATATATATATATATATATATATATATATATATATATATATAGGAAGGAACCGTTAAGGATTGTTGATACCAAGTTCTTTAGCATTTTTGTTTTTATTTTTAAAAAACAGTACTCGATTCACAAGTAGAGCTTAGATTATAATTATTTTTAAAAAAGAAATATGGTTCCATCGTTACACAGGAATTACCATGTTTCAAAAACAGAAGCTAAAAACTTCCAATTCAATTATAGCAATTAAATTAAATTAAAGTACTGTTGCATTTTCATTTTCGCTTGAATATGAAACAAAACTAGGTACTTTAATTTAGTCTCACCTATATATTTCTTGGGACGTTTTTGTTATTTTGTTTGTTCCTGCTTCAGCTTTCATACTCAGCCAAATCCATGAAGATGTAGTATTTTGCACAAATTTATTAGATGAATATTTGCAGAGAATATTAGAACATTTTTTTTTATAATACAACTTCGAAACTATTCCCTGAAAATGTTCCAGTGGGACTTGCTCTGCTACACACATTTCTTCATGTGTTTATATACAGAGTGTCCCCCAAAATTGACATCATTTTGTCGTCTAATAACATAGCCAATTTCTCCTCAAATGATCTCGAATTTTTAAAAAACGTATAAAAAGTAAGTCGACTGTACGGACTTATCTCAATGAGAATCTACCAGGAAGATGGATTGGGTGTGCCAGTGATAATGACAATGTGCTTATGAAATGACCACTACGTTCATCTGACTTGACACCTTGTGATTTTTTTCTATGGGGATATGTGAAAAGACAGGTCTGTATCCCCTCTCATCCTACAAGGAAAATCAGAGAAACAGTCAGACGCTGGAGAATGTTACGCAAGACATGCTACAGCGTGTTTGGCAGGAGTTGGACTACCGACTTGGCATGTGTCGTGTCACAGGTGGGGTGCATATGTGAGACTTTGAATATCTTGCTGGAATTTTGATAAATAAATCTGTTGTTGATCAACATGAAGCTTATTTAATTTTGTTTGCCAGGGACATGGAGTTACTCAGATATTCACATTTTAAATGGTGTCAATGTTTTTGGAGACCACCCTGAATAATGGACTCATGTATAAATGTCCAACAACATCAAATCGAAAAATGGCGTTGCTAAATTTTTTTTCAACGTTAGATAGAGATTGCAACTACTTTTCTCTGTTATGTTACAGTAACGATGTTTTGGAAACACCACAATATGCACGTAATAGTTCCTTCACATTTTTTAGAATTTCGGAAATTTTTATAATTTCAGAAATTTTTCATAATTTTTTTATAATTTGACAAATTTTTTTTATAATTTAACAATTTTTTTTCATTATTTCATAATTCTTTATAATTTCAACCATTTTTTAAAATTTCAACCATTTTTCATAATTTTACAAATTTTTTATAATTTAACAATTTTTTTATAATTTCAATTTTTTTTATAATATCACAAATTTTTATAATTTCAGAAATTTTTTAATTTTTTTATAATTTAACAAATTCTTTTATAATTTAACAATTTTTTTATTATTTCATAATTCTTTATAATTTCAAACATTTTTTAAAATTTCAAACATTTTTCATAATTTTACAAATTTTTTATAATTTAACAATTTTTTTATAATTTCAAATTTTTTATATCACAAATTTTTATAATTTCAGAAATTTTTCATAATTTTTTTATAATTTAACAAATTTTTTTTATAATTTAACAATTTTTTTTATTATTTCAAAATTCTTTTCAAACATTTTTTAAAATTTCAAACATTTTTCATAATTTTACAAATTTTTTATAATTTAACAATTTTTTTTATAATTTCAAATTTTTTTTATAATTTCTCAAATTTTCTTTTCGTAAACCTCTCGCAACGTTCCGGAAATGTTTCCCTGTCACTTTTAAATAATCTGACCAGTAACGTTATAGTTACTATTATGGAGACGAGACTTTGATTGAGAAATCGGAGAGCCGGGTTCAAATTCTATTCGAATGCATTACATTCACTTACGTGCTAATACCCTTGGAAAGATATGAATCCTCTTTTTTTCTCTCGGCTATGAGAGGAGAAAAAGACAGACCGGGTTCCATAGCCTTGGATGTCAACTAGTCTACCATTTCTTTCTGCGGTAGACCAGTTACTACTGCGAGAAAAATCTGCCTCGTCAGTCTTGTATCGAAAGATACAGGATCGCCTAAGCGTGTATAACGTATGGCACATAACTGAATCACAGAACCGAGTTCGAATTCCAGTCGAATCCATTACATTCACTTACGTGCTAATACCCTTGGAAAAACTATGAATCTTCTTCTTCTCCCCCACCCATCTATGGGTAAATAACAGGACAGACAGGGGTTCTATAGCCTTGGATGGTAACTGGTCTAACATTTCTTTCTGCGGTAGACCAGTTACTACTGCGGGAAAATCTTCCTCGTCATTCATGTATCTTTCGATACATGACTCGCCTAAGCGTGTATCACGCATGGCACATGACTGACTGGACGTTATAGTAGCGTTTTATTTATTTATTTTGTAAACTCTACAAAACGTGTGCTCAATGTGCCCTTGTAACAGTGCAAATTCTTTAACAGTTTTTTTTATAAAAATCTTCACAATATGCCCGCAATGTCTCCTAGTAACTTTGCAAATACTTTGATCTGTAACGTTATATTAACAGATTTTTTGTCGATTCCCCACATCGTGGCCACAATTCTTCCTTATAACATTGCAAATTCACCTCCTGAACTGGTTGCCAAACAAAGGTAAAGAGCCCAGTATGTCTTACTAATTAATCCATAGCAGGAAGGGGAAGAAAAGTATTCAGGTTATTTATGCGTTAGTGTATGTAATGAACTCAACTTGAATTCGAACTCGGCTCTCCGATTTCACATTCTCATCCATTTTTTAATAATAATGAAATTTCATTTATCAGCTGATCAGTTTCATCTATTGAAAAAAAAACTTCAATAAAACACGGAAAAATCATTGATTTTATTTGCATCGTTTTTCATTAAATCCAATTGAAATTTAATTCAAATTTCGTAGACTTAAATAATTCTCTAATGATTTCTTAATAATAATCCAAATTATTAGTAATAATGTAATTATATCACACGACATTAATAATCATACCTGTCCATTTTTTTGACATTGTCCAACCAATTTTTAAGTTGGCGTCCTCTCCTACGTCCACCTTCACCGGTGCCTTGCATGATGGTCTTGCGCAGGCTGTCGTGCCTTGTAAATGTGTCCAAACCACACCATTTTTCTCCGTGTGACAGTGGCGAGAAGAGCTTCCTGGTGTCCCACAAGACTTGCAACTATTTTTCGTATAAACTCATTGGTTTTATGTTCCCAATAGAAAATACCAAAGAGTTTTCTCATGTATTTGTTCACAAACGCTTGGATCCTTCTCTCTGTATATGCCAACGGTGTCCACGTTTCACATCCATAGAGGAGAATAAAGACTACCAACGATTTGTACAGTCTGTACTTTGTTTGAAATCTGATTTTGAGCTTTCATATTCTTGCCAATTTTTCCATCGCTGCCATAGCTGCGGCAATCCGTGTGTGGATTTCCGAGTTGCAGGTACCATCTTTAGACAAGATTGCTCCCAAGTATTTAAAACTGGACACTTCTTCCAGTGTATTCCCATTCATGGTAATGTTGACACAGTTGTTTCTGTTTGTGCTATTCACCATTACTTTGGATTTCTCAGACTTAACCTCCATTCCATATGCTCCTGCTTTTTCAAAAAGTTTATTGGTCAAGTCCTGGAGCTAACTGTTACTATCTGCTATGAGGTCAATGTCGACTGCAAAACGTAAGTTACAGACGAGTCTGACACCGATAGAGATTGAAGGATCATTGTCGTTCAAGGTTTCTTGCATGATTCTCTCCAGAAATAGGTTGAACAATGTGGGTGAAAGTACACATCCCTGTCTCACGTCGATACTTGTCTGGAAGAATCCTCTCATTTGTTTTCCCAGAAGAACTGCACTGGTGGCATCTTTATATAGGGTCTGGATGATAAAAATGAGAAATATAGATAAAGATTATGACTTTGATGGTTTCTTCACCTTCAGGTTTTATCAGCTCAGATGTAATATTATCCATTCCTGATGACCTTCAAGATTTCAAGTCTTTTAATGTCAACTCAACCTCTTCTTTCAGGGTTGACGGATTGGTCTCTTCTTCTGTGGAGGGCTGGTCACTTTGTAATATGAAGACATATGGGGATGAAGCTGGTAATTGTATAAACCATCATAGTATTGACTTCATCTATGGAGAACCTTCTCACTGTCCGTCAACAATTTACCATTCTCATCCTTTAAGACCGTTGCTCTCAGTTGACTGGTCTTAGTGAGGGATTTGAGAATATCTTTTTAAGCATTTCACCCCAAGCAAAACGGGGAGCCAGTGGCACGCAAGAGGTTACAGAGGAATTGGAACGAGAGCAGATAGGAGTGATAGAGGAAAGGATAAGAAGGATAGTGGATAGATCAAGGCAACTGGAGATGTCGATTGACATTATATTTGAAAAGTTGGAGATTATAGCTATCAGGGAAAGAGGAAAAGGGAAGGGAGTTCCACAGGCAAGAGGTACGAGTAGAAGAGACGGCTACATTTAACAGTTTCAAAAGTGAAAGGGTGAGAGCAGAATGCCAGCCTCGTAGGACGCTTGAATTCATGAAGTCTGGGAACCAGCGAAAGCAGCTCTTCGGAGCAATTACAATGAAAGTATTTGTAAAAAAGACAGAGAGAAGCGACGGTATGTCTGTGAGAGAACGACTGCAAACGAGATGTCAGATCAGGGCCAATTACATTGCATATCCGTCTCTGGATCTTATCAAGAACCCCGAGAAAAACAGAAGGGGCTCCAGACCAAATAGGTTCAGCAATACTCCATGCAAGGGCGAATGATTGATTTGTAGATTTGAAGGATCGATTCCGGGGAGAAAATTTTCCTTGCGCGGCACAGGAAGCCAACTTATTATAGGCCTATTTGTTATTGCCAGTAAGGAGATCCTTCTCAATGGTTTTGTACTTTAAATAAGATCACCGTCATATGAAGCACATTTCAGTTGCACGCCTTCACGCGGCCGGCATTTCATTCGCTTTGACGCGTACATTACCAGGACAGTCGTGTTTTTCATTACATGAGAAGCAATGTTTCTATATTTTTTGTAGATTTATATATTTTATACTTGATTTTTTTTTTAAATTTAATTTGAAGACAGACTTACTGTCGAAATATTGCCATGTTAATTTTGTTTTTTTTTTCTTTTTCTTTACTTAAATCACACTTTTCTCTTAAATGTTGAAAATTATTACAAGATTTACACCAACCATTTCGTTTGTTAATTAATAATAATAGAAATTAATTAAATAAACGTACAGTTATTTCACGTATTTAAATATCTCGATACAGATTAAAGAAAAACGAACAGATTAGTTGGACTTATCTATATAATTCCGTAATATGTTATTCATTTCCGTTCTTATATACAAATTAGTTACCTGCAATAAACAAGTTGGGCCAGATATAAGACATATGCTTGTAAGTATAAATAATAAAACCGTATTTATTTGATGACAGTTTTACGTAATATACACATTTGTTATTTGCAATAAATCAGGATACCTAATTTGGGCGAGATGTAAGACATATGATGGTAGATATAAAACCGTGTTTATTGGATGTCACAGTTTCAAGTAATATTTATCCACAGATAGAAATCCATGTTAATATGTGTAATTTTTGCTGGATTCTGTACAGATATATACACACGAACTTTGAACAATACACAGAAACACTCAACTCCGGCACAGGTATATGTATGTGTGTGCTGTAGGTTCGTTTAGAAAAGGTAACTTCTGCTGGTGTGTGACAGCCGCAGTTAAAATCCTTGTATATTAAAAAAAAACAAAAAAAACAACAACACTTGACGTATTTGAATAGATAGGGAACATAAATGCCTATTTTACCGAGCGTGGCCATCTTAGAGCAGTAGATATACCACGATATGTTCATTCAGCCAAGGAATTAAATATGTAGCAATTCCGTTTTCGTACAGGTTCTTCCACGCTAGAAATCTCCGCGGATGGATTTCCTAATGCAGTGTTTCCAAAACGGTGTGGCGCTCTTCATAGGTACGACGAAAGAGGATAGCAGGTGAGGCGGAATGTTTAAAAGACAATCAAAGAATTAGAAACAATTTCAAAAAATTTCATATGCCAAAAGTAAATATGATTTCAAACTTTAAAATATTATTATGGATTACTTGTAATTACATGATATGAGTCCCAGTATAAATAGTTATACATAATTATTGACCGATTTTATCATTGTGATATTTTTACATTATTTTCAAGTATTAAGAATATAGTAACTAGGGTCCGCAAATTGGAGGAGAGAGTTATCAATGATAGTATTCTGACTTTGAATCCGTGGTTATCTCCCTTTAAAACTTTCTGTTGTTTTTGTTTTTTGTTTTTTAAATGTACTTTTTATAGCAAATATTTATTTCGAAAATGAGGCCCAGAAAAAAAAAGTTTGAACCACTGGCTTAATCAATGCTTCAAAATAAGCATCTTGGCATCCTTTACTGTCTTTAAAAATCTGTTTTATAATGCTTCTTTCCTTTTTATTTTATTTTATTTTATTTTGTTCGGGTTTCTTACAAAGACATATTACAATATACAATGAATGACCCATTGCTTTCTTCTGGGGAATACACGATATCTTTTATACAAATATTTTCATGGCAACTACTCTGACGAGATTTTTTCTTTGCTACCCTGACTACATGAATTTAAGTGTGCTACTAGATTGGCATTTAGGTCCCACCTTTTACTGCTGAAATAGATGAATGGAACCGCCACTTCTACTCCAACATATCTTTTCTCGCACTTCTCGCTCGTAGAACTTCCTTCCGTTTACTTGCTTCCTTGATAACTACAATTTTCAGAAATTAAATGCGACATCGATCCCTATCTTCTAACTTCTTGAATCCCTGCCCTTTCCTCAATACTCCTTTTACTCAGTCGTTTCTCTCACTTTAACTCCCTGTAGTCAACCCTCAACGTACTACTGGCATTCGCACCTTTCTTAGGGTGAAATAATTTTTTTTTTTTTTAAAATCAAGAAGAAAACGCAAGTACTAAAACTAAATTCAGTAGTTTTACGGCATTTTCTCATTGTCTTTTCTTGTTTTGTTGCTCGACTAACCACATTTTTGTCGCTATGTAATTGCACTTGAAGAACAAATTCGACGCCCGATTCGCTTCTGTTCGGCTCGGCTGGGCCCGAGAGTTGCCGACTGTGATAAGGCGGCCCCGTCGTCACGGCTACTCGGAAGCACAATAGCTAAGCCAGGACTCATTTCATAGACTGTTAACTACACACAACTGACTGCCCCATTTCACACACAGTTAACCATACTGAATTAGAAGGCCGATTGCGTACATTTTGGGCCAATAAAACTACTTCAGAGACGCCTGAGGTCTCCGGGTTTGAGCCGTAGGAGAGACTTGTCTGATTTAATGCTTTTTAAACGATATATGTTCAGGTATTTACCATCAAAAATGTACATATCTATCTATCTATCTATCTATCTATCTATCTATCTATCTATCTATCTACATAGATAGATAGATAGATAGATAGATAGATAGATAGATAGATGCATACATACATACATACATGCATCTTTTTCTCACGGATTTTACAATGCCTGGGTGATAAGCGCTACACGTAACGTCTTTCTATTTTATACTATGGATGACCAAACAGACAGCTTTATTTATAACTACGAATAATAAAACAGGATTTCAAACTATATTGAATATTAAATGTAACACAGTACATATTTTCATTAATTAATTAGAAATAATAATAATGTATCAGCCTTCAATGTGGTGCAAACTACAACAAAGGTAAAAATATTACTGATCATACGCCAAAACTCAGAAATTCAAGACAGCTGAAGAATATATCGACCGACATCTTATTTTAATAACAACAAACATAAAAATAATAATTATAATAATATATGAGATCATTACGTGTAATTATTTTTTTTATTATTTTATAGAGGGTATAAAGATTTGCCAACACTTATATAGTTAATCAAAATGGTGTGAAGCAACTAATGGATAACATTTGGTTATTGTGCTTTGTGGTCTCCATACATTCATTTCTTGTTAACAAAAATTAAAATCATAGTAAAGTTACATCTGACTTTTTAATCACTCGATAATTATTTATTAAAATTTCAGAGGCAATCCAGAACCGAAAGAAAATAATTGTGAAACATTTTTTGCTTAATTTTTTTAATATTTGAAATTTTTGCCATTTTTCCCAATTTTTTATTTCCCAAATTTTTTACAATTTCACAATTGTTTTTTAATTTCACAATTTTTTTTACAATTCCACAGATTTTTATAATTTAAAATTTTTTCATAATTTCGCAAATATTTTACAATTTCACAAATTTTTTGAATTTTTCAATTTTTTTAATGATTTCACAATTTTTTATAGTTTTTCAATTTTTTTAATGATTTCACCAATGTTTTATAATTTCAAAAATGTTTTTACAATTTCGAATCTTTTTACAATTCCAAAATTAAACTAAAATTTGACAATATAGACTTTCCACTTACTTGTTTATGGATACTTTACCAGATATAAATCAAAATGAACTGAGTTTATGATAAAAAAAAAAACTCTTCTTAGAATACAGAAAACTTAAGATTTAGTCACTTCTATTCCTCCTCCGCCTACTACTACTACTACTATATAATAAACAAACAATGCAGTATTAACGAGTAAGGTTTAATAACTGAATAGATTGTTACAGTTTTTGTGTATATGTATATATATATATATATATATATATATATATATAACTAGTGAGTTAGTCCAAATGCCTTGACTCGCTTTATAATCTACCAATAGAAGGTTAACCAATCAGAAGACGTAGAATATTCAATCCGTCGTGTATAAAGGCGGCCATTTTGTCTACTCTACCCGAATGTCCAGTCCATCTTGTCAGGCGAAGAGAACCAGAAGGACGAACTATGCTCTGCTACTTTTATCGAAATATCCACTGCTAACCTGAACAACGCTTTCCCTACTGTCTTCGAAATATTCACTGCTAACCTCTAGAGTCTATACTCGAAGACGACCGTCATGATTAATAACATAGATTTCCTGTATCCCCCCACACACAAATAGTCAAATCACAAAATGCTAAAATACTAATCCATCATGAATATTTAGACACATTTCAAATGTAAGACTCCTATTGATTAGGGCCTAGTAGTACAGGTATGTGGGCATAGGGGACTCTGTATAGGGGTACTACCTTTGATGTCTTGCACGCTGCACCTTCGGGTGGTCGGGCATCATTGATCCCCAACCATCTCCTAAATCTCTCACGTGATGGCTCCAAGTTGTCATGCCCCGGTAAACCGCTTCAGCTGGCGGGTTAGACTCACGGGAGTGTGTGGGAGTGCCAACACGGCACCACCTGGCGAAGGACGTCCTCGACGCGGGTCACCGGCCGGGGCGGAAGGGCTGCGTGTTAGTGACCAAGGTGAGCCATCTAGTGGAGGACATCGGCTGTGGTATAACCTGGAGAGGAATGGCTCACATGATGAGCACACAAACAAACCATTCGCGGAAACCTAGTCTCTGGAAATATGACCGTGACAGATAGAGTAGAATGGTGGACAGCTCGGCACGTCGACGCCCAAACGACTCCTTCCGGGGTTAAGTGCAAAAGAAGAAGAAAAAGAAGTACAAGTAAAGCTAAGTTCAATTAGAGTTTGGTTAACCCCGCTGTCTTTTTTCATATAAGTATCATATCATTATCATATCATTATCATTACTTTGCCGAGGTTTGCAGGTATAGATATGTGCATATGTAAGCAAATATATGGATATAGATCCGACAGTATGAAGAAAAATATACAGAAAAAACAAACAAAAATCTTAATATGCAATTATGCTGTATTAATGTTAATATAAAGTCAACGTCGGACGTTTCGGTCTATTTTAGACCATCTTCAGGACATTTTCATTTAAACATAATTAACATTAGAACATATAAAAATTCAACACGAAAAGATGATGGACATAAGAGCACAACTAATCCAAACAGATAACTGAAATTTTTATATAAGATCAGCGTTCCGTTTAAATATGATCACGTCGTCGTCACGTGGGTGATGTTGTGAAAACGTATTCGAAGATGATTTCCAAATATTAAAATATTAAAAAAGTATATTTTTCTTCATATGTGCATATATATGTTCAAACATCAGAGCCATAAAGGAAACGCCAGGGGCCCAGATTTTGCATACCATAAAAACAGCGTTTCTCAACCAGTTCATCTGGGCGAACTAATGCGCCCTGAAAGGTAACCAGGTAACAGAAGATTAATTTATATATTATTTTTATATTTAAAAAAAAAATTATTTTTTAAAAAGCTAGAGATACCAAGCAATATAATGTCTTAAAAATAAATGTCTTTTAGTAGACTTCTTTATTATTTTACTATATTCAATTTTCTGGGATTATTTTTCCTTATTAAAATTTAAAGTGCGCCCCGGAGTTTTAGCTATTTGACAAGTGCACCCTGAAGGGAAAAAGGTTGAGAAACACTGCCATAGAATGTACAGTAGAATTCGTCATGGGAAAGTTAAAGTTTGCCAAATGCAGTAAAACGGAAAGTTTGTTTCTTTTGAATTCTTGCTTTTTTAACAGTTATAAAACACAATGTGCCGAGTTTTACGATAAAAATTAAAACGAAGAAAGAAGAACTAATTAAATTTAACCCTGAAAATACTTTTTTTTTTAGAATTTAGGTAAATTAACACCTTTACTATTACGACTAAACGAAAATAAACACAGAATATTTCATGAAAAATAGCATGAAAAAGGCTATTTCGTCATGTCATATAATCTTTACATTTCATGTGATCGGACATCGGACTAAGGTTTTCCGCTGACATTAGTGGAAAGATTATATTGAATCAACTGCTAGGTCTGCTGCGAGAAAAGTTGGTTCACTGTATCGTGTTAGACAATTTTCATATCTAGGAACTATCATAGCTATCTATGCTTAGAATATTACTGCCATATGTGGTCTGGTGCTCCTGTTGTATATTTAGAGATCCTTGATAGACCCCCCAACAAAAAAAAAATCAGCAATATTATTGATCCTAACCTGGCTGCTCGGCTCCAGTCACTTTCCCACCGCCGTAAAGTTGCTTCCCTGTGCCTTTTCTATAAATACTTTCATGGTAATTGTTCGAATGAACTCTTTACCAGGGTAAATAAATTTTATGAATTTAAGCACATTAATAGATTGGCAACAAGGTATGATCACTCAATTTGAAGAGTTGAATTGGCTAGCTGTTACACTCAATTAGAGTTGAATTGGCTAGATGTTACACTCAATTAGAGTTTAATTAGCTAGATGTTACACTCTTGCAGCTCCATGCTTTCCAATCAACTTTCACCTTCAAGAATTTAAATGCCATGTCAATGCTTATCTACTACCTTTCTATTTTCTAATTTTCTCACACCAATTAACCCCTTGTATCTTAGTGGCTTTACTACGTTGTTTGAGATGAATTTGATCAAAAATAGCTTTAGATAAGAACGGTGAGGCTCGGATTGTGGCTTTAGATATCTCAAAATCATTTAGAAAGGTTAGGCATGCTGTTCTTAGCAAGGAGAAGGACTATGGTGTTTCCGGCCGAATTTTTCACTTGATCCAATCCTTCTTAATACATTGTATAATGAAAGTTGAATTGAACAACCATTTTTCTAGATCATTCCATATTAATACGTATGTCCACCCTCCAGAGCTTTATCATTGGGTCTTTGATTCTTAGCATAATCAGCAACCTTCACGATGTCATAAGCTCATAACTGATGTCACGGCTATTTATTCCTGTCTTAATTGTAACTTCAATAAGTCTGTTAAAGTAAAACTGGCACCTGATCTCGAAAACGACCTTCATTTAGTTGTTAGCTGGTTCAGAAAATGGCTTGTAAACTTTAACAACTCCAAAGCGAAATAGCTATATATATATGTATATATAAATCCCGTGTAAGATGTAGTGACACACGGTCTAAAAATCAAGGAATGCATGGAAGATCACATGGACAGACATCATGCAAACATTTTATCTCTTCCCCGATAAATATAGAAAATATATAATATATATATATATATATATATATATATATATATATATATATATATATATATATATATGTATCGCTTAAAATATTCTCTGTATATGCAAAGCTGAATACTTATTTACAAACAAAAATCTTTGAAAACTAATGTAGTAATATTCGAGAGTACTCGGGGAAAAATAATATAAAATAAAAGTTAATATGAATTTTGGTATATTTACCGATAAAACAAAAGAAGTTATTTGGAAATTTGAAAGATTTTATAAAAAAAAATAAATAGACTGAGCTTGTCACACACATATGTGTGTGTGTGTGCGTGTATATATATATATATATAGATATATAGATAGATAGATATAGATATATATGTGTGTGTGTGTGCGTGTATATATATATAGAGAGAGAGAGATAGAGAGATAGATAGATAGATAGATATAGATATATATGTGTGTGTGTGTGTGTGTGTGTGTGTGTGTAGATAGATAGATAGATAGATAGATAGATAGATAGATAGATAGATATATATGTGTGTGTGTGTATGTGCGTGTATAGATAGATAGATAGATAGATAGATAGATAGATAGATAGATAGATAGATAGATAGATGTGTGTGTGTGTGTGCGGGGGGGGAGGTAAAGACACATCTACTGGGAGCACAAAACCAATGACTATATTTTCTTTTCTTTTCTTTTTTTCTTTTTTTAATCATTTCACCCCAAGCAAAGCGTGAGTACCACTAGAACGTAAAGGGGGTTACATAGAGTGGGAGCAAAAGAGGCGTGATAGGGGAAAGGATGAAGAGAAGGACGGCATCGATTGACATTGCATTTGAATATTTGCTGATTATAGCTATCAGGGAAGCAACTTGGTATTTAGACTGATGTCACAACTATTTACTCCAGTCTTAATTGTAACTTCGAAAAGTCCTTTTCTATAAATACTTTCATGGCAATTGTTCTGATGAACTTTTCTTTATAGGGCCTAGACTGTGTATTTAAGCTTACTACTAGAATGGCGGCAAGGTTTCATCATTTTACAATTGAAATGGTTAGATATAAGTTTCTTTTTGCACTATTTACATTGTTCAGACTATTGTCCTCATCTTTAGAGTCATATTCACGACGTTTCAGAAATAAAGGGTTCGGTTCGAAATTACAACATATATATCACCTGAAGAAGGCCAGGGCGTAAAACGGTCGAAACGTCAGGAATATGACACCAAAGATGAGGACAACTGTCCAAACATTGTAAATAGTGTAACTAGTGTTATAAATAGTCTAACTATTGTTATATTAGAAATATAGACAGATAACAGTTTCTTCTATCGCACTTCTTGCTTGTGGAACTCTCTTGTGGCTGGTTGTGTCCCAGTGAACTTTGATCTTCAAAAATTTAAATGCAATATCATTCCTTTATTAATTCTTGTTCTTTTATTGTTCTCTCTCATTAATAGCATTTTGCTCATATTCTCTAACATTCAGTAACACGTTGCTTCTTAGTTGCTTTATTGCCTTGCTTTAAGGAGCTTTTGCCCTTCATACCTCGACTTTATGACTTTAAGCATAGTAGTAAAGGTGGGTGTAAGACAAGGATGAGTCTTCCCACCGGACGTATCCAACCCATACAGCGAGGCAATTCTGAGAAAATTAGAAGTCCTACCAGGATTCATTATTGGCGGCTACAATCTTAGCAATATAAAATATGCAGATGACACAGTGCTGATATCAACACGAAAAGGAAACTACAAAATGCCCTACAGAAGGTAGGGAAGGAAAGCGAGGAGAAAGGACTAAGCATAAACTACAAGAAGACAGAATATATCGCCATCAGCAAAATAAGCCCGAAATAAAAATGTCAGGTCGGGAATACTAAAATCAAACAGGTACAGAAATTTAAATATCTGGGAAGGGTACTAACAGAGGATAAAAAATGTAACAGTGCGATCCGAGAACTTATTGTAATGGCCAAAGATGCCTTCCAAAAGCTAAGCAGAGTATTAAGAGACAGAGAAATTTTGTTGGAAACAAAGAAAAAAGTACTGAACTGTTACGTGATATCTGTCCTCCTGTATAGCAGCTAATGCTGGACAATATCCTCAAAAATGAAGAAGAGACTTGAACAGCAGACATGTTGTTTTACAGAAGGATGCTGAGGATGCCATGAACCGAACATGTGAGCAACGACTAGGTTTTGGAGAAAATGGAAACAAAAAAGAAAGTTATACTTAACACCAGGAAGAAATTTTAGGGCATGTAGTGAGAAAGGAGAGCTTGGAAAATCTAATACTCACGAGACAGATTCAAAGAAATATGGAGAAAGGAAAGCAGTGTGTAAAATATTTGATGGGTTTGAGCAAATGGATGGCAGAACAGGATTTGGTAGAAATAACAAAAAGACAAAATTTATTAAGAGCTACAAGGCACAGGAAGATGTGGAGAGTCATGATCGCCTACGTCTTGAAGAGACACGGCACATAAAAGAAGAAAGAAGAATTATTTCCGCAACTATGTTCCATCGTATCACAGGTGAAATTGCTAAATGTAATCGTAAGTTCTACTTGAATAGTATTTTTTCTCGCTCTTCTCGCCTGTCGAAATCTTTTCCAGCTTCTTGCTTTCTTGCCAACTACTAGCTACAAAAATGAAATGCGATCTCAGCTGTCCTTTTAGGTCTTTTTTTATAGCTGTTCTTTTATTGTCCTTTCTCCTCAGTTTCTCAGTTTCTTTCACTCTATTTGCCTTTCATCCTCAGTAACCCCTTATGTCTTAGTGGCTTTATCGCCTTGCTTCGGGGTGCAAAGATTAAAAACAAAGGTTTCTTTAATAATGAAAAACATTATTGCACAGATATTAATTTACGGAAAAATTATTAATCTTTCCATTACGTTGTCTTTTTTTTTAACTTTTTATCAGGGACATTTGACAGGGTACATTCTTGCAGCGTTGGAGGAAAGTTGTATTTTGGTTGGTTGTGAAGGCTATTTGACATTATGGCGACCTTACTCTAACGTTGCAATCAACCATTTTTCTGATCTTAAGCTGAATGCTCATCAACAACGTTGTCACAATGTTATGGCAAAACGTTGCAAGGTGCTGCAGCTGAAAAAAACATCGCGCCAGTTAATTACAGAATCAGAATTCTATTTTTTTACATTGTTCGGTCTGTTGTCCTCATCTTTGTTGCCATATTCAGGACGTTTCGATTGTTGTACGTCTCGGCCTTCTTCAATTGACAGGAATTTCGAACAATTGACATTGCATTTAAATTTTTGAAGATCTAAGTTGCCTGGGAAACAAGAAGTCGGGAGAGAGTTCCACAAGCGAGAAGTGCGATAGAAAAAAAACTGTTAGTATCAAACTTACGGTTACATCTTGACATTTCAACTTTAATATATATAGTCGAAAAAGTAAAACAAATAAGAAATTAACACGTTTACTGCCTGAAGTTCTTTACAAAATCTGGCTTCAAACGCCAACTTTATTTACAGTATTTACATTAGTCGGACTATTGTCCTCATCTTTGTCGCCATATTTTTCACAACGTTTCGGCCGTTGTACGCTCCGGCCTTCTTCAGGTGGTTGGAATTTCGAACTGAACCCTTTATTTCGATCACTGGGGTAGACTGTTCTAGTTCCACGTGCCATGTTTGATGGATGTCAGTTATCAGTTATCTCCTGCTAATTTTCCCTCTGAAAGTTCTCCACTGCCATAACCAGGTATTGAACTCACCTTCTTTGGGTCTGTCACTGGATCTAACCAACGCCTTTATCCGCCTTTTGAGGACACATGGCACAGTGGAAATTCCAACCACCTGAAGAAGGCCGGAGCGTACAACGGCCGAAACGTTGTGACAAATATGGCGACAAAGATGAGGACAATAGTCCGACTAATGTAAATACTGTACATAATACCTCATCTCAGAAATATAGACAGACGCCAACTTTATTATAGACAATTTAGGCAATAATGTGTATTTTTTGTGGGGGGGGCGTTGTCAAATGCTTTGTTTATGTGTTATATTTTTAATGAATACAATACAAAAACTCATTTTTATTTGTCATTACGTACCAGTTATTGACTTTAAAAACAACGAAAGAACTCGTGGTTATAGACTTGAAGGCAAGACCACAAAAAACAAGATAACACGTGGTCAGTATCCTAATAAAAAAAAAACTGCAAATCTTGGGATAATATTAACTTCAACAATTTGCCAAACTTACGGCCACATTCCGTTGTAATATCGGTTCCCGTACAATCACCGAGGTTAACCAACGTCGAACCTGGTCAGTACCTAGATGGGTTACCGCTTGAGAAAACCAGGGGCTATAAGCTTGAATATGCGGGAAGTGTGAGGGATAATGGCTCGCAATCGTTAATCAGAAAGCAAAGTTTCAATTTCATTTTGGGTCGTTTTATTTACTTATGTGCTAATAACCTTGGGAAAGGTATGAATTCAACTTTTCTCATCCAGATATAGCTTAATTAGTAAAACTTGTATCACTAAAGCTATTATTATCTCAAAATAAATAAATAAATAAAATTACGTACAAAATATTTAGGTTCCGGCATTAAATCATCCATAAAGTTTGATAAAACCCTAAACAAAAAACAATTTGCCAAAAATGCTTGAAAAATGGTCGCCACCTTCTATCGCTCCCGAAACTAGCTAACTCCCTTTATGATGCTTTATTTTTACCTGAATTAGACTGGATCTCAAATAGGCTACTGTAGCCATATCTGGACTGGAGCTACACAATCTTTACTTTCCAACCTTAAAGCTCTTTCCAACAGACGCAACGTCGCCAGTTTCTCGCTACTCTTTCGATGTGAGGTTCACTCTTTAGTTTCAACAGTTCAGATCTTTGCAACTCAGACACGCCATGCTATCTCCAAGGAACTAAATCATCCTCATCCCCCGCCGTGTTCCAAATTTAAGAAGAATTTTCCTCTCAACCGAAATGATTCCCAAGAAGTGCCAATTTGGGAAACAGACTTCCGCATGGGTGCTTCCTTGAAGATTTTGGCAAACATGGACCTTCGTGCCCGACAAAAAGTAAAAAAGGACGCCTTTTTCCTTGACACCACTATTATTTTAACAGTTAACCTCCTCGGAAATGTTTATTGTTTTAAAAAGTGATGATTACAATTCAAATAAAGCCCAGGCATATAGTTAAAGTGAATTTATGCATTTTTTGTTCTTGAGAATTTACAATAAAACTATTAAACTCTAGATTTTTTTAAACAAAAATCATTTTTATTATGTTACTAACTATAGATGAGACAAAAATTCGGCAAACATGGACATTCGTACACGAAAAAAAAAACGAATGTCAAAAAGATGGGTTTTTTCACAGGACGCCGCTTTTATTTTAACAAATTTTATTCTTTGGCAGAGTATATTATTTTAAAAAGCTATGATTACAATTCTAATAAAACGTAAATACATGATAATGAATTTACACATTTTTTTTTTTTGCTCTTGAGAACTTACAACAAAAATATTAAATGCTATTTATTTATTAGATTGTTTATTTACAAGAATAATATTATATTTACAACATTCTAAAAACTAATACAATTAAAACTAATACAATGCAATATTTATCATTTACCAATTTATAAAGAAATAAATAGGAACACAATTTTTTATTCATAAATTTAAAAAACATTTACTAAATTATTAAAATATGTGAATCACTCATAAAGAAATCCCTATTATTTACCATTTTATAAAGTTCGAATCGATTGATAATTAGCCAATGTTTTGACAACCATTCCAATAAGCAATTTAATAAATAAATGGTGAAAAAAGAAAATGTATAAATTCACTCTCATATAGTTAGGTTTTATTTCAATTCTAATCATCGCTTTTTTAACTAATAAACATCGCCGAAGACTGAAGGTAGTTAGAATAACACTGGTGTCTTGAGAAAAACCATCTTTTTAACAATCCGTATATTTTGGGGACACGAATGTCCATGTTTGCCAACATTTTAATCGAAACCCCTTCAATTCAGGGGTCAATCGTCTTCTATCCTTTTTATCCGCTTAATCCCCACTCTATACCACCTTCTCTTCAGCTCATATCACACGCCACATTCATCCTTTCAATTGTAAAACTCTACCTTGAGTGGCTCGGGTGCCTTGTATTTTTAGTAAGCTCAAATATTTAAGTTTTTTTCTTTGCTGCTTTCACCTAATAACTAGGAAGCGAAAAGGAAAACAGATTTAAGAATGGTAAATATGAATTCTTTGTCGAATAAGTACTCCAGCTGTTATACGGTGTCTTGGGCGATTTACTTGCATTATAGTTAAACAAAGAACTGTTTGTTTTGTTTGTTTCTTTTTTTTATTATTATAGCCAACAAAGTTTGTCTTTGTTGAAAATAAAAGGTATGAGTGACGCTGTTTTATAGATTGAAACTGCTGTTTTCATTTTTGAATTTATTCTGCTGGGATAATCAAAATAAACCTTAACCTATAAACTATAATTTTGACGGTATTTTATTTGACTGACGCCTTTAATGGCTGAATTATTATCGAGATTTGTCGATAAAGCCGAAACGTTGATTGGCCAATCACGTAGGCGGGTGGCCGCGCGTATTAATGGATCAATCCAAAGAATGATAAAAAGTTGGTAGATTATGACAATTTCTAGAGTTGCCAATAAGAAATAGGCAGGTGAAGAAAAAGAGTCGTTACTGATGTGTGTGTGTGTATGTATGTGTGTGTCTATAAAGTCGGGGACGGCTACGATGGTTGGCGTGGCTGATGTCCCTTTAAATGCCAAAATATGGGCTTAAAATTATTCTGTCATTTTTACGAGTTCATATAAAAATATGTGTTAACGAAACTGTTTTAGTGACTCGCCGGCTGTTGCCTGAAATTTGAAGATCGCAATCATCATTGGGGAAGGTGTATATATGCAGGATACACCTTAGTAATTGTATACGCAAAGCGGATTTTTGGAGAGGGTAAAAAATGCAATGCGGAAAAGACATGACAAGATGAGAAAGAAAGAAAGAAAGAAAGAAAGAAAGAAAGAATGAATCAATGAAAAGGAAAAGAAGGAAAGAATGGGAGAGGAGAAAGGGAAAAGTGTGAGAAACATTAAAAAAAAAAGGCAAGGAACGAAAAGAAAGAAAGAAACAAACAAACATTTTCGGGTGTAGTCTGCCTGATCCTGCTAAATGTGTATCGTCGATGATAGAGAGAGGTGTTCGAGCCCAGTTAAAAGCCCTGATGTTGATTCGTAATTTTCCAGACATACTTTACTCACAAAGCAACTTGGCGCAACATGATCATCATATTCGGATTTCTTTCAATTGATAACTAGCCATAGCTACTATCAAGAAAATTAGTAGAATAGGAAAAATTTAAGAACATGAAAAATGGAAAGAAAAAAGCAAAATTTAAAGGAATATCTGTCTAGCTATCTCAATCTATTCAAGTCTGTCTGTTTGTCTACCTATCTCCGTTTTTTCATATCTATCTACATAAATTGGCGTCTTCTAAATAACACAAAAAGGAAAATAACGCTGGCATCTCATTTTAAGAGATATATTTGCCAAAATTACACAAAAATATCTTCAAATACTAGAGAGTAAATTTATTCAATAAAATCGCCATTGGCTTCAACCACAGCATCCAGACATCTTCGGAATCTCCTGGAACGCATCTGAATGGTCTCCTTGTTTAAGTTGGTGAATGTTTCCATAATCCTTGCCTTTAGTTCATCTTTGGTGTAACAAGAAGTTTTGTTGGTCACTCGCTCAACACATAATAATCAAGGGGGTTGCAGTCTGAGGTGGACAGATTTAAGGGGTAATGTGGTCGCAGAAGTTGTCTGACAGTCACGACTGTGTTCTCCTGCATGTGTGGCATGGTGTAGAGTCCTGTTGCCAGACACCGTGTATCCCAACAGCCATCCTCTTGACCCAGAGCACCAGTATCTCGTCAAGATACTTGATGTAGGCCTCCATGTTGAGTTTGAGGTTTATGGGAAGATGAATGAAAGCAAGACGCCAAGATCACTAGTGATGACACAAAATACTTTCGTAATCACCATTAGACTCATCCAACTCTTTCTGAATCCTCTGCACTATCCTCAGATTGACACCCAAACACCCTGAAATGTTCGTATTGGAACTTCCGGCGTGAATGTCAAGCATTACAGAATGACGTTTCCAAGTTTCTGGCGGAGTGAATTGCATCATTGTGCTTTTTCTCTCACAGACGGTGCCTAACTGACCCGACTATACTGTGCTGTCGACAAAATAAAAAAAAAAAAAACAACGCGCATGCGCGAAATCAAAAATATAAAATGGCGGCAATTTACTCAACGCACCCTGTATATATCTATCCCAGGCTTCAATATATATATATATATATATATATATATATATATATATATAACGCTTACATGAATACCTGACCAATGAAAATTCCGGTACCGTTTTATTATGCATATAAAATACCTATTTTATTATTAACGCTTGCATTCGTTTTTGACCACTTTCAAAGACATTCTTAATTTGTAATGTTTTCTTATAATAAAATTATTTCCAATGCACATCTATATTAATTGTTTACACATTTTATATACAATTATACGTAATTCATTTTTTAAGGCAATTTTTTTTTATGTGTATACGTTCTTTTTTATAGATAAAACATTTTAGTAAATGCTCTGTTTATAGTAAACAGTATTAACATTAACCGGCCTGAATGTCCGAGAAATTTTTATAGAAAATATGCGTCCTCCGACAGGAATCGAACCTGTACCCTATACGGAACCGTCATATAGCCTTACGTTGCCTTAACCGATTGGGCCAGAGAGAAGCGCTCGGTTAACAAGATCGATTTTACTGTTTTTAAACACAATTCTCCATTCGGATGGAACTTACGTAGTATCATGAAATGCTGTAGAGATGGTGTTTGGAAGTAGCGAAATGCGTTGTTAAGCACTGAGGAAATGAGGTGTCTGAAAGTGGCGAAATGCATTGTTAAGCAGTGACGAAACGAGGTGTTTAGAAGTGGCGAAATGCATTGTTAAGAAGTGATGAAATGATGTGTTTGGAAGTGGAGAAATTGAATGTTTGAAAGTGGCGAAATGGGATGTTGGAAAATGGTGAAATTGAGTGTTTGGAAGTGACGAAATTTTCAACCTTAAAACTTCCTCTTTGTTAAGCATTTTGTTTCTGGCTTTCTTAGCATTCGTAAATCGAACGACAGATGTCGGGAAGTGGTGAAATTGATGGTCTTGGTAAGTGGTGAACGGGCCTGTCATGACATTGAGAAGTAAGTTCGGGAAGTGGCGGACTAGGTTATCTGGAAATGGCGAATCGAATTAAAATGGTGTTGCAAATTAAAAAAGAAGTTTCAGGAAGATTGCGAATGGCACTGTGAAGTAGCAAAATTTAGCAAAAAAAAAACGAATAGCCATGATAAAGGAACTCTGTGCCCAGGAAGTTCAAATGCATTAAACCCTAAACGACGGGGGGGGGGCTAAAATCTATCGACTCTGCCCAATTACAAAATACTGAATAAATATCATGATTTTTAAAATTATTTCATAGCCGACCATAGAGCTTTACTAAAACACACTTTTTAAATGCCATATTTTTCAGGAGGTCGTGGCCCTCCACAGATTCCATTTTCTTTATTATCGGTGAATTACTATAACTTCTTGGAAATAATAGTGAAGTTGTTTCCTGTTGTCGTCTTTAGATTTTTGAATTCAGAGTTTTTATTTTCCTAGACTGGCTACCACCCGACACTTAAGATTCTAGTCAACCTTAAGACTTAATTTATAAATAAGGAGAAAAGAGACGGATTTATGACTTACCTAATTGCATTAGTGCGAAACCCACACATCTTCAGGACATGAGTGGTCATGGCCCTCCATAACGTCCTGATTTTTGTTTCTCTAAGTACGTTTTTTTTTACCATTCATCATCCATATTTGGCCCTGTTAAGCTACTATATGATTCTTTTTTTTTGATTTTATGTTCCATGTATCTTGAGGGCGTCTGTGATCATGGTCCTCCACAATTTCCTCTCTTTATTTTGCACAGACTAACTTTTGATTTTTTTTTATCATCCTTCTTTGTGCATGTTCCGCTACTGTTCAAACAAAGGTGTTAAGTAGGTTACTCACTGCCCCACCCCGCCTGCTATTGTTTCTCCAGAACTCAAAAGCCACACCCATAGACTGTATTGACAAATGAAGAATTTTCTTCTTTTTCCGCGTCGATTCTATGAGGTAGCAGGAGGAGGAGGATTAGAGGAACACATGCCGAATCCTTGAGATTGCATTTTGCCACTTGTAGGCTAACCTCTCTAAGGAATCTGGATGAAGGAGGCGGGTTGCCTTCTTGCTTTGCCACTGCTCTCCTTGAACCGTTTTCGTCTCATATCCAAAATTTAGATAAAGACAAATCCATCACTGTCAGAATTCCACGCCCGTGGGATTTTCTAACTAGTAGTCTGCCATCCTGGCCCAGATTCCGCATTCTGTAACACTAATCATGACCTCGTATGTCCTGTAGGTATTAAATTCTCCAAACCGTCTTT
>CAHIKZ030005595.1:922500-955000 GCA_903632075.3 Acanthosepion pharaonis | reverse complement strand
GTTCAAAAGTAAAGGTTTGATATAGACAATGACGAAGTAGACCCCCAACTAATTTCTCAAGTTAAAATGTAGGTCTCGGACTATATTCGCCAAGGTTAGGCTGAGGCCCAAAAATCGTATTATAAAATGTATTCCATTGAATTTATTAAATAAATTCAGTAAGCATATACTTTCCCCTCAGTCAAATTCTAATGTAAATACAGTTGGGAAGATATTGTCAATTAACTACCGCAATCTACAATACCTCATGAGCGGGTCATGTGTTTTTGGTAGGCTATAATGGTAGGCTGAATGATTTTTTCTTCGCTAACCATCCACTCGTTGCATTGTTCCCGAATGCGATCTTCAAACGTCTTGTTGAGACATACATTTAGTTGTGTTTTTGTACATCATCGAAAAAAAGAGACGAGATATTGTCAATTAAATTCCACAAGCTACACTTACCTCCCCACGTGTCGACAAGGACTCAGTATGCTAAACTATGTTTACCAGTCTATTCCTTTAATTATTACTATAAACATCTTTTTCCCCGAACGCTCTGTCTTGCGATGCGCTTGGAAGGCACCCAAAGCCTCGCAATTACTTTGTTTACAGTGTGTGACGATGGTTTGGGATTTCTCTCTTGAAAAATATGCGTTTTATTGTTGTCGTGCAATCAGAGCACATACTATATAAGGTAAGTTGTTTTATTTTATTACATTTCACTTTCATTATTTTATTATAATTATGTGAATTAAGTTGTTTCAGTAAAAATATTTACGTCGATAATTATCAACGCAGGAGTTAGCCTACTTTCAAAAATCTCCCATGCTAACAACTTAACATAAATCACAGGATTTAAGGTTCACATTTTATACTTGGAGTATAAAACGGTCATCTAATTGGGGGGGGGGATTTCTTAGGTTAAAATGTCACCTTGTGCGCCAATATATACGGAACTTGCACAGATAATGGTTTCAAGACACCTGTAATTCACAAGCCAACCTTCAACTGGCTGTATCCAAACCTCAATTCCTGTCATCTGTGTAAATAGATTGTTCAATGCCTACAAAACCGCTCAAAAACCATAAGTGGTGAGCCAGCCACATTACAACAAGAAATGACCTGTATCGAACCTGTATCGAACGTACCCTTCAAAATAGCATCTACCCTGCAAAGATAACATCAGCTTATTCGGCCCAAACAGAAAGGCTACGAAGAACTCGAAGACTACCTCAGTTTGTCTTCTTTATGTCAAAGGCCGGTTGGAAAGGATTCAAAGATCTGCGATCCATAAACATTAGCAACTCGACATTGTGTGGTAATATCTGCTGAGTTATAGAGCAAAACGTGACCTTGAACTATATGTATTCCACTCTTTGTAGTTGTGGCAAAGAATACCACCTAAAACCAGTTATTCCCTAAAAATGAGTCTCGAGGTACAACGAAAAGCCGTTGTGTGCGAAAATGAAATCAAGTATGGCTGATCATGTATAGAGGGAAATATTTAAAATATGCTATTTTTTTACAGTTATATTATTTTGGAGTGTGCGATGCCGCGATGCTTGAGTTCTTGTTCAAATCAATCAAGTGAGAATTTTGTTTCAATTTTATAATGTAATAAATCCACGAAATTTTGTTGTTATATATTTTTTTTTCAGTTAAAGTGACATGGACTTAAGTATAATCCAATTAGTTGAGTAAGATGTCTTAGTAGTTTTCCACATAATCTAAGATTCTGAATGTACTGCGGATCTGATATTCGTAAATATATTAGAGTGAGCAGCTTATATCATAAAGCAGTAATTTATACAAAAATTTAATTAGCATTATTAATGTGATTAATGGCGAAATCACTTCGCTAACATGACTTAATGAGACATTAACTTACTACCAATTCTTTGAATAATACGATCCTTATATTTGTATTATATCCTTATATATATTATATCATAAAGAAGTAATTTATACAAAATTTAATTAGCAATATTAATGTGATTAATGGCAAAAAATGTCTTAGTAAAGTACTTAGCTCGTCAATTCCATCTGACAACAATTTTAATATAAGGATCGTATTATTCAAGGAATTGATAGCAAGTTAATGTCTCATTAAGTCTTGATATAAAGTGATTTCACTATTATATATATATATATATATATATATATATATATATATATATATATATATATATATATATATTATTTGATAGATGTGAGTTTGTGACCTTGGGTTTCACGCTTTAGTACCACTGTATATAATATATAAATAATTATACATATATATATTTATTTATATTTATATACACTTTTCACACACATATATATATATATATATATATATATATATATATATATATATATATATATATATATATATAAAAAGAGAGAGAGATCAAAATATACGAGATTCTGTCCGAAAGTAATATTAAATGCACACAAATCATACCACAATGAAAACGAGCTTCTCGGGGTTCCAAATCAAATCCTCAACAAAGTCTTCTCCCATCTCAATGTTAGTGCGAGGTACGGTGAAAAGGCAATTGCTATTCATCTTTAATTAAAACATCGGTAATTCTACCGGTTGCAGCCTATATATTTGCCAATTACTCATTTTATTCACCCCTTGCTTTTACCATAGACTTCAATCTCTCCTCAAATGAAGAGCGTGACTTCTTCACCGCCTCTTCATTCAAATTGTTAAAAAACGTCATAATAGTTTCTTTCAGATCTGGCACCCTTGGGTAGAAGATGCGAGAAACATCACTCCCCAAAATGAACCATATCGCAATGTCCATAGGATTTTTAGTTCTGGGTATGACGATAAACTACACCCATCATTAAGTCCTGTGATCGGGTTATTAGTGGTTTTGAGGAGCGTGGAACCACCTCTTAATTGCTGGTGTTCCCAGGTCCACCCTGACCCGGGGTGGTAGCACTTGTTAGGGTCCCAGCTATGGGCAAATAGTTAACAATTACCAGCAATACTTTTTTGAAAAAAAACTATTACCAGCAGTACAATTTTGAAGCAAATATATTACCAGAAACAGATTTTTGACAAAACAAAATATTACCAGCAATAAAATTTTTTGTCAGCATTAAATAACCCATTCAGGTTGATATGCTGTAAAATAAAATAAAATAAACCAATCCTCTTGAAACATTTTCTACACATTAAAAACTTAAATTCGACTGCTTTATCACCTCACAATTTTTCATGCAAGCCGTTTTCATTGTGGAGATTTCAGTACATTTTGTTCGAGCCGCCATCTTTAATTAAACTTTAAGTAATAAAGCAAAAGGACGTTATGAAGCCTTGTGCAAAATTTAAAAAAAAAGTTAGGAATAGGTATGTTTCAAATTATGTTTATATAATGGTCAAATATTTATGCGGCATTCGGTAAATAGAAGAAAAAAAACATCGGAAAACCTTTTTATGCCAAAGTGTTTCATTCTTTGATGAACCTTATCTAGGTAGAAACACACATAGCGTACAAAATTTGTACGCAAAATTCGCACGATTCAAAATTTGGACCATTACTTACCTTGTAACTTACCTGTAGCCTGAAGATAACACTGATCTATGCCTTTCCCAAAGTGAAGGTAGTCACCTCAGCCGGTATTTTCTCACGCTTTCTTTTTTAAAATTTTCGATTCTAGGCAGGTAGACATTTCACTGTGTACAAAACTGGATGTCTACCCAAACACATATACCCGCTAAATGAAACGTACTTAGTAATAATAACAACAATAATAATAATAATATATATATATATATATATATTATTATTATTACTATTACTATTATTATTATTACACACGCGCACACACACTACGAAAACAAACGTTCACCAATGATAAGTGAATCTAAAAAAGAAAAAATCGAGAAGTGTAAGCAAAAAATTGCTGATACCCCTCTGACGAGTAGACGGAGCGATTTCTGGAAAGACCGTCACAGAAACTCTGGAGTCAGAATGCTGAAGATAACATCAATCATCTAAGTGAGAAACCTTTTACTTTATTTTATTTTGTTTTACGGTATATCAACCTCAATGGGTATTTTAATGCCGACAATATTTTTCGGATAGGTTCCTAAGAATAGAATATATATTCCTTGTAAGAAGTCCATTTGTAGATCAGGTTTCATCGAGATATTTTTCTAAAAAGTGTTTCTGTCGATAGACAAAATTATTTCTGACAATGTTTATTTTTCAAAAATGTATTGCTGGCATTTTTACTATAAAAATCTCTTTTTATACTTTCATAGTGTTTTGACTCCAGTTTGGGGGTTAACTCTTTGCCCATAGCTGCGACCCTAACAAGTGATACCTTCCTGGGTCAGGGTGAACCTGGAAACAACAGTAATTAAGAGTTGGCTCCTTGCTCCTCATACCCAGACGCAAAAACGCCATATTTATCACAACGTTCCGGCCGCTGTACGCTTCTTCTTCAGGTGGTTGGATTGTCGAACTTAACCCTTTATTTCGCTCGTTGTGGTAGACTGTTCTAGTTCCACGTGCCATGTCTAATGGATATCAGTTATCAGTTATCTCCTGTTAATTCACCTCTCCAATTTCTCCACTTTTTTTTAAAATGTGTTATTGTTAACGGATAAAACCTTTTGGAGCGTGCAGTCGCAACGCTAAGGTTGAATATTTTTTGAAAATTTAAGAGAGTGCGTTGTTTACTAATATGGTAATTTGAGAATCTTTTTGTTGTAGCAGTTGATCAGTCAATGTGGCATGAACTAAACTTTTCAATAAATAGAGCAATTTTTCTGTTGTTATCATGAAAATTTGCATTCAATCATTTATATACATTTGTAAAAAAAACAAATCAATCAAATGAAACTGCACCAAATATTTAAAAAAAAACATATTTCGATTCGCATTTAATTTTTTCGTCTCTGATGCTACCTGGATTTTACTAGAAACAAAATAATTTCCTTGCTTGAAGATGACTGAATGCTCAGTTGAAAGAACTTGCAGACTAAAAAGACATTATACAGCTTGTACTTATTAAAAACAAGGATCATAAGTTTCATCGAGTGATTCGTAGGTTAATGCAAATTTAAAATTTTGTTTGAGAAAGGATTTCGCCATTTTATATCATTAACTTTACTAATCTACTTTTTGTATGAATGATTCATTATAATATAAATTGAACTGCACCATATTTTATATATATATATATATATATATATATATATATATATACTTAGAATTTTTTATATTTATCGGGGAAGAGATAAACCGTTTGCATGATGTCTGTCCATGTGATCATCCATGCATTCCTTGATTTTTAGACCGTGTGTCACTACATCTTACACGGGATTTATATATACAGGTTACTGGCGGATTAAGGAAAGTGGGAAACGGAAGAGACCAATACTTCCCAATTCTTTTGTTCAATATTCGCTGTAAACATACTATATATTAAATTCACATCAGAAACACCCCTAGTAAAACAGAATCCCCTAAAAATCACCAGTAAATATAGAAGAAAATATAACTGGCCGATAAATGGTAATTGCTTACAAATTTATATAGTATATCAAGCTACTGTAAGGTCGAAAGGGGACGCCGAAATAAACATATTAGAATAAGAGAACGACCCCAGAAATAGAGACAGCATCATTTCGCATCGAAAATTTGCACATATAAACTTCTTAAAACATATATAGCTCACGACCATGTCCCTTTGAAACATCGGTTTACGTACAATTATGGAAAGTCAGCAATGTTGAGTCTGATCGCTGAACGCTTGGAAATACCAGGTGCTCAAAGCTTGGATGTGTGGGTGGTGTTGTGGATAACAGTCTGAAATTGGAGATCGGAGAGCCGAGTTCCAATTGTAGTCGGGTACTTTATTTTCAGTTACGCGGTTATACCCTTAAAAAAAGTATATATCCACCTCTTCCCTTAACTATGGGTTAAATAGTAGGACTTGTATCAGTAAATCATTGTTATCGCCAAAGATTATTCACACAATCTAGAAATAGTATCAGGGTTTAAATAATCTGCACAAGGTTGATAAATATGTGAACCAACTATAAGGAAATCCCTATTATTTAACATTTTATAAAGTTGGAATCGATTGGCAATTAAGCAATGTTTATCCAACCATTCCAATAAACAAACTAATAAATATATACTGTATATAAACCATCTACTAAATAAATCGAATGAGTTATTTTGCTATTTTAAAATAGACACCAAGCCAATTTTGCCGCTCCCGATAAAGTAGACACCAAGCCTATTTTGCCGCTCCCGATAAAGTAGACACCAAGCCTATTTTGCTGCTACCGATAAAGTAGACACCAAGCCTATTTTGCCGGTCCCAGTAAAATAGACATCAAGCTTGTTTTGCCGCTTCCGATAGACACCAAGCCTATTTTGCCGCTCCCGATAAAGTAGACACCAAGCCTATTTTGCCGGTCCCAGTAAAATAGACATCAAATTTGTTTTGCCGCTTCCGATAGACACCAAGCCTATTTTGCCGCTCCCGATAAAGTAGACACCAAGCCTATTTTGCCGCTCCCGATAAAGTAGACACCAAGCCTATTTTGCCGGTCCCAGTAAAATAGACATCAAGCTTGTTTTGCCGCTTCCGATAGACACCAAGCCTATTTTGCCGCTCCCGATAAAGTAGACACCAAGTCTATTTTGCCGCTCCCGATAAAGTAGACACCAAGCCTATTTTGCCGGTCCCAGTAAAATAGACATCAAGCTTGTTTTGCCGCTTCCGATAGACACCAAGCCTATTTTGCCGCTCCCGATAAAGTAGACACCAAGCCTATTTTGCCGCTCCCGATAAAGTAGACACCAAGCCTATTTTGCCGGTCCCAGTAAAATAGACACCAAGCGTATTTTGCCGCTCCTAATAAAGTAGACACCAATCCTATTTTGCCACTCCCGATAAAGAAGACACTAAGCCTATTTTACCGGACCCAGTAAAATAGACACAAGACTATTTTGCCGCTCCCGATAAAGTAGACACCAAGCCTATTTTGCCTGTCCCAGTAAAACAGACATCAAGCTTGTTTTGCCGCTTCCGATAGACACCAAGCGTATTTTGCCACTCCCGATAAAGTAGACACCAATCCTATTTTGCCACTCCCAATAAAGAAGACACAAGCCTATTTTACCGGACCCAGTAAAATAGACACCAAGCCTATTTTGCCACTTCCGATAAAGTAGATACCAAGCGTATTTTGCCGCTCCCGATAGACACAAGACTATTTTGCCGCTCCTGATAAAGTAGACACCAAGCCTATTTTGCCGATCCCGATAAAGTAGACACCAAGCCTATTTTGCCGGTCCCAGTAAAATAGACATCAAGCTTGTTTTGCCGCTTCCGATAGACACCAAGCGTATTTTGCCGCTCCTAATAAAGTAGACACCAATCCTATTTTGCCACTCCCGATAAAGAAGACACCAAGCCTATTTTACCGGACCCAGTAAAATAGACATCAAGCTTGTTTTGCCGCTTCCGATAGACACCAAGCCTATTTTGCCGCTCCCGATAAAGTAGACACCAAGCCTATTTTGCCGCTCCCGATAAAGTAGACACCAAGCCTATTTTGCCGGTCCCAGTAAAATAGACACCAAGCGTATTTTGCCGCTCCTAATAAAGTAGACACCAATCCTATTTTGCCACTCCCGATAAAGAAGACACCAAGCCTATTTTACCGGACCCAGTAAAATAGACACAAGACTATTTTGCCGCTCCCGATAAAGTAGACACCAAGCCTATTTTGCCTGTCCCAGTAAAACAGACATCAAGCTTGTTTTGCCGCTTCCGATAGACACCAAGCGTATTTTGCCACTCCCGATAAAGTAGACACCAATCCTATTTTGCCACTCCCAATAAAGAAGACACCAAGCCTATTTTACCGGACCCAGTAAAATAGACACCAAGCCTATTTTGCCACTTCCGATAAAGTAGATACCAAGCATATTTTGCCGCTCCCGATAGACACAAGACTATTTTGCCGCTCCTGATAAAGTAGACACCAAGCCTATTTTGCCGATTCCGATAAAGTAGACACCAAGCCTATTTTGCCGGTCCCAGTAAAATAGACATCAAGCTTGTTTTGCCGCTTCCGATAGACACCAAGCGTATTTTGCCGCTCCTAATAAAGTAGACACCAATCTTATTTTGCCACTCCCGATAAAGAAGACACCAAACCTATTTTACCGGACCCAGTAAAATAGACACAAGACTATTTTGCTGCTCCTGATAAAGTAGACACCAAGCCTATTTTGCCGGTCCCAGTAAAACAGACATCAAGCTTGTTTTGCCGCTTCCGATAGACACCAAGCGTATTTTGCCACTCCCGATAAAGTAGACACCAATCCTATTTTGCCACTCCCAATAAAGAAGACACAAGCCTATTTTACCGGACCCAGTAAAATAGACACCAAGCCTATTTTGCCACTTCCGATAAAGTAGATACCAAGCGTATTTTGCCGCTCCCGATAGACACAAGACTATTTTGCCGCTCCTGATAAAGTAGACACCAAGCCTATTTTGCCGGTCCCAGTAAAACAGACATCAAGCTTGTTTTGCCGCTTCCGATAGACACCAAGCCTATTTTGCCGCTCCCGATAAAGTAGACACCAATCCTATTTTGCCACTCCCGATAAAGATGACACCAAGCCTATTTTACCGGACCCAGTAAAATAGACACCAAGCCTATTTTGCCACTTCCGATAAAGTAGATACCAAGCGTATTTTGCCGCTCCCGATAGACACAAGACTATTTTGCCGCTCCCGATAAAGTAGACACCAAGCCTATTTTGCAGGTCCCAGTAAAACAGACATCAAGCTTGTTTTGCCGCTTCCGATAGACACCAAGCGTATTTTGCCGCTCCTGATAAAGTAGACACTAAGCTTACTTTGCCGGTAAATACTTTTAGAATAGTTTGTATTTTTGAACATCTTATATTTAAGATCGTCAGCAAAGTAGTTATGTGAGGTGCGTAGACAGGACTTGAACATGGATCCTGTGGTCTGTGACTGTTATTTTTAGTGGGCGCACCTGAATTTCATTATATTAGCAAGAGCACTATGCGCCACGGCAAGTTTTGAATTTTCAGAGACTGTTATGCCTGAAGTGCTTAAAATATCCAGAGACTTCTATATTTCTTATAATAACTGATGAGGAATAAATGATTTTAACTTGTGTTTTAACAACTGATGGTGAAAAAGATTTCAAATTGTCTTAACAATTGATGGTGAAAATAAATAAACTTCTGTGTTAAATCTGCGTGTTGTTTTTTACATTACCTGCTTTCATAAAAATAAAAATCTTTACTGGCAAAATAGCCTGGAGGTCAATTTTGCCGAGACGGCTTAAAGGCATATTTTTTTTTTTTTTTTACCGGGGTTGGGAAAATTAGCCTTTTCTTCTAAATAGTGTTTCTTACCTTTGTTGTCGATTCTGAAGAACAAAGAAAATATATAAATTCCATTGCATCATGTTTAGGTTTTATTTAAATTCTAATTAACGCTTTTAAAACAATAATCATTGCCGAAGAGTGAAGGTGGTTAAATTAATAGCGGTGTCACGGGAAAACCCGTCTTTTTGACAATACGTTTTTGTTTTGTTTTTTTCTTGTTGTTTTTTGTTTTCTGTAATTCTCAATATCCTTCTGTAGAGCCATATTTTTTTGCTTCTGGTTTCCTCTTCATATCTTTGTCTTTTTTTTGTGTATTCACTGAACATGTTTCTCTATCCGCATGCAAGTTTTTTATACTTATTAAATCTACTCTTTGGAGTCTACCGCAGTACTATGCCTAGCAAGTTTATCTGGTAGACAAACTTACGTTTCGAGTTCAATTCTCACTCGATGCTCGACTATTATAACGATTTGCCAAGATAATTAAACATCCAAGAGATACAATGTGAGGCATTGAAAAAACATAGATTTGATGCCAGTTTAACAGTTTTGTCTTGTTTACCAGATTAAAATTCGTATGACAGTAATCAAAAGAACATTCCAATGGCGCAAATATTAGACAATGACATTAACGCAATGCTTGTTTTGTTTTGTCTTTTTGTGTGTGGTGGGGGTTGTTCTTTTCTTTTTAATATGTTTCTGAACACAATTTGCTGGAATTTCACATCGGTGTCAGTGAAAAAAAAATCAGGCCTGTTGATTACAGGACAGTTTTATGGGGTGACGTTAATAATCTTGTAGCATGACATAGAAGCTTTACCTAACATGAAATTAGTCGCTTTATTATTTACAAGCTGCCATTTTGACGGAGGTAATCATTTATCAACTGATACTAGACATATTTTCAACAAGGTCAAGACAAAGGTGCTTGACGCAAAAGCCACTCATTACGAATGGTAATGACGGACAGAGTTACTGGAAGGTCGAACGAGTGAGTGCACCCTCCTGCAACATCCGTGCGACATGTTTAGGGTCATTTTTATTGGCTGTAAAAGAAATTATGCGATGAATGACATGAGAGAAACTACAAAAAAATACGAATGGACAATGAGATAGATTTCACTTTTATTTTACCTTTTGTTGCGATAACAAATTTTCTAATTTTTTTTTATATATCTTATTTTCATGAAATCTGCAAAAAAATATTATTTATTTACTAGTGCATACGTGCCGTCAAAAAATGGCGGCAATTGTTAGAAAGTTTTAATAGTAAAATGTAATGAAACAAGTCATGAAACAATGTATTGAGATTCAATAAAGAATTCTCACCTAAAACGGGGGCCAATGAACCGTTTAATTAATCCACTTACTCTCTGTTTTTAGACGTTCAATAATATCTATGGTTCATTGATTACTCCTGGTATTATTTAAATTGCTTTTTGTTCAATATCTTTTCATGTGAAACGGAATATATATGAAAAGAAAAGAATTAGCAACATAACCACAAAGACGGCGAGGACTAAGCCTATTTCAAGACCAAAATGAAGCACGACGATCACTTAACAGTCAAAGGTAGCTGAATGCCTCACATGAAAGGCTTGAACAACTAAAACTGCAATCTAAGAAACGTAGAAATAATGGAACTGATTAATTAAGCGGTTCATTTTCTCGGCAAATAATTTTATGTTACTGTACATAAATATTTTATTTTATGGATTATTAAAACAATTAAGGGAAGTAATCATTTTTTGCAATGCGGTTCACCTTGTACAAGACCTGGGAGCTACTTGAGGTAGAGAGTTACAGATTAAGAGGGACATTTTATGCAAATATACACTGCGTGCCAAATTATTATCGAAATAACTTTTTTTCTAATATTTCAAAAACCGTCCAATCAATTTACACAAAATTTTCACACAATGTTGGCAACACTGAGCTGCGCAATCACTGAAATTTTTGTATTGATCTGCGTAATGTAAACAAACTGGCGCCATATTTGTTATTTGGTATGATTTTGATTTTATTTCGAAACAAACAAAGTTATTGATGCACAACAAAAAGAAAACTCTCTACTACGCTAACCAGATTACCAGCAGTTCCTCGATAAGAACAAAAACAAAACAAAATATCTGCATTTTTTTACTGCTCATACTTTGAGTAATGAGAACAAAAAAAACACATTTATGCTTAGGATAAGAAAAGAACAGTTGAAATTTCTGAGACGTATAGCGATGAAAGAGGACTTGGAGAATTTGACACTCACAAGACTTTTGTTATGTTAACGAACACTCGTTGCCACTTTTGTGATGCCAACGAATATTCGTTGTAGTAGAGACTTTGTAATCGCAGACACAACAACTATAGTACGCACATAAAAGAAGAAAATATCTCTGCTATTACTTCTCAGTTCTCACTGTCTGGCTTGACAGTGTTCAAAAGCATTAACGCGGCTTTGTGGATGATTAATTATTTCCCACCCTGCGACCTTTTTTCCCCCACAGACGAATCGTTGCTAGCCTCTCACTACTCTATCACGATTACAATTGTAAGCGTTCAAACCAGCTGCTTAGTTCTATCAGTTCAGACATTTACTGTTCGGGTACCCCATGCCAAGTACAAGACGTCAAATCACCCTCATTCCCTTCGCATTTCTCTGCTTAAGGAGAAGGCTCCCGTTGTCCTATCGATAAAAATGGAAAAAGTCAAATTTAAAGATTGGAATGAAGCACTTGTAGAATCTCTTGTAAGTAAGTTACAGTACCTGATGCCATTTTATTGTTGCAAATGTTTAAAGGTTTGTGTTAATTTTTTCATTTTATATTTTTTTTGTTTTTGATGTTTTCATCTATCCTTCCTTCTTCTGTGTATATTGTTTTCTCTATTGCTATTACTTATCATACTCTTTTCTTTGGCCCCTCGCCCCAAATTGCTTAACTTTGTACGTACCTACTATCGCTTATCGCTTGACACGACAAGAGTGAACTATGATTCATCGTCCATCGTTTTGGTAGACATCAGAACTTATAAAGTCATAACTTATGAATTCTGTCATATTTTATGTGCTTTTTTTTACAGAATAAGAGTAGATAGGCTCACCTTTCGGTCGGATCACGCTTCTTCCATGTATATTGAATAGGAGTAGAGGTTTAACCCTTGTTCTCTGATCAGGATATGGTTTACTGTTTCCCTCTTTCTTCTACCAGATCGACGATGATTTGATCGTCATAATTTGTGATCAGACTACTCAGTGGCTGTGACTCTCCATCGTGAGGGTACCGGGTTGGCAGTTTGTTGGCTACTGCTTCCGACTGGTCGTTAGGAGCCCGAGCTCTGTGGTGCGCATGGGTAGGTTTACTGCATATATTTTCGGTGGGAAACCCTGGGGCCACATTATGCTCTGTTCTCAGCCACGCACTGACTGGTTTGTATTGCCATTGACGACAGAAAATTATAATTACGGCTGTCTTTTTCCTCTCTCTTCAAAACAAACATCATAGGAAATACAACAAAAAGAAATACAACTACAAAAATACCCCTGACCCCACCCCCAATGTTTCTTTCTCCAATATTCTTGGTACCCGTTCCAACTTCTGTAGCGTAGAATCTTTTCTCTTAGAATGGTCACCAGATATCTTTGCCCTTCGTGAAACCGACGCAACCATTTTCTCCGGCCTCGATAGTAAGGCTGATTAACCCGAAAAGGTCAAAATGGCGCCCAATGTCGAAAACGACTTCAAGTTTGTTGTTAACTGGGGCAAAGGATGGCTTGTTAATTTTAATGCCTCCAAAACAAAACTTCTCACAATTAATCATCTGAGAGATCCCTCTCTGCCTTCCATCAGCATGAGTGATACGGACCTCCAGGAAAGTGACTCATTGCGTCTTCTCAAGCCTCCGTTCTCAGTTGACATGACATGGAAAAGACTATATTAAATCCATTGCTAGCTCACCTGCTAAGAGAGTTGTATCGCTGTGACATTTTTTCTCTCCAGAATTTATCTTGCATATCTATAAGTCTACCATTCGTCCATGCTGCAATATATGGTCCCGCGATTTACTTGGAGCTTCTTGATAAGATCCAAAGAAGAATCAGCTATATTATTGGTCCTGATCTGGCGGCTCAGCTTCAGTCACTTCTCCACCGCTTTAAGTTTGCCTTTCTTTCTTTTTTTATAAATACTTTCATGGTAATTGTTTGGATGAGCCCTTGCTATGATACCTAGACTCTATGAATTTAAGCGTAATACTAAACTGGCGTCGAGATCTCATCAATTTACAGTTGAGCTGGCTAGATGCAGTCGTAAGATCTATGCTAAGTTTCTTTTCTCGCACTTCCGCTTGTGGCACTCCCTTCCGGTTCATGCTTTCCAACGAACTTTAATCTGCAAAAATTTAAATGCAATGCCAATCGCTATCTACTGTCCTCCTGATTACTCTTTTCTCTCCCTGCTCATTATCAATGCTTCCACACCCTAAAAACCCTCGTCTTTTAGTCGTTTTACTGCTCTGCTTGGGGTGACACCGATTAAAATCAAATCTCATCCCCCAAATTCTTACTATCCAAAAATATTTTATGGCTTTAAGGAACCTAAAACTGGTTGATAAGCCTTAAAAAAATGAATCAATCAAACAAAATTGTATGAATGCATGGCGAAACTGGGGGAGGGTGTAACCTTAGTAAACAGATAAAAGCTGTTAAGAGCCACACAAGATAGGAAGGTATGGAGAGCTACTATCGCCTATATTCTGAAGGGACGTGGCACATAGTCGAAGAATAATTATGACATAAGGCCAATAAATTTAGAGTACCCAATGATAATCTTTCTTTATTAGAAAAGTTCTCTCGAGACGAGCTTACACACCGGTGTAAGCTCGTCTCGAGAGAACTTTTTCATGACGTCTTTCTTCTCATATATGCAAATCTGTCTATATGCTTGTGATGCCATAAAAAAAATCTGCTCTAAATTCGCGGCTTCTGATTTGGCGCCTATCCTGTCTTCTGTTCATAATAGCGACAGTGCTGACGGCTCCAAGCAATTATTGTAGCTATTAGCGTCTGTCGCGAGTAGGCGGGACCCTTCCGCCATTTGTTACATGTTAACTATTGTTAAACGCATAAATATTTCCTGCGGTTCGGGGGTCATCTGTATAAAGCGAAACGATCCCACTTCTGCTATTTTTTTTAATCCATTAGCAGACTCCACCCAACCGATTTTTACAGGTCCTTTCTATCTGCGTGAATAGAAAAAGCGATCATTTACTTAATCTACTCAAACTCATGTCAAAGTAAAGAAGTCCGCGAGGATAGGTCGAGCAAAGGACCGATGGCCACAAGAAATAATATTCTTTTAACTTATTATTTGCTTATTAAGATGCTACTTAGTTTCAGTGAAAAAAAGAAAGAAATGTTTAACGTCTCCTGCTAATACCTCATAAATAATGAGCCATTTCGCTTTGATTGCATGAAAAGATAAAAGATATATCAATGACGCTACTTGTTTTCAGTTAGAAAATGAAAGAAGGAAAGATAATAGTGTTTAACGGCTTTTTCAGTGAAATGGAAAAAGTTGTCAGTTTTAAATCTTTTGATTTGTATCCCCTTTCTTCTTTAAATAAAGACCAGCATTCATATTCATGATTGTTATTGAAACATTTTGTTAAAGTTGTTAAGCTCAAATATTTAACAATGCGATTGGGGTATTTCTACGGACATTTTATTATCGGAGAACTTGCCACGAACTTATTCAATCTTTAACTGAAGAATAAAGATTTATCAGAAATTTCAAATAAGAAAACTGTGCAATTTTCAAGGTTTAAAACTATTTTTTTACAGTTTCAATTCTAATTATTCGGTTCCTTCCGATTTTGAAAATTTAATTGAAATATAATAATTGGGCTTGTCCATACCTTCATCAGTTAAACCCTTCCAATACCTCATAAATAATGGACTCTTCCGTTTTAATCGCAAAAGAGGACAAAAGACATATCAAAGACGCTACTTGGTTTCAGTGGGAAAATGAAGGAATGAAAGGAAGATATGCGCATTTAACGTCTGTTTCAGTGAAATGGAAAAAGTTGTCAATTTTAAATCTTCTCATTTATACCTATTTCAATAAATAATGACCAGCATTACATTTTGTTAAAATTGTTAAACTCAAATCTTGAACGATGCAATTGGGGAATTTCTACGGATATTTTATTGTCGTATTACCCTCAGCTTTTTCAATCATTAACTTAATCAAGATTCATCAAAAAATCAAAATAGGAAAACTGTGACATTTTCATAAGTCTTTCTTGTATATATAATTGTGTATCTGGGCAGCAATCCTTTTTTTATACAAGTTTCGTTAAAGACAGCTGACAAGATATTGCGATTAAGATTTCTATTAAATTTTTCTTAAGTTCGTTTAAGATATTTCTTTCTGGATATAAAGTGCATAAAAACTATCCGAGTGTTTCATACATCCGAATGCTTACAGTTATTCTACTAGACGTTGCACCCTGCCAATACACTTCATAAATAGTGAACTGTTCTTGAAAGATGAAAAAGACATAACAGAGAGACTGTATGGATTAAGTGAGAAAATGAAAGAAAGATAGAAGTATGTAATGTCTGTTCCAGTGCAATGGAAAAAGTTCTGTTTCAAATCTGTTTATTTGTATCCTCTTCTTTCTTTTTTTCATAACGACCAGCATTTAGATTTGTGATTATTATTGAAATATTTTGTTAAAGTTCTTAAGCTCAAATATCTAATGATGCGATAGACGAATTTTTACGGACATTTTATTGTCGCAGAACTTGGTATGAGCTTATTCAATTATTAACTGAAGAATTAAGATTCATCAAAAATTTAAAATAGGAAAACCCTGAAATTCTCCCGGGTCTTTTTAGTAAACATTTTTTATAGGAAATTTTCTTATATTTTTATAGGAAATTTTTATATTTTTATAGGAAATTTTCTTATATTTTTATAGGAAATTTTCTTATATTTTTATAGGAAATTTTTTTATATTTTTATAGGAAATTTTTTATAGGAAATATCCATACATTTATTTGACATGCAATACTAGCAACAAGAAAACCCAATAAAAGATTCACTATACATTGGGATGGGAAGTCAGGGTTGTATTTTTCTAGACCAGGGAATGGTATTTCCAAAATGTTTGGGAGCCAGTTCCTTATAGTAATCAACCATTATCAATTAGCAATTGAGTCTTAAATTTGTAAATCGGAATATATACATTATTTGTATAAAGAACTTTTTCAAAACTAATTGTTTTATATCGGAAATTTCACGAAAGTTGTTAAGCTCAAATATTTAACGATGCCATAGGGGAATTTCTACGGAAATTTCATTTTCGTAGAACTCGCCATGAGCTTATTTAATCGTTCACTGATGAATTGAGGTTCATCAGAAATTTCAAATAGGAAAACCCTGATGTTTTTGCAGGTCTTTCTCGTAGCTATTGTTCGTTCTATAAATCCATGTTTTTGGTTATTCATGATTCTGTAGTTACAGCCGTTGCTACCTTAGGGCCAGGATGACTCACATTAAACTCGGCCTTGTGCCACATGCTACCCCACGTGGGGGGACACCTAAATATAGCCGTTGCTACCTTAGGGTTGGCTAAACAAATTGTAGCTGCGTCACCCTCTACAAATTGAATGAAATTTCAGTATTTTGACACGTTTTCGTAGAGTCAAATAGATCAGATTGGAATACCTAATTTTAGTGTTAAAATGAATAGATTTTACAAGGTTTTCAAAATTCTTTAATCTTTTTTACTTTTTGTATTTTTTCTTGTATGAGTGGGGTACTGAAAAGTTGAAATATTTAACGATACGACAGGAAGATTTCTACGGATATTTTATTGTCGCAGAATTCGCCATGAGCTTATTCAATCATTAACTGAAGAATTAAGATTCATCAGAAAATTCATATAAGGAAACCGTGAAATTTTCTTTGGATAAATCTAGTTGTTATTATTTTTCTATGTACCATGTCCATTCAGGACGTGGGCGATCATGGCTCTCCAAAACATCCTATCCTTTTTAGATATTAGCAATGCTTGCCCATTTACTTTTCTATCCAAAAATAGACATAAAAATTGAAAATAAAATAAAAGCTATTTTCTTTTATTCGTGACGACATCGATTTCACAGTTTCATGATCATTGTATATTATTGATGATGTGGAGGGCTATAATCAGCACAATGGCTGACTGCTCGCCTTCATGCATAACTTTGGTGTTCTGCGTCTTTCGAGGAAGTGAGTGATCATGGTTCTCGTCAACTTCCTCTCATTTATAGCTGTTAGTAATGTTTGTTTTTGTTTAGCGGCATATCGACATCTATGGGTTATTAATGCCAAAATCTAAATATTTTGTACGCGACATTTTTGGGTTTTTTTTTTTTTTTTGGTTTTTCTTTTTTCGGATAATGGTTTTGGTGATACAACCCTTACTAATTAACCCATAGCTAGGGGAGGCGTGGATTACTACCTTCCCCAAGCGTATTTGCGCGTACGTAAATATAACGAGCTCAACTGGAATTAGAACTCCGATTCTCCGATTAACAAATCCGAGCCATTATCCATTGTTACCCACACAGGCAGGCTTACAGCACCTGGTATTCCAAAGCTGTCACCTATCTTAACTTCGGTGATCTTTCACCGGTGTTTCAACCTGATGCGGCCATAAGTTACTCGCTATTTCCGTTGTGTCCCTCGAAAAGGTTTCGGCCATATCACGTTGGAACACCGGTTCTCATACGATCACTGAATTTATGCAACGTCGGCCCTGCTCAGTTACCTAGAGTAGTTATAGCTTGGGAATAGATGCTGTAAGCTTGGATGTGCGGGTGGTGTAATGGATAATGGCTGGATCTCCAATTCCCTTTGGGTTCGTTATATACACTTACGCGCAAATACTCTTGGGGAAGGTTTGAATCCAGCTCTTCTCCCCCACATATGGGTTAATTAGTAATTGTATCACTAAAGCATCTCTAGAAATTCTTACAAAAAAAACCGAATCAGCCAAACCAATCTGTCTCTCTTGTCGCCATTGAATCGTGTGAGTGTTAAATTTTCTAACCCTGCTTTCCTCATTTTGTGCCCCAGGAATGTCTCTTTCTGATTCTGAGACTAAGTGATCTTTGTGTTGCCTTCCGTGTTGCTTACATGCTCCGTCCATCTCATAGAAGCCTATTTCTACTACATCCTGGTGTTCTCTTCATCTATGACGTCACAAGTCCAGTAGCTCTTATCGCTCCGTATTGATGGGGGCTTCCTTCTTTACCTTTTGTTTGAAGTGGTATGCAAAATCAACCTTTTGATGATGTCATTATTTTCTCTTTCAAGTTGCTATCCATTTTAGTCGTTACTCTTGTTGAAAGTCTCTTAGTGATTTTTTTTACTGGATTTCTATGCAGTAGGCTATAGAAATCCATTGAAAATATTTTGCTGATTGAATAATGATGCTTTCAAGTTATATTACAGAGAAAGCCGTTTATTATAATCACGAATAATGTCACCAAACGCTTATTGTTATTAAAATAATTTGGTCCTAAATGCTTTATTCAAAATGAATAAAAAATATCCGTTTATTATAAGGAAATCTCCTGGTAATATTATAATATAAAATTGTTTGTAGTAGTAAATAAAACGTGGTACAATTTTTTAATATATGCCGCTTATTATTAGCAAAAGAAAAATCCCTTCCTAAATTGATCACATTATTAAAATAACCTATCGAGAAAAAGCTGGAATCTTTTGCACAAAATAACACAAAGTCATTGGTGGGTAATCGAAAGCTAAACAGAAAAGATAAAAAAGCTTTCAAAATGATGAAAAAAAATAATGATAATGATAAAATTCGATATATTTCCTTCATGTAAAAAAAAAAAAAAAAAAAAAAGAAAATGAGATTACCCGTCTTTTCTATCCACCGAAATACCACGAGACGATACGAGATCAGATGAGTACGCGAGACGATGTTATTTAGGGTAGGGAATAAAATAACATTAGTCTGGTTGTCACGTCCCGACAGTCAAAGCTATCCCGCCGTCGTTTGTCAGTGCAGAACCCGTTAAAAAAAATAAAAATAAAAATAAAAATGACACCAGTTTTATTTTTCTCTTTCTTCTTAAGTGATGCCTCTTCATCAGTTTCATTACCAAAAGGACGCTGAATTACAATATTTTAGTGGGTGATTGCCACTGGCAAATCTGTTATCAAATACCTGATAAAGGCCACGCCTCAAATACTGTGATCAGTGAATTTGACATATTAAATGTCACGCACAAATGACCGTATGCATTGGCGAGTGGTCGACATTTATCATCACTCCATTATTTATGATATATTAACTTGATGCAAAATTTGACAAAGTCCACTATTAATATGAATTCATAGCAACATTATTCAATGTTGAAGCCCCGGTTCTTGAAAGATCACAGAAGTTAAGCAACATCGAGACAGTTCAGAACCTAGACGGGTGACCGCTTGGGAATAACAAGTGCTGTATACTTGGATATGCAGGGGGGGGGGTGTCTTGACTTACGGTCATATCATGTTGAAACACCGGTTATGAAACGAACACCGAAGTTAAGCAATATTGAGCCAGATCAGAACCTATATGGGTGACCAATAGGAAATACTAGGTGTTGTAAGTTTGCATGTGCAGGTGGTTTTGAATTACGGCCATATATTGTTGAAAAACTAGTTCTTGAACAATCACTGAAGTTAAGCAACATCGAGACTGATCAGTACCTGGATGGTTGACAGCTAAAGGAATAACAGGTGTTATAAACTTGGATGTGCATATGGTTTTGAATTACAGCTATATCATTTTGAAACACTTGATCTTGTACGATCACAGAAAGTCAGCAAAATCGAGCCTTGTCTGTACCGAGTTGGGTGACCGTTTAGGAATAAAATATGCTGTAAGCTTGGCTCTTTGGGTGCTGTAAAGGATAACGTATCGGACTTAGTTCTATTCACTAACGCACAAATACTCTTGGGTGACGTATAAATCCACCTCTTTTTCCCCTTGTATGGGTTAATTAGTAGGACTTGTATCAGTAAATTATAAAAAATCTCCAAAGTTTCCTTACATTCTAAAAATGGTTTACCAAACTTTTGAAGTTTATTTAAAGACATGAAATAACATGTAAAAGTTTGATAAACCGTAAAAAATGAAGCAATCATTCAATCAATACAAGCAGCCACACCTATTTACTGGGAAATTTGTCCCTATATGTAAATTTTCAGGGGCGGTCGGCTTCTGTGCGTTAGTTTTCCTGTTGGTATGCTTCTATGGTAAAAGTCGGTATTCAGGAAGTTAACACAAACAGTTCAAATATCATGATTCAATTATAAGCAAGAAGGTTTCAGAATGAGTGACCGTGAACTAGCTGCTATAAGCTTAGATGTGCTGGAGGTGTAGTGGTTAATGTCTTCCTTTTTTGCCGTTCCTAAGTATGGCTGATGCTCACCTCCAAGAGAACGACTCATTAAGCCTTCTTTTATAAATTGACGCTTTCTCACAGACGTGCCGTCGCTTCCCCCTGTCTTTTCTACAAGTACATCCAGAGTAAATGATCCGACGAGCTACTTTCGCTGGTTCCCAAACTGCATGAATTTAAGCGTGCTACTAGCATCTCAGTCGCACCTTTACACTGTCGAAGAGTTTAAATGTAGTCGTCTCTTTTACTCTTCTACTCCAATAGCTTCATATCTCGCACTTCCTGTCTGTGAAACTCCCTTCCACTTACTTGCTTCCCTGATAGCTATAATCACCAAATATTCAAATGGCAATGTCAATCGATGCCGTCCTTCTCTTCATCCTTTCCCCTATCACGCCTCTTTGCTCCCACTCTATGTAATCCCCCTTACGTTCTTGCTTGGGGTGAAATGATTAAAAAAAGAAAAAAAGAAAAGAAAATATAGTCATTGGTTTTGTGCTCCCAGTAGATGTGTCTTTACCTCCCGCACAGGCACACACACACACACACACATATATATATATATATGTGTGTGTGTGTGTGTGTGTGTGTGTGTGTGTGTGTGTGTGTGTGTGTCTATATATTTATATATATACTAGCATTGTTTTCAATCGTTAGAGTCTACCGATTGAATAGAACTTTATTATAAACAATTGTCTTGTAAATGGAATTTTAAAGCATTCTGAATGTAAAATAAAGAAAAAAAAGTGTACAAGACAATAAGAAACACTACCTGCCAAAAAAAGTGAAGTTTTGTTGAAATCGGTTGAAAAATGTAGGAAATCCGATCCCATATATAAATGAACACAGACACACACTCACAAACAACCTGGGTTTTATAATAAGTATAACTCGATATGAGTTGTCCCCCTTTCATTCTCAAATTGATTTCGTGCAAAAACAATTGTGTTTTTCCAATTTTTGGCGCTGTCAAAACCACCGCAAGGTAATTTTACGTAAGTCCTGTGAAGTTTTGTTGAAATCGGTTGAAAAATGTAGGAAATCCGATCCAATATATAAACGAACACACACACACACACACACACACACACACACACACACACCTGGGTTTTATAATAAGTATGATATATATATATATATATATATATATATATATATATATATATATATACATTTTTACACACACACATACGTGTGTGACAAGCTCAGTCTATTTTTTTTTTATTAAATCTTTCAAATTTCCAAATAAGTTCTTTTATTTTATCGGTAAATATACCAAAATTCATATTAACTTTTATTTTATATTATTTTTCCCGGGTACTTTCGAATGTTACTACATTAGTTTTCAAAAGATTTTTGTTTTTAAATAAGTATTCAGCTTTGCATATACAGAGAATATTTTAAGCGATATTATATATATATATATATATATATATATATATATATATATATATATATATATATATATATATATATATATATATATATATATATATATATATATATATATATATATATATATATATATATATTACTTTGGAATTTTCTATATTTATCGGAGAAGAGATAAAATGTTTGCATGATGTCTGTCCATGTGATCTTCCATGCATTCCTTGATTTTTAGACTGTGTCACTACATCTTACACGGGATTTATATATACATATATATATAGCTATTTCGTTTTGGAGTTGTTAAAGTTTACAAGCCATTTTCTGAACCAGCTAACAACTAAATGAAGGTCGTTTTCGAGATCAGGTGCCAGTTTTACTTTAACAGACTTATTGAAGTTACAATTAAGACAGGAATAAATAGTCGTGACATCAGTTATGAGCTTATGACATCGTGAAGGTTGCTGATTATGCTAAGAATCAAAGTAGATCTACTGATAACTCTCTGTGGGGGTGGACACCCGTATTAATATGGAATGATCTAGAGAAGTGGTTGTTCAATTCAACTTTCATTATACAATGTATTAAGAAGGATTGGATCAAGTGAAAAATTCGCCAGGAGTCACCATAGCCCTTCTGCTTGCTAAGAACAGTGTGCCTAACCCTTCTAAAAGATTTTGAGATATCTAAAGCCACAACCCCAGCCTCACCATTCTTATCTAAAGCAATTTTAAATCAAATTCACCCCAAACAACGCAGTAAAGCCACTAAGATACAAGGGGTTAATGGGTGTGACAAAATTAGGAAATAGAAACATTATTAAGGAGCAAGGACAATAGAAGAGTGATCAGAAAGGCAGTAGATAACGATTGACATGACATTTAAATTCTTGAAGGTGAAAGTTGATTGGAAAGCATGGAGCCGGAATAGTGTAACATCTAGCCAATTCAACTCTAATTGAGTGCAACATCTAACCAATTCAACTCTAATTGAGTGTAACGGCTAACCAATTCAACTCTAATTGAGTGTAACGGCTAACCAATTCAACTCTAATTGAGTGTAACATCTAGCCAATTCAACTCTTCAAATTGAGTGATCATACCTTGTTGCCAATCTATTAATGTGCTTAAATTCATAAAATTTATTTACCCTGGTAAAGAGTTCATTCGAACAATTACCATGAAAGTATTTATAGAAAAGGCACAGGGAAGCAACTTTACGGCGGTGGGAAAGTGACTGGAGCCGAGCAGCCAGGTTAGGATCAATAATATTGCTGATTTTTTTTTTGTTGGGGGGTCTATCAAGGATCTCTAAATATACAACAGGAGCACCAGACCACATATGGCAGTAATATTCTAAGCATAGATAGCTATGATAGTTCCTAGAGATGAAAATTGTCTCACACGATAGAGTGAACCAACTTTCTTAGCAGCTGACCTACCAATGTATTCAATATAGTTTTCGACTTCATCTCAGCCGAGAACGTTAGACCAAGAGGGCGCAGCGAGTCACTTTCGTGGAGGTTAGCATCAGCCATGTGACTGAAGCCGAGATGCTAGGTCAGGACCAATAACATTGCAGATTCTTCTTTGGATTTTATCAAGAATCTTTAAATATATAGCACCAGACCCGACCAGACCAGACGTGGCAGCAATATTCAAAGCAAGGGTGAATGGTAGGCTTGTAAATATGTAAGATTGATTCTTCTTTGCATTTTATGTAGAATCTCTAAATATATAGCAGAAGCACCAGACCAGATGTGGCAGCAATATTCTAAGCATGGATGAATGGTAGACTTAAAAATATGTAAGATAGATCCTGGAGATGAAAATTGTCTAGCACGATACAGTGAACCAATTTTCTTAACAGCTGACCTAGCAATGGATTCAATATAGTTTTTCAACTTTATGTCAGCCGAGAAAGTTAGACCGAGAGGGCGCAACGAGTCACTTTTGTCAAGGTTAGCATCAGCCATATTGATGGAAGGCATAGAGAGGTAAGATGTTTTAATAGTTTTTTTTTTTCTTAATATAAGTTTCCCATCATCCTTATGTAGTCAATTAAATATTTTCTTTGGTCTCGTACCATCTTTTTACGATGATTCTGTAATCTGTTTTCATTTAATCCTCACAAAGAACCTTTTCTACCTGCCATTAGCATGGCTGATAGCAAACTCCAAGAGAGCCATACTCTACATCTTCTTGGCCTCACATTTTATACTGACGTGAAATGGAGTGACACTGTTGAATCAAGTGTAGTGCCAGGAAATCTTTTCTTGTCAGAATCCATCCTACACATAAAGAAATCTACCATTCGTCCGTGCGTTGAATACTGCTGCTGCCATATCTGGTCTGGTGTTCCTGCTATAGATCTCAAGATTCTTGACAAAATTCAAAGAGGGGGGGGTCTGTAAAGTAATCGATTCTGACCAGGTATCTGTTACTTTCTCACAGACATGACGCAGCTTCTCACTGTCTCTTCTACAAATATTTTCATGTCAACTGCTCTGATGAGCTTTCTCTCTTATTGCATCAACCGCATGAATTTAAGCGCGCTACTGGATTGGCAACTAGGTCTCACCTTTTTACTGTTGAACTAGCTAGATGTATCCGCCATTTCTATTCTAACAGTTTCTTCTTTGATATTTCTCGTAGACTGTTCTAGTTCCACGTGCCATGACTAATGGATGTCAGTTATCAGCTATTTCCTGTTAATTCCCCTCTCCAAGTTATCCGCTGCCGTAACCGGGTATTGAACTCACATACTTTGGGTCCTGTCACTGGATCTAACTACCTTTATCCGCTGTGCCATGTGTCTACCCCAGTGAGCAAAATAAAGCGTTCAGTTCGACATTCCAACCCCCTGAAGAAGGCCGGAGCGTACAACGGCAGAAACAATGTAATAAATATGGCGACAAAGATAAGGATAATAGTCCGAATAATGTAAATAGAGTTTCTAGAAGGCTCCAGGACGACGTTCTAGAAAGTCCCAGAAAATCTTTGTATTACATACTTATATACGATTTTAGAAATTTCGTGTTGGAGATGACATTTAAGAAAGTAAACTGAATTAAACACACTATTTACATTATTCGGACTATTGTCGTCATCTTTGTCGCCATATTTATTACAACGTTTCAAACCGTTGTACGCTCCGACCTTCTTTAGGTGGTTGGAATATCGAACTGAACCCTTTATTTCGCTCACTGGAATAGACTGTTCTAGTTCCACGCGCCATGTTTATCCCAGTGAGCGAAATAAAGGGTTCAGTTCAACATTCCAACCCCCCTGAAGAAGACCGGAGTGTACAGCGGCCGAAACGTTGTAATAAATATGGCGACAAACATGAGGACAATAGTCCGAATAATGTAAATAGTATACAGATACAAGTTTCACTAAAAACGTCTGACAAGGAAGTGAAGTTTACTTTTCCTGTTGGCTGCCGGGTCATGTAATTTAATTATTTTGTTTTTGAGTAGCGATACCTCTTTTATACATGTTTCATTAAAAAAAATAAAACGACTAAAAAAAAATGATTGCTGACCAAATGCAAAAATATTAAATTACGTGACCCGGTAGCCAACAAGCAAAGAAAACTGCATTTCCTTGCCAATCGTGTTTAATTAAACTTGTATAAATCATGTGTTTAAATGGAATTTTTTGAATAACAAAAATTTAGCAAGAGTTTGTCATTGCTGTTTGAGTTTTCTGTTTCGGGTGAAAAATGGTATGACAACAGATAAAGGTGAAGAGGCATGAATATACCTGTCTATAAATCCGCAAAGAACGCTAACTTTATAACCTTTGCACCGACTGTTAAAAATGGATCTTCTCTTCCTTGATTAGAATTACGGATCTGCGTTAATTCAGCTGAATAGTTGAGAGTAATCGACCAGTCCATTTCTGAAACCACTGAGCACAATCCATAAAGATTAATTAAATGAAAGTTATTAATGACAAAGACACAGACGCAAGAATTGCGAAATTATGTCCCAGATGGGAGTCTCCGTCCACAAGTGAGGGTTCGGTCCGCTAGGTGGCGATCGCTCCTTGCGTAGTAACGGGACCCGTATACTTTACACGTGAACGCACGAGAAGCCGTCTGAAACGACTCTCGCGAGACATCATCCGTCAGCAATTGATTTGCTATCAAGATGACCAGCATTCCATGACTGTGTGAATTGTAAGCAGTCATGCCCGAAGTTCTGCTTGTCCGTCCGTCTGTCCGTCTTTTATTCACGTGACTGAGATAGTTGCGCAGAGATAGGGGTTCGAACAGAGGCAAAAGCAAAGATATCAAATATTTATTTTCAAGACAAATAATCCCTATTGTCAGACTGATATATCATTGCCTTCCTAGACCCAATTTATCCATATCCTCCAGTCGATCTGTGTACAGTCTTAAGTTAGGTGTATGCAAAATATTCCAGCAGAGATTCCATTTTAAGATGTGTATTCAGTGTTAGGCTTAAGAAATGTTTCTGAAATTATTGCGTAGACATTATATACATACATACATGCATACATACATACATACATATATATATATATAGTTTAGATATATGATTGCATATGTATGTGTATATTAGCCACTAATATTATTATATATATATATATATATATATATATATATATATATATATATATATGCATGTATATATGAATGAAACGTCTACTCAAATATGTGTATCCACTAAAAATGACGTTTAATGTGATATATATATATATATATATATATATATATATATATATATATATAAAAGACAATAGGAAAACTGTGATAGTTGCCGACGCGTTTCGTCCAATGTGGACTTTTTCAAGTCAAAAACGAAATGAATTTATTAAACAAAGTTACTAATAATAACAAAACAAAATGTCCTTAGCAACTGGAAGAATTTAGAGAACACTATTTTCAACTGTTAATTGACGGACTCAACACAGCAATATTAACAATATCTCCACACGTGACAGTAATTGACGTAATTTCAGTTAATTCTGGAATTGCCTCGTCCACTGCGAGGAAAGTTGGCTCCCTGAGCCGCGCTAGGAAGTTTTTCTCCCCTGAGTCGATCCTCCAGATATACAAATCCACAATTCGCCCTTGCATGGAGTATTGCTGCCATATATGGTCTGGCGCCCCTTCTGTTTGCCTCGGGGTTCTTGATAGGCTCCAGAAGCGGATATGCAATATGGTTGGCCCTGCCCTGGCGTCTCGTCTACAGTCACTTTCTCACAGACGCACCGTCGCCTCCCTCTGTCTGTTCTACAAATACTTTCATGGAAATTGCTCCGAAGAACTGCATTCGCTGGTTCCCAGACTTCATGAGTTCAAGCGCCCTACGAGGCTGGCATCCCGCTCTCACCCCTTCACTGTCGAAACTCCTAAATGTAGCCGTCTCTTCTACTCTAATAGCTTCATGTCTCGCACCTCTCGCCTGTGGAACTCTCTTCCCTTCTCCTGTTTCCCTGTGAGTTATAATCTCCAGCTATTCAAGTGTAATGTCAATCGACATCTCCAGTTGCCCTAATCTATCTACTACCCTCATCCTATCTTCTATCACTCCTATCTGATCTTCCTATTTTCTGTAACCCCTTGCGTCCTAGTGGCTTCCCGCCTTGCTTGGGGTGAAATGCTTTAAAAAAAAACAAAAAAAAAATTGGGCGGCAGCGGCGAATTATCTAAGCGACCCTGGTTTTTCGCTTACCTAGCGATTGATTCGGAATGTTATTTCTCAATGGCGTAATCTTCAGAGAGGGTTGGGCGGATTTTCATCGTCATCGGCGTGACACTGGTTTAGAGATAACGGCTTCGCACTTCTGCTATCCTTGCCCTCAGGTGCGTCCATTCTGGGACTATGTCGGCGAGTTGACGGCTCGTATCGATTTCGAAAATCTCGTACTCCTCGATCTCGCATACGCGTGCGATAATCTGTGGCCCCCGTATTCTGGGGTGAAACGGATAGTGTTTCTAACGCTGCTCGCCGTAGCAAGAATAGTGATTTGGACCACGCGAATGGAGGGAATCTTGCGATACAAACGCTATTCTCATCAGGTTCATTCCGGTCATATTTTTTTCGACATCAGCTGAAGGTGAAGATCAGAACTGATAGAAAGAGTTTGTTATCGAGAGATTTCGGCGAAAGGTGGGTAACTGTAGCGAGCTTAGTTCGTGTGAATTGGACCAGCTTTGATTTTCTTTCTTAATTCCCCTTTTATGCAACGGGTCGGTTTCATGTGAGTTCTACATATGTCATGAAATATTTTTTCAGGGTATATAATCTTCCCGATTGAACAATACTGATTGATTTGCTGAAAGATTTCCAATTATTCATTTTTAGCCGTAATGCCTCATAAAAAGTGCTTCCCCCATTGAAAGAAACAAGATGAGCCACACGAAGAATTTCATAAGATTTCAAGAATCACATAAGAAAAAAACTGTTCTGCTAGAAGAACAATCATTGGAAAGCAAAAGCCGGATGCAACTGAAAATTCAAATTTTTGGTTGTTCTCTGTTCCTTGAAGCATTCTTTGAAGGAAAGAAGTTATAAAGGAAATTGTTAAAGGAGCAACAAGTTTATGCCAAAAGAAATTAAATTCCTCAAATTTATCACCTCAAGTCATACAAACAAAACTGGATCAAGTGCTGAACACCTACGATGAATGTATGAAATGAGAAATATATGATCCATTGAATGAGATTCTTTCACATTATAAAAGGAAATTTTGAATGGCTGTGTAGTGAGGAGAGACGGTTATATCATCTTCAGGTCAAAAGCACTGGACATGTTGAATGTACATCTGAAAAGGTTGCGTGTTCCAAAACTATTCATCCATCCAAAAAAAAGACAAGTGACCTTGGAACGAACTTCAACAACAATAACAACAAAAAACAACTTCAACTTCCGAATCAGAAACCGAATCAGAGAGTGAATATGAAGAGACCAAAAGTTCAGAAGAAATATCCAGAAATATAGCAAAACCAAAACTGTAACCAAATTAGTAATATCTTCTTATTTATCAACCAGCAAAGCAAGAAATATTTGTCAGCAGTTATCTCGAGAAGGAATTGACGTTGAGACATATTTTCAGTCTGGTGTTTAGGGAACTGCTATTAAAGAAGCTGATAAAATAAAGAAAACACTAAACATGCTTGTTTTGAAGAAAGTAGGAAGTTAAGTTAGAAGCATTAGAAAATGGGAAAGCGAATATTGTTATCAAAGGATGAACAGCTGTTCTGTATGAATACAATTTATGGAAGTGCATAAAGATCACCGTTGCGAACACAACGAATGGGAACACTGGAAACAGGAATGAGATTGTCATTCAGTTACAAAGACTATTCGCTGAAAAAAAACTGAAAGAGCCACAATTAATGGATCATGAACTTGGCCTAATGTCGAATATCCGTTTATCTGCGAATTTGTAAATAACTACGAATAACTCAAGAAGAATTTCAAGAATGGTAAAGACGAGATTACTGAAAGAGAATAATGGCGTCATGATATGGAATTTCTATTTCATTTAACTCGGGTTTGTCGCTTTAACGAAGAAATTGGAAGATTCCTTAAAGTGAAGTTTCAAAAAATACCTCATAATAATTTTATATTATGCTAAATATTCCACATAGGAAAAAGAAAGAAAGAGACTAAGATAGATATAAAAAGACTAAAAAACATAGACAGATATGAAAAGACTGAGATATAGACAAATATTACAGTTGTAAATAGATAGATAGATAGATAGATAGAACGACTAAATTATGCTGATGCTCAATACAATTTTCAAAAACGAAGATGCAGGGCAACTGAAGATTAAAATATTTGAAATACCTACATTTATGTTTCTACGGTTTCTACCAGAATGGTTTTATTAAGCAGGTGGTCTGATAGAAACCGTGGTAGTAGCATTGTAGGTGTTTCCAATATATATATATATATATATATATATATATATATATATATATATATATATATATATATATATATATATATATATAAGTATATAATTGGTATATACGGAATGAATTCCAATAACCAACAAATACTATTCTTAAAAGAGTGCTCAATACATAGTAGAGCAGATATAATTATTATTTATAAAAAAAAAAATTATAACATAAATATGCTATAATATCACTACAAAAATAGCCATTTTGTTTCAACACCCTCGGTGTCTTATCAAGTGATGATGTTGAATATAAAATAAATGTTTTTTTTTTTATTTTATATTCAACATCATCACTTGATAAGACACCGATGGTGTTGAAACAAAATGGCTATTTTTGTAGTGATATTATAACATATTTATGTTATAATTTTTTTTTATAAATAATAATATATATATATATATATATATATATATATATATATATATATATATATATATAATAATATATAAAATTAAAATTAAAAATTAAAATCATTAGACACACTGGGTTGTAGATTAATATTCTTTCGTTTTTTATTATTATTATTATTCCATTTAGATTCCTCGACTAGTTTCGACCGAAATGGCCATCATCGGGAGGCAGAAATATTTCTGCTTGCTGTTGGCAAGGAACTACAGAATATATATATATATATATATATATATATATATATATATATATATATATATATATATATATATATATTAGTCATATAACATACACGTTGCTTGGGTGGGTAGCCGATCAATGTCGCAGATACATCCTGAAACACATTTCCTCATCATCCAGAAAGACCAGTTTTGGTCAATCCTGCAACTATGCTTGTAGGACCGAATTCACAGTTTCTGGAAGGGAGAGCATAATTGGTCAGCATCAGCAGTCCGAACAATATCAGGAGACTGAAACTGTCAGTCATGAAGACTTGTGACTTTCTGATAGCAAAATCCACCAAAGCCAATTTCACTCACAAGTTTCGTGTTAACACCAGCTATGGTTTTTAGGTACTTTCTAATGATGGTCGCATGCTGGGATCGCCCCCACCCAACACACCGAGAATTTCATAAACGCGACTACTCTGACAAATCGACCATGATGAGATTCGAACATGTGTCTCGTTATCTATCTATCTATCTATCTATCTATCTATCTACAATTGTAATATTTGTCTATATCTCAGTCTCTTCATATCAGTCTATGTTTTTTAGTCTTTTTATATCGATCTCAGTCTCTTTCTTTCTTTCTTTTTTCTATCTATCTATCTATCTATCTACATGTCTGTGTTTGCCTGTATATTCTTATTACTGGTGTCTCTGTGCACACTAATTTCTTTTATTTATGCAATGCATGTCACTGAATTCAGGTATGTGCGGCACATACTCTTACACAACTTTTATATAGACGACGAATATAAACACATTCTCTCCCCAACTTTGAGAGTAAAAGAGAAAGTAAATGCACGTATGTATGTGTGTGTTTATCTCCGCTTCTTTTGTCCAGTTTATGCGTCTTTTCTACCCTCCATCTCTCGTTCAGCCTCTATAATTATCTCCCCACGCAGTCCACTTCTGTCCGCCTCCGTACAAGCGATGCCGGGGGCGGCTTCCTTTGATCTGGACAGTCCTACATGTCCATTATATGTCAACAGATACTCAACGGACCGACTACGCGATATACTGCGATATAATTCTCTTAGGGACACTCTCAGGTAAATCGCCGTGATACGGAGTAATTGAAAAGAAAATAGCCATTTTTTAATGACTTTTATTTATCTTTTTTTTTTCTTTCTTTACACACTTTAAGGATGTTAATTTTATTCTCATTTTTACTCAAAACAAAATTAAGTGAATACTGGGTGCAAAACGCTAACTGTTGAACATCTACTCCCATTGAAAATGGCAAGTTTCCAAAGAAAATGGACGAAATGGGCAGAAAACACGCCTTCAACACTAAAGAGCTCTAGTTTGAAAGACGTGCTAATCATGCCGTCTTTTCCCTAATTCTTTCTCTTTTTTTCCTTATTTTAAGCGAAAGAAAAGTAACCAAATAGGGAAAAGTTATTGACTTCGGGTCGTGCCCTATGGTTTGTGTCGTGTGAACTTTCCGTACAAAGCATACAGACGACACATACCTCAGACGTCAGATTTTGATAAAATCTTTACGGGATTTGAACAAAATCCCGGCAAAATTGCGTGATTTTTTTGTCAGCCTGGAATGAAAAGTTTCCAAACACTCGTGATGAAAACAAATGAAAATAAGCACCTCTGCCTTGTTTGTTACAATATTTAATATTCATCTTTCTAGCGGGTAGCTGCTACAGTTTCAATAGACAAAGTTGAGTGAG
>CAHIKZ030005595.1:912500-915000 GCA_903632075.3 Acanthosepion pharaonis | reverse complement strand
TAGAAATCACCCGTAAAAAATGCTCCGGAAGTATTCATAGAAAAGGCTGGTCACAAACTAGTGACGTACCATCATCAGCAAAAAGACTCATATTTTAACCGAGTCACTGAGGAAAATATTATAGCACTAAATATGGAAGTTTTGCCTCATCCTCCTTACTCTCCTCACCTCGCTCCATCTGACTATCATCTTTTTAGATCATTGCAACATTTTTAGAGTGTTTATTAATAATGATGAATTTAAAACTGATATTGATTGTTACTTTGTATGAAGTACTAGTGTCCGATAGATCAACAATATGGCATGTAGGTGCGAATCTGTCATGGATAATTTAGAAAAAGATTATCATGAATAAATATGTCAAATAATATCAAAGAAACGTTTATTCCTTTCCTTCCTTCAAATTTGACAGGATTTCCTTTCTAGAATAATAAAAAAAGAATATATATATATATATATATATATATATATATATATATATATATATATATATATATATATATATAAATCGGACTGGTTTTGTTTCCATTAATGCGACCACACATGTGGACGAACGAGAGACGCAGTGAATTTAAACTTTAGAAAAAGTCCTATGAAATCCTACATGTTTCCTCCAAAACTTTTCTTGATATATAAACAAATTATATATCGTTATCCCATATATATATATATATATATATATATATATATATATATATATATATATGATCCGAAAAGAAAACAATTATTAGATCGCATGAGAAATTATATAAAAAATTAAATGAAAGCACTTTGTCTGTCGTATTCAATGAAATGGGCATGAAAGAAGGATTACTGCCTAAATACATACATACATACATATATATATATATATATATATATATATATATATATATATATATATATATAGTAAACGTTTATGTATTATACATACAATAACTATATTGTCAGTAAGACTTAATTTATTAATTCCTGACATTTGACAATCCCTTTCTTCCTCATCTGATATGACTTTCTATAATATATAATATATAAACGTATTATACATATAATATAAACGTATTATACATATAATTGCCCATTCTGTCAATAAGATTTGTATTAATTCCTGACCACTGACAGTCCCTCTGTCCCTCATTTGTAATTCATTTCTATAGTAAATATTTATCTATTATAGATATAGTAGCCCTTTTCTATCAATAAGACTTTCATTAATTAGTGGCCATTGAAAATCCCATTCTTCCTAATTTGAATTTACTTTCAAGTTTACTTCTTGATCTCGTCGCATTCTGTCCACCATCTTTTCAAATCATTGCAAAGATATTTTTAAAAGAAAACAGTTTATTAATTGTGAAGAGGTTAAAACAGATATTGTATGTTTCTTTGCATCGAAACTGAATAATTTTACGCCCATAGAAATCGACAACTTACCAAAGTAATAGGATTACGTTATGGATAATGAAGAGAGATATTGAGTAAATACATCAATTAAGAGCAATAAAAAATGTGTTACTTTTCTATCTTTTTTTTTACAACCTCGTAGCTGATCTGTTGCTTAAGAAAACTCGTCATTTTGCCATAATTGGCCGACTGGTGTAGCACATCATTAGCTTTGTAATAAATTTAATTCTCTGTTGCTGAGCCGAATTTGAAGCTCAACTGCGCAAATAACTAATAGACATAACTTTCAATTACATAACGACAGTTTAGAGGATAATTAAGATTGTATTGTAACTATTGTCCAAGTGTTGAGGGAAAGCACACAAAGAAAATCAGCATTCGAAATTATTTTTATTTTTCCCTTATTAAAGTCATCTTGAACGCCCACTCGTCTAGATCCTTCCATATAAATGCAACTGTCCACCCCCAGGACCCTATCCTTGGGCCTACTTTATTTCTTATCTTAATCAACGACTTTCCGGATGTCATCAGTTCCCATCTAGGTGTTAATACTAATGAAACAATTGTTTACTTATGTCTTAATATTAATTCCGACAGTAAAACTGGCAGCTGCTCTCGAAAATAACTTTTATTCTATTTTTAGCTGTTGCAAGAAATGGCCTTTGAACTTTAACACCTACACAACAAACCTGCTGTCTTTTAGTCATCGCAGAGAACCCTGTAATGATAACAGCAAAAATTGCAATATGAGCACTGGTAAAAAAATGGTTGCTGAAGACATTAGGTTTATAGTACCCAGAAATTCAGTTTGACATTCCAGCCACCTGAAGAAGGCCGGAATGTACAACGACCAAAACGTTGTAATAAATATGTAATAATATCCGAACAATGTAAATAGTGTCATTAGTCACTTTTTATATATTTTTATATGAAGCATTTACATTATTATTATTATTATTTCTAATTTTACTCCATATTAATATTGTTGCTTTTTATCGCAATTAATAATGATAGGAGATTTTAGTTACTTTTAATTGTGATAAAAAGCAACAATAAGAAGATGGAGGAAAACTAGCATTAATGAAAATAATTTCAATATTTATTTTTATTATTGTTTATT
>CAHIKZ030005595.1:795000-910000 GCA_903632075.3 Acanthosepion pharaonis | reverse complement strand
TCTTCAAACAGACAATTTTGTTAATTAAAATACTTTTAACTTAAAGACAGATACAATGAGATCATGCTTTTCTTTTTCATCAAGATGTTTGCAGAGTAATTATTTATATTTCAGGTTTGTTTTTTTTAAACAAACAATATTTTAAATATTAAAAAAAAATATTTTTTGGTATATTTAATAATATTTTCAAGTGAATATGATTTTAAAAATATTTAATGTGATTTAAAGGTCAAGTTTATACCGGAAGTTCTATTCCTATTCAATGCTGTAAACAATCAGTTAAATTTGAACTTGTAAAACCAGGCCAATGGTGACATGAAAGAATTGAAATATTTCACTGAATCATAATAAAATTAACTTTCATCTCAGTGGAATGTTGAAATCAGTTTCAATGTTTTATAACCAGAACTGTCACCGACCCAACGGATCACGGGTACACGGGTAATCTAGTATATATATATTTACGATTCCAATGGAATAAATTATGACCATGGAATATTAGTGCTTAAGCCTTTTTATTATATCCTTACTCTGTCCTAGACATTGAGTTCTACCTGGATCCTTCCTCTTGGAAAATTTTTTTCTGAAAATATACATGTATGGGAATTTTTTAGATATATTTTTCATATGTATGTATATTTTCCACTAATATTATCTATATATATATATATATATATATATATATTAAAACACATTTTTATGTTTATACATTGTTTTTTATAGATACAAATATTTAGTAAATGTATCTATAAAAAGAATTTATAAACATAAAAATGTCAAAATAATTGTCGGACTTGTTCATTTCATAATATATATATATATATATATATATATATATATATATATATATATTGAAAATTGCGTTGTGCTATTCGGTAGGGGATAATATGTATATTTATTAATATATACTTAATAGCTCATTACATCGAGCACTGTTTTATAACCACCAGCACTATATATATATATATATATATATAGTCGACTCTCCCCGTCGAATTCGCTGTATGAGGGTCAAGCAGATCACTTCCTAGGAAACCGACAGCCCGACACCGGCACATGAGATTTGATTATAGTGGTGAAGGCTTCGTGGAGGGCCATCCACACTTTTTGAAGGGCCGAAAACGACCTTCCGCAGGTTTTGAATTCAGAGTTGTCCTTCTCCTAGACCAGTTGCCATCCAAGGCTATAGAACCCAATCTGTCCTGCTATTTACCCATAGCTGGAGGGAGAAGAAGAGGATTCACACCATTCCCAAGGGTATTAGCATGTAAGTGAATGTAATGGATTCGACTGGAATTCGAACTTGGCTCTGCGATTCCTTAATCCAAGCCGGTATCCATTACTCCACCGTACCTGAATATGGAAAAGTGGACATTGAAATCAACACCCAGAAGCCACAGTCTGTTTCATGCTTAAACGCAACCTTTAGGCCTGACGATTACATTTAAACCCTGAAACAGACTGTCGCCTCTGTGTGTTGACTTCAATGTCAGTTTTATATTTACATACGCTCTATCCCTGATATTGAGCACTTTAACCTATTGCATATTCGAATTCCAGTCGAATCCATTACATTCACTTACGTGCTAATACCCTTGGGAAAAATTATGAATCATCTTCCTCTCCCTATGGGTAAATAGCAGGACAGACTGAGTTCTATAGCCTTGGATGGCAACTGGTCTAGGAATTCAAAACCTGCGGAGGGTCGTTTGGGGACCTTGTGGTACTAGGTCTCTGTATTCGGCTGTTCAAAAAGTGTGATTGGTTCTACACAAAACCGTCACCACTATAATCAAATCTCATGTGCAGTTGTCTGGACCGTCGGTTCATGAGTTGCCTGACCTCCCACCCCGACGTCGTAAATTAATTCCCGGGACGACCGGGAGAGTCTACGAGATATCTTATTACATTATTGTTATACCTGACGTACCTATTCTACTATTAATAGACTCTCCCACACATAATAAGTAGTAGTAGTAGTAGTAGTAGTAGCTCAGTGGTTTTGAGTGAGTCAGTCGATGTCGGACATTGAAGTATCAACCATCACAACTAGATTGCTGCGTCATTAACTCTTATTGCAAGTTCCTAACGTTTTGTACGTCGGACTTTTTTAGGACATACTTAGTGAAATACAAGCCTCCACTGTGAAAACTACTCTACAACACAATTACACATTATTTTTAATGGGTATACGTGTTTGATTTGCTATACCTGTTTTCATTATTATTATTATTATTATTATTATTATTATTATTTTCTTTGATTTCTGGCGTTTAAACATTTTTTCCGGGTCCCGCCCAGGAACCTAAGGTTAGAAATGGCATCATGACACTTTCCACTGACAAAAATAAATAAATAAAAAAATTACATAGATAAAGCCCTTCGTAAAGTGTGGGCTATACTTGTCAAAACAATTTTTTGTATCTCTTTAAGGCATGGACTTCCAGGAATCCCTTCAATTAGTCTACTGCAATCTTTTCCAACCAGTCCTAGGGCTCCAACTACAACAGGGATTGTTGATGTTCCCATATGCCACATTTTCGAGATTTCTATTTCAAGGTCCTTGTATTTTGACAGCTTTTTGAATATCTTCAAAGATACATTGCAGTCAGCAGGGACTGCCATATCAATAAGGAGGCACCGTTTTTGTTTGTGGTCTTTAATAACAATGTCTGGGCGGTTGGCTTTGATTGTTCTGTCAGTGTGTATTGTGTAGTCCCATAGAATTGTAACAGGTCCTATCTCCGTAACCGGGTCTTGGTGGTGTTCATATTATTATTATTATTTTTCATTTATTTTCTTAAACAGTGAAATTAATAACAACCACAAATAAAGAATTACTACTGAAGAAAAATTGTGCCTTCGACAGGAATCGAAGCTGCATTCTTTTTTTTTTTTTCATCAAAGAATCCGCTTTTTTAGCCACTACCAATTTGGTCAAGGAAACCAGTCGGCTGGGAAGTGTTTATCAAAGGACAGAAAATGTGACATTGAAATCCGAAGTCGCATTGGGATAGCCAAAGATGCATTCCAAAAGCTAAGAAAAGTATTAAGAAATAGAAAAACTTCGCTGTGGTATGGCATTTTTTTGCAAAAAATATAGCGATAAGTCCATTTTCCCCAACAGCGTGTGTTCTCGCTTATCAACCCGTTCAAAGGTCAAACAATAGGAATATTACAACAATACTTCTACTTACAAAGTTCCCGCCCAAAATAAAGTGAAATATAGAAAACCACACTTACCCCAATCAATAACCACACTTACCCCAATCAATAACCACACTTACCACAATCAATAACCACACTTACCACAATCAATAACCACACTTACCCCAATCAATAACCACACTTACCACAATCAATAACCTTTCTAAAATAAAAGAAGAATGCTTAGGGATATTTAAACTTTATAAAAGTTTGAATAAAAAATTTGGAAATTGTTGTACGATCAAAAGAAAGTTAAAAAAAATAAAATAAAGGCTAAATTGTAAAAATAAAAGTAATTTTATTAATTATTAGCTTTATTTTTTGGCAATTTTATTAACTAATAAACTATTAAAGTCAAAATATTTCATTGCACACAACAAGGTCTTTTTAATTATTTTCGTTTGTATAAACTCAACGAAATGATGATAGATGCTTCTATGGACACTTAATTTCAAAACGGAAGTGAGTTTATTACGGGACATAAGTTAGAATTTTATTTTTCATTTTCACATTGAAAATGTTGAAATTTCACATTAACTCAAAGAAAAGGTTAAGAAGGAAGCCCACATCAAGAGCAATAACAGTTACTGGGTATAAGAAAACTATTTTTCCGAAATATTCTTTTTAAAGAAAGATTTTATAAATTTCAATCGACTGGCTACTCGATCAATGAATGTTTCCTTATAAGGAAATGGCTATTGCGATTATAAATGAGAATAATATGGCATAAATTGTATGGACAATGTATGTATAACATATAAATAACAGCTAACACACAAGTAGTATTTGTTTAGAGTTTTATTCAATATATTGCCACATATTTCAGGGCCGGTGCGTACTACCCCTGAAGTCATCGACCGAGAGATAAGCTTCATTAAAAGCCCCGGGTAGGGCTTTATGGCTCTCGCTATGTTATGAGCATTTCTTTCTACAGACATTTTAATACGTTACAAATTAAACTAAGCATATTATTTACATTATTCGGACTATTGTCCTCATCTTTGTCGCCATATTTATTACAGGTGATTGGAATGTCGAACTGAACCCTTTATTTCGCTCACTGGGGTAGACTGTTCTAGTTCCACGTGCCATATTTAATGGATGTCAGTTATCTCCTGTTAATTTCCCTCTGAAAGTTCTCTTAACCGGGTATTGAACTCACACTCTTTGGGTACTGACGCTGGATCTAACCAACGCCTTTATCCACTGTGCCATGTATTATAAACCTAATGTCTCAGCAACAATTTTTACCAGTGCACATATTATCTTCGCTCATATCGCAATTTTTGCTGTTATCATTTCATGTTTTTTTACCAGAGCTCATATTGCAACTTTTGTTGTTATTAATGCTTTTCTCTGGCATTCCCTATTACTGGTTCCCATATTGTATTCATTTCTATGCTTGGTCGACTCAGGAGATTTTTGTGGCCCAACATATGTGCTGATTTCTTAAGTTAGAAGTAACTATTAGAATAGACCTTACAGTTCCATCGAGCTATTTCATAGGCAAAACGATGAAACCTATTTTCCAATCCAGCAGTACATTTAATTCATGCTGTCGATGTACTCAGCAAAAGAAATCCTTAGAACTACCATGAAAATATTTATAGAAAAGTCACAACACCGAAAATGAGACTGAAGTACAGATGCCAGGTTAGAACGGATAATGTCTTACATTGTACTTGAGTCATCCAATTCTTTTTTCCATTGAGCATAGAAATCATTTTTTTTCTGAATCATTTCGCCCCAAACAAGACAATAATGCAACTAAGACACAGCCGTTTACTGCGAATGAAAGTATAGAATTTAGTAAGGGGAAAAGGCAATAAAAGAACATTGTTAAGATGGCGGGACAAGACTATGGATGATGCACTTCATTTTTTTGAATATTATAGGTGACTGGAACCCAAAATACGAGGGAGAATTCCACAAGCGAAAAGTGCCAGAAAGAAAACTATTAGAATAGAACTTATAATTACATCTAGCTTATTAAACATTATAATAGTTACCAATCTAATATTAAACTTAAATTCATGTGATCTCGATACCAAGGCAGAGAGCTCATTAGAACAGCTGCCATGAAAATATTTCACTAATATTATTGGTCCTGACCTGACTTCAGTCACAATTCCATCGCCGTAAAGTTACTTCCTCGGTCCTTCTCTCTAAATAATTTCATGATAATTTTTCTGATGCTTTGATCCATAGACATTATGAATTTAAGTGCGGCACTAGATTGGCAACAAGGTCTCATCAATTTACAGTTGAATTTGCTAGATGTGGCCGTAAGTTATATAGTAACAGTTTCTTTTCTCAGACTTCTCACTTTTGGAACTCTCTTCCGGCTTCTTGCTATCCAGTCAAGTTTGCTCTTCAAAAGTTTAAATGCAAAATGTCGATCGCTATCTACTGTCTTCCTGTTTAATCTTCTATTGGTCTTGCTCATTAGTCATGTCTCTACGTTCTTATTCTTTCACACCCAGTAGCCCATTGTGTCTTAGTGGCTTTACTGCCTTGCATGGGGTGAATTCGATTTTTTAAATCAGAAAGAAGTCACATCACGTCTTTGCTGAACTAAGACGAATCGAAATGATGCTGAAAGACATCGTTGAAAACGGTAAGTAGATGCGAACAACAACTACTTTCTACACATCTTTTAGACACAGTTGATTTCAGTGTAGATTAAACACTAAGCTTTGGTAAGAGATGATCTTCAAGAAGATCTGTGACATTCAAAAATTCTGCAGTCTGGAAAAGATCTAGGATTAATTTGGACCGAATTCCGAATGCGTTGATAATCAGAGGAGGAATGGTAATATTAAAATTTCTCTACAAGGAAACATTTGCCATTCACTGACCGAGTAGCCCATACTGCTTTCAATTGAAATTTATCAAAACTTTCTCTGAAAAAAAAACTTTTCAGGAAAGGGGGTTTCTCAAGTCCAGTAACTGTTATCACTCTTTCCAGTATTGATGGAGAGTTGCCTTCCTAACCTTTTAGTTTGAAGTAGTGTGGAATATCAACATCTTGATTATGCTAATATTTTCTCCTCGAGTTACATGTGCTATCCATTTTAGTTGTTGCTGCTGTTGAAAGTCCTCAAGTGATGTGGTTTCTGTTATTTGGTGCAGTTGTTTCAGTGTGAATTTATAATAACAGTCCACAATATCTAAAGAGGGATGATCTTTGCCAAGACCCGCAGACTTTACTCAGTCAAATCAATTTTCACCATTGATCGTTGGGAGCGGTTAGACACAACTGGGAGTTTAGATATTTTTGAATGGGTTTGACGCCATGTATGACATCCATATGAAAGTCACAATCTGACGGGACTCTTTAAGAACATGACTCGAGTTTTCAGATTGATGTTTTGGTTTTGGGGTAATTTTGACGCAACCATTTACTCCTGTCCCGATAATAAGTCTGATCAAATCGTTAAGGCGACATTGGCAGATGATCTAAAAATAGACCTACAGTTTGTTGTTAACTGGGGCAAGGAGTGGCTTGTTAATTTTAACGCCTCCAAAACGAAACTTCTCTCTATTAATCAAATGAAGGACACCTTCCTACCACCCATCCGCATAGTTGACGCTAACCCCCATGAGAGTGACTCGTTGTGTCTTTCCGGTCTAACATTCTCAGCCGATATGAAATGGAAAAATTATTTCGAATGTTAAGTTTACTGCTAAGAAATTCAGATCATTGTGTCGTTCTAGACAGTTTTTCTCTCCAAAATCTATCTTGCATATTTATAAATCCACCATTCGCTTATGCTTTGAATATTGCTGTCACATATGGTCCGGTGGTCCTGCTATATATTTAGAGATTCTTGATAAAATCCATTGAAGAATCGGCAATATTATTGGTCTTGATCTGGCATCTCGGCTTCAGTCACTTTACCACTGCTGTGAAGTAGCTTCCCTGTGCCTTTTCTATAAATAAATGTGTGATAGTTCGGGTGAACTCTTTTCTACAGTACCAAGACTTTATGAATTTACGCGCAGTACTAGAGTGGTGGCAAGGTCCCATCAATTCACAGTTGAATTGGTTAGATGTAACAGTAAGTTCTATGCTAACAGTTTCATTTCTCGCACTTCTCTTTTGTGGAACTCTTTTCCGGTTTCATGTTTTCTAGTCAACGTTGATCTCCAAATATTTAAATGCCATGTCAATCACCATTGAGTCATCTTGACTACCCTTCTATTTTTCTCGCTCCCTAATGTTTTTCTTCTTTTCTTGTTCTTCCAAACCCAATATAAACCCCTTGTGTCTTAGGGGCTACACTGCCTTACCTGGGGGTGATATGATTAAAAAAATTGCTGTTTAGAGCGAAACAGAAAGGAAATTATCTCTTTGTATTAGGGGAAAAAAGGATTAGATGTTCGCGAAGATGTATTTCTTGCCAATATCTCATCACCAAAGAGGGGCTAAGTTCGCGACAGGCTTAATCGCGTGCCCCTGAATTTCTCTTATGCACTCGATGGGATACTCGTATCCAGGTTTGAAAATACCGGCTCAGGAGTATGACACTGCTGGCGTTTGAGAAAACACTGAGAAAAGTGCTCAAGATTTGAATAGATTAACTGTCACTGATTTTCAAGCGTTGATAACCGCGAACCTCTGGTTGAGAAAATTAATTTAATAAAAATCAACTTAAATTTACAAAATAAAATAAACCGTGGGATATCTCTGTTACGAAAAATTCAAGTCTACTTGTCGATTGAATCTGTAGTAGAGGTAAAAGTGGTCACTGATGCAGGAAAACTGGTAACAAATACGTGTTCGTGGGTTATGGGCTACCGGAGCGGAACTAGGTCCTGCTGGGAGCGAACTCACTTCTCTGAGTGTAGCTGCTGATCCGTCTGTGGTAGTAATTCATATGAATAATGTTTGTACCGAAGATAAATGACAATAACTGGAGGAGACCGGACAATTTGGCGAGAAGATATGAAAATAAATCATAGTGTTAGAAAAAAAGAAAGATTAAACAAAGAAAAAATACAGAAGCTATATAAACCTTGCGAATGGAGTAATCTATGCATACAATCAGGCAGTCGCCTGGGGCGCCATCTAGTTAGAGGGCGCCATCATGCCGCCATCTCATGTGTTTGGGATCTTCCAAAAATAAAGCATACAAAAAGCATACTTGCAGTTGTCAATGATTGAAGTCAGATTAAATACTTTGTTTATTTTGTCAATAGAAAATGACCTTGTTAAGAAAATAGATGTACAAGGCGCCATAAAAAGATTTGAAGATCTAAAGGCTACAAAAAATCTTTTACCTTTGATAATCAATGTTTTCTTCATCTTGTATTAAATTGTATATTGTATTAACCTTGATATTCTACATTTGCAGTTTTTCTCCTTGTGAAAATTCTAAAAACTTTTACTTGTAAAGGAGTCAAAGTTCACCTTGCCTGTGATGTGAGCAACCCTTGGGCCGTCACTGGTGTGTGTTTAAAACTGCCTATATTTACAAAAGTAGAAGACTAATTATCAGAGAAATGGATATGATGTATATCTATATATGTGTTTTGTGCGTGTATAAAACATCCCACAACAGTAATGGTTTGTAAAATAGATTAACTGAACATAACTTCTGTCATAATATTCATCCTTATAAAATTCTCCATGCTCACAGCCATTTGCTGTTCTAAGCTAAGCTCACTCACAGATAACAAGATGTGTGTGTGTGTGTGTGTGTGTGTGTGTGTGTGTGTGTGTGTGTGTGTGTGTGTCAGGGCTGGCACAAGGTACTGAAAACTTGGGCAGGTGCTCAGGACGCCATCATGCCGCTATGTCATGTGTTTGGGATCTTCCAAAAATAAAGCTTATAAAAGCATACTTACAGTTGTCCATGATTGAAGTCAGATTAAATACTTTGTTTATTTTGTCAATAGAAAATGATTTTGTAAAGAAAATAGATGTACAAAGTGCCATAAAAAGATTTGAAGGTCTAAAGGCTACAAAAAATCTTTTACCTTTGATAATGAATGTTTTCTTCATCTTGTATTAAATTGTATATTGTATTAAACTTGTTATTCTAGATTTACAGTTTATCTCCTTGTGAAAATTTTAGAAAACTTTTACTTGTAAGGATGTCAAATGTCAACTTGCCCGGGGTACCAGCAACCCTAATGCTGTCACTTCATATATATGTCCGCGACCATTGTGGATGTTGAAGTCTTTTTAGGAATCTACGATATGAGATCTAAGATATTTGAAGTCATTAACTATTTTGATGGATATATTATTGAGTGATTTCAATTCGGATAGTTCAGTAGAGGTGGTGATGTATTTTGTCTTACTCTCATTGCATTAGAGACCTACTTGGATCGCTGCTCGCTCAAGCGATTGCAGGAAGGATTCTGGGTTCTGGATACATTGAGAAATTAATGTAAGATCATCAGCAAAGTCAAGGACAGTCAGGTATTTCGACGTGATGTGACACTAGATCGGGTTTAATGTGGACACCCGAGCGTGTAGACCCGATCAAGAATCAAAAATTTCCCAGACATCGCCAGGTCCGGCTCAAACTACTGGCAACTCGGGCAGTCGCCCGGGGTGCCATACAGACAGAAGGCTCCATCATGAGGCCTTGTCATGCGCCTGGAATCTTCCAAAGCTAAAGCTTATAAAAACTTGCGGTCGTCCAATACTCAAGACTGAATAAGTTCTTTGGCTATTTTTGTCAATAGAAAATGATCTTGTAATGAAGATAGGTGTAGATAGTTCCACAAGAGATCTGTAAATCTAAAAGATAGACATTTTTTTTCAATAGGATAACGAATGTTTTCGTTAGCTTGTATTAAGTTGTATATTGTAATGAATTCATTATTCTACGTTTTCAGTTTTCTCCTGAATTTTTTTTTTAAATCGTATACGGCCGCATAAGTTTAAGCGTACTACAAGATTGACAACTAGTTTTCATCGTTTTATGGTTGAAATAGCGAGGTGCAACCGCATGTTCTATTCTAATAGTTTCTTTTCTCGCCTGTGAACCTTACTTCTGGTTTCTTACTCCGATGTGACCTTCAAAAAAATTTAAAAGCCACGTCAATCGCCATCTTCTGTCTTCCTGAAACCTGCTCTTTTATTGTCCTTTCTTCATTTAACACCTCACTAAATTGTTCTCACCCTCTTTCACTCCCAGCAACCCATTGCGTCTTAGTGGCATTATTGCTTTGCTTGGAGTGAAATGATTAAAGAAATGTTAGGTCATTTTCTACCTTCACATTCAAACACTTGATGTTTACATTTAAGAAACCCATTCGTCCTTGCTTTGAATATTGCTGCCACATCTGTTTTGGTGCTGCTGCTATACATTTAGATATTCTTGATAAAACCCAAAGAGCATCTGCAATTTTATTGATCCTGACCTGGAATCTCGGCCTTCAGTCTCTTCCCCACCATTTTAACGTAGCTACTCTTCGCCTTTTCTATAAATACACTCATGGTAATTCTTCTAGGGAAGTTTCCTCTATGGTACCAAGCCTTTATGAATTTAAGTACAGTACAAGATTAGCGGCAAGGTCTCATCGGTTTAAAGAGGAAATGACTAGATGCAACCGTAAGTTCTATGCTAATTGTTCCTTCTATCGCACTTCTCGCTTGTGGAACTCTCTTCTGGCTTCTTTCTTTCCAGTCAACTTTGATCTTCAAAAATTTAAATGCAATGTTAATCGTTATCTTCTGTCTTTTTAATTCCTGTTCTTTTATTGTCCTCTTTCCTTAATAGTAGTTTTTTCTTATACTCTCTAACATTCGGTAACCTGTTGCATCCTAGTGACTTTATTTCCTTGCTTGGGATGAAATGATTTTAAAAAGTGGATTTAAAGGTGCGCGGAGAATAAAACAAGAAAATCGAATAGTTCTTCTTATTCCATTTGCTGTATCGGGCCACAGACTCACCACAATGGTGCTCGCAGTAATTACCTTTATAGTCATCCAGTACAAAGCTCAAGAACCACTCAATGTAGAGGGTTATTTATGGAGGTTTTTGTGTGAACAGTAAGAGTAAGGTTGATCGATTGATCCCTTCATTTTTGCTATTTATCAACCATTTTCAGGTTATTTAAAGCTAGAAAATAATTTTATATTGGGAATTTCTTTTAGATAATAATGATTCTTTCTAGTTAATCATGAGTCAGTGATAAAAGATTACTAATTTACCCATAGCTGGGGAGGAAAAGAGATCGATTCATACTTTTTTTCCATTGATATTTGTGCGTAACTGACTATAACGAACCCAACTGGAATTGGAACTCAATTCTGCGATTAACAATTCCCAGCCATTATCCATTACACCACCCGCTCATCCAAGCTTGCACCACCTGGTATTCCCAAGCGGTCACCCATCTCGGTAATGACCGGGCTCGACGTTACTTAACTTCGGTGATCGAAGGGATGTTTTTGAGGAGATGGATATCTACCAACCGCTCCACGCGGTCAGATCTGGCATAAGGCCAAATTTAATGTGGAGTATACAAGACCGTAGGCTCGGCCAAAAATTCCCCATAGACCGGGTAGATGTTTCCCAAGACGAGACTCTGCCTCGTCTGGGCATCCTCTCTGCCCGGAGGCATAGATTTAACCAGTACAGCTGGAGATGAATCTCTAACTCTGTTTTTGAGGATATGTGAGAAATATAACTGTTGGCCCTTCTAACTAACAAAAAGATTATCAAAAAATATATGCTGAGGTTGCTAATAGTATAGTCAGTATAAGTAGTACCCTACAACATAACACCTACCCTGGGTACATGGCAGCAGCCCCAAAAAATCGGGATAGGCGGATACAAGAGGAGGACAACAACAAGTTTGCCTGCCTTATGTGAAGGGGTTATCAGAGAAAATACAAAGGATCTGCGGTCCATATAACATCAGGACAACCTTCAAAAGCTTGACGACACTTCGCAGATATTTCTCCCGAGTAAGACCCCCCCCATAGAGGAGAACATGACTAAAGACTGTGTGTACGCTATCCCGTGCAGTTGCGGAAAGAAATATAAAGGGGAGACAGGCCGCCCCCTTAAGGTAAGGCTTCAAGAACACCAGAAAGCTGTAACACTAGGGGAAGTGGAAAAATCAGGCGTGGCTGACCATAAATGGAGAGAGAAGGGAGATCACTGCCCTCTGTGGGATCAGGTTGAGATCATAGACAAAGAACACCAATGGAAAATTCGTAAACTTAAAGAATCAGCACATATGGTAGGCCACAAAAATCTCCTGAGCCAACCAAGCATAGAAATGAATACAATATGGGAACCAATAATAAGGAGTGCCAGAGAAAAGCGAAAATAACAACAAAAACTATAATATAAGCTCTGGTAAAAAACATGCAATGATAACAGGAAAAATTGCAATGTGAGCACTGGTAAAAAAATGGTTCCTGAAGACATTAGGTTTATAATACCCAGAAATTCATACACAGATGCCCTCAAGGATACATGGCACAGTGAATAAAGGGTGTTAGTTAGATCCCATGACAGGACCCAAAGAGTGTGAGTTCAATACCTGGCTAAAGAAATTAACAGGAGATAACTGATAACTGACATCCATTGAACATAGCACGTAGAACTAGAACAGTCTACCCCAGTGAGCGAAATAAAAGGTTCAGTTCGAAATTCTGATCTGAAGAAGGCCGAAGCGTACAACAGCCGAAACGCTGTAATAAATATGGCGACAAAGATGAGGACAATAGCCCGAATAATGTAAATAATGTACATAATACCTCATCTCAGAAATATAAACAGATACCAAAATCCGAAAATTATTTGATTTTTGGAAGAATTTCCAAACCATTGTGTTTTACATCAGGCATGGCTGACCATATATGGAGAGAGAAGGGAGATCACCGCCCTCTGTGGAATTAGGTTGAGACCATAGACAAAGAACACCATTGGAAAATTCGTAAACTTAAGGAATCAGCACATATGGTAGGCCACAAAAAATCTCCTGAGCCGACCTAGCATAGAAATGAATACAATATGGTAACCATTAATAAGGAGTGCCAGAGAAAAAGTGATAATAACAACAAAAATTGCAATATGAACTCTGGTAAAAAATATGCAATGATAACAGCAAAAGATTGCAATATGAGCACTGGTAAAAAAAATGGTTGCTGAAGACATTAGGTTTATAATACCCAGAAATTCATACACAGATGTCCTCAAGGACACATGGCACAATGGATAAAGGGTGTTAGTTAAATCCAGTGACAGGACCCAAAGAGTCGGTGGAGAACTTTCAGAGGGGAATTAACAGAAGATAACTGATTTCCAAACCATTGTGTTTTACACCTGAAAAAAAAACGCAAATATACTAAACCTTAATATTAATTCGACAAAAATAATTTTTTTAACCAAAATTTCGAACGTGCAAGAAAGGATTAAAAAAAATTAATAAACTAATAAAAAAAATACTTTGATCTTTTGTCTTAATAATAACATAAACATTTTGACGATGAAACTTTGTTTTTTTTATTAAGTCTCGAGCCTTTTTTATCATGCCAGGCTGTTTTTTCTCCGAGCTAGTGGAGGTATCTACCTTTAAGGAATAGCGTTACTGATCAAACCAAATTCATGAATAATTATATTGGACATACCACTACATACTTATCAAGAAGACTCACTTTACATTTTCTGTAATGATTCTCATCTACTAAGAATGACCTGAAGTGTTTTGGTTCAGTTTCAGTGAATTAGATATATTATTTTCTGTAGCGACACAGTGAAAAGGAAATTCATCTACCAGTTTGCTTTCTTCTCATTAGTCATTGATTAGTATATTTTTTAATTACCATATTCGCTAGGAAATGTAGGTGATAAGAGTTCTAGACAGATTCCTTTTAATATTCTCAATGAATTGCCATAACTTCTAGGAAAAAATAGTTGCGTAATTTCCCGTCACCTTCTTTGTCCTGGGTATGACAATAAACCACATCCGGCAGCAAGGCTTCTGATCGGGAGATTGGAGATTTTGAGGAGCGTCGAACCACCTCTTAATTGCTGTTGTTCCTAGTTCCACCCTGACTCGGGGTGTTAGCACATGCTTGTGTCCCAGCTATGGGCAAATAGTGAACCCCGAAACAAAAGCAAAACCCTATGAAGGTATAAAAACACCAGCAGTACATTTTTGTATATAAAATTACCAATAATACATATTTATAGTGAAATTATCAGCAATGCATATTTATAGTAAAAGTACCAACACTAACATTTTAAAACAAACTGGCCAGCAATGGGTTTTATTCTTGTTGAAGGCATAAATTGCGTTCAAAATATATTCAGTTGAAGCCATAATATTATGTTCAAAATATTTTAATTTCGGTATTAAATAAGACATATGCTGTTAAAAAATATCAACCACTCGTCACAAACTATGTATAAAAAATAAACATGTACTATAGAGATACATTGCAAATGAGTAAAAAGGAATTGTCAGTGGCCAGGAATTAATGCAAGTCTTACTGGCAATTAAGTCAGTTATCTATATATATATATATATATATATATATAATAAACATTTACTTTTGAAATTAATTTCAAATGAAGAAGAAATATATTGCAAATTTTGGTCAAACCACTTCCCCATAAGGGACTTTATCTGTTGTGAAGTGTTTGAATCAGTTCGGCCGAATCTTTTACTCTCCGGTCAGGTACTGTATGTTCGTTGTTGTTTTTTTTTTTTTTTTTTTTAGGGGGGGTTATTTACCACCTTTTTACGAACAATGTGTCTTAATGTTCTTTATACTTCATCCAAACGCTTGCACTTGTGTTTTTAAAAAAGCCCTGAGCGTACCAACTTATTTTTGCCTCCCCTACAAAGAATGTATATCTCCGCACTTGATTATCTTTATGCCGACTGGAGAGTACACACACACACACATATGTATATATATATATATATAAAAGAAATATAGTCTTAAGGTGTGCTATATTTATGGGATAAAGTGCTCAATATCAGAGATAGAGCGTGTGTAAATATAAAAGTGAACATAAAGTCAACACGTCAGGCGACAGTCTGTTTCATGCTATATACTGACGATTGTCATATAGCATATAAACAGACGATCGCCTAGTGTTGACTTTATGTTCACTTTTATATTTATATATATATATAACGTCATCCACAGACATCAGTGTGGCTAGACATCCGGTTGCCATTAGCTAGGATCGAAACCAGACTGAATTGGTGTTAGTCGAAATTCTAACCATTAAGCCGTCGGCGCATGTTAGGGATGAAAGTGGATTTTTAGCGTATTTATTTTTAGAAACACGCCCAGTGACCGACAGTGACTCAATTCGCATCTGCGAAGGGTGTGCAAAAAGTGACATCATTTAAAATGTGAATATTAATGAGGTGCTGGAGAATGTGAAACAGAGAATCACTGAGGCGTTGTAGAATGTTACGCAAGACATGCTACAGCGTGTTTGGCAGGCGCTGGACTACCGACTTGATGTGTGTCGTGTCACGGGTGATGCGCATATTGAACATTTGTGAAATCGATTCTAAAATCTACATCCATCTGAATATCTTGTCCGAATTTTGATAAATAAATCTGTTATTGTTCAACATGAAGCCTATTTAAGTTCGTTTGCCTGGGACATGGAGTTATTTAGATATTCACATTTTAAATTATGTCAATTTTTGAGGGGACAACCTGTATAACGTTTGCTGTAGCTCTATAGTTAATTGGAAATCCTTCACTTGTTTCAGTAGGCCCATGGTCTCTGTACAAACGCTCTCTCAATATTTGTTTTATAGCCATGTTTCTTTAGGGTCTACGTAAACACGGCTCTCCACAGATTGTTTTCTTTATTATATGCGAATTGTAATAATGTATTTAGAAAGAATTGTTTCCACTGGCCTTGTCAACGGTTTTGAATTCAGTGTTGTCCTAAACTGAGTTCCACCCAAGGATAGAAGCGTCCTGGGTATGACGATAAACTACATCCGCGTCCTGGGTATGACGATAAACTACATCCGCATCCTGGGTTAGACGATAAACTACGTCCGCGTCCTGGGTATGACGATAAACTACATCCGCGTCCTGGGTAAGACGATAAACTACGTCCGCATCCTGGGTAAGACGATAAACTACGCCCAACAGCAAGGCCTCTGATCAGGAGGTTTTTAATTAACCCGGAGTTGTAGCACCTGTTAGGTTCCAAGCCATGGGCAAATAGTTAACCCCGAAATTGAGGTAAAAAGCATTATAAAAGTGTAAAAATAGGTTTTAATACCAGAAATACTTTGTAAAAAATTATTACCAGAAATAAATTTTTGAAGATAAAAACTATCACCAGCAATATGTTTTTGAAAAAAAAAAACATTAAAACTATTAAAAAACTTATTATCAGCAATAATTTTTTTAAAGAAAAAACTATGACCAGCAATACATTATTGAAAAAAAAATATTACCAACAATACGTTTTTGAAAAAATATTACCAGCAATACATTTTTGAAGGAAAAAATTATTACCAGAAATAGATTTTTGACAAAACAAAATATTACCAGCAATAAAAACTCTGTCGGTATTAAATAACCCATTGAGGTTGATATGCCGTCAACACAACGAAACAAAAACAAACCAAGGAAAGAAAGTCTTCAATTCAGAATCGTCGTCGGTCTCCTAAAAAGGAAGTCCACTATAGTCAGGATCATTAAATCAATGCAAACGATCTATTCCTTAGCTGCATAGTATGTGCCTCATGAGGGCTTCAGGGATTTTTTGAATTAATCAACTTCCTTCTTCTAGGCCTGTTGCCACCCAAGACTATAGAACCTAGTCTGTCTTACTATTTACCCATATCTCGTGGGTAGAAGAGATGGATTCATCTTTCCCAAGGGCATTAGCATCTAAGTGAATGTAATGAACTCGACTGGAATTCGAACTCGGCTCTCCGATTTCCTCAATCCGAGCCGCAACCTATTACTCCACCGGGCCCAATAAACTGGCTTCCAACTAAGACTACAAAATCAGATATTTAGAATTCAGAATCATTCTTCTCGTAAACTTGCTTTTCAAACTCCCAAGGCTAGAATGTCTAGTCTACGCTTCTATTTAACCTATAGACGAGGGATGGAAAGAAAAAAAAACATTTATGCCTTGCCCTCGGATATTTGTGCGAAAGTGAACGCAAGCGACGAGGCCCGGATCTTGAAACCGAGCCGCCGATTCTACTTTTACGCACTGATAACCTTTAGACTACCCGCACATCCCAGCTTTTTTATATATATTACAAATATATAAAAATCGTGTGGGTGCATTTACCTGGCTGTTTGGACAGGTAGATGTGTCAAGCGTGTTATCATAACATGATTCCCTTTCTGTTTACTACGACACGAGGAGACAGGTGTCTTAAGCAAGTCTACACCGAACAAACAAGAAAATGCATTACAATACTGGCGACAATGCTTGGGCCAACACTGACACAGGAGAAGACGAACCAAAAAAAATTAATGAATAGAAATAAAAACGTATTAGCCAAACTTGAAATCGGAGAAAAAAATTAAATTGTGTTTTGTTGATACATCTTAAAACCCGTTTGTTTTGTTTAGTTTTTTTTTTTTTTTTTTTTCAAAGTCCTTTTTTTTATCTTCGTTTTTAGGTGTTGGATTCCTTATGTGAAATGCGACTTTTTTTGTTGTTTTTTTCTTTTTTTCATGTTTAATCTTTGGTCTGTTCAAAGTTGCGCAGACTGTGACAAATGATATCTACTTTTTAGGTGTTTTCCTGCGATATGTCCCTACTGTCATCATATGAAAAATTTCCCCGAGCCTAACGAAAGAAATGATAATTTCTGTACTTTTTTACATCCAAGAAATGTAAAAAAAAAAAAAAAAAAAAAACGAAATCCCATATATATATATATATATATATATATATATATATATATATATATATATATATATATATATATATTCTTTCATGCACATTTCATTAAATACTACAGACAAGGTGCTTTTATTTAGTTTTTTATACAATTTCTCATGCGATCTAATTTTTTTTTTTTTCAGATGATAAATTATATAAAAACTGTCCGAATGTTCTTTTTATCCGAGCGCTTTCGGCTATACATTTAGCCATTTTCAAGGATTAAATATTTTAACTGTTAAATAATAGTTTGTTGTATGTATGTTTTATAAAATGTTTTCATTTTTCAAAACACGGTCAAGACATTGTGTCCATGTTCAAAGTTAATATTGTTAAGCGTTGTTTTTTTTATTATTATTAATGAGGCTTCCATTATTTTTAGCCTTTTTTTGCATGTAGATGATGCTATTATATTAGTGTTGTCAACAAGTATGTTACCATTAGTGTCCGGTAGGTTTCCATGAATATTTAAATGAGATCTAATTGATCTTCACCTTTCAGACCATAGTAATTTAATTTTTTTGTTCGGGCCAATTGGGGTATTGTATTTTTTTTTTTTTTTTGATATTTCTATTTGAAGATTTTTCTTTTTTGTAGTTGATGTGCATATAGTTTTTGTAGAAAATACAAAATAATGTCAACCTTAATAATAAAAAAAGAAAAAGCCAACACTTCATAATATTAACTACGAACACGGCCACAACGTGCTGACTGTGTTCGGAAAATAAAAGATCCCTATAACTCTAGAAGCGTACACACAAGCTATACACCCAATTAAATTGCAAAAATAAAATCATCCTTGATAATGGCTAAAAGTATGAACAGTTTATATACATTCTGTGTCCCAAAAAGAAAGCACTTGTTCGAACACCAGAAAAATTAGATAAAAAGCTTAATCGTAGCACCTTGTCTGTCGTCTTTAATGAAACATGTATAAATGAAAGATTGCTGCCTAAAATCACAACATATATATATATATATATATATATATATATATATATATATATATATATAATAAAAGAACAGTAAGATATGTAATCAGGTGTTCTTATAGATATTTCTATTTTTACAAAATAGTGCTCAATGTAAATTTACAGAGCATTAATATTATAAATTAATTGATTTAAAATATGGTTTTTTCGCTACAAAGTTCTAACCATGTTTTAGGTTCCATTTTTGAAACATGGTTAGAACTGTGTAGCAAAAAACCATATTTTAAATCAATCAATTTATAATATATATATATATATATATATATATATATTTGGGTTATCAGATATTTGTCTTTTGAGATGTTGTGGAGAACTACCCGAGTTGTAAGTCCAGAAAATTTTTAAATTTACTTAGCGAATTTTATAAACGTTTAAAAAGTGATAGTTATAGAAAACTATCATAGAAAGTGATAGAATATATAATAATTAATACAGTCATTTTTTTCAAGTTCCTGAAGAATGAACCTTCACAAAACTCTTAGTCAACCATAGATAAGTATTGTGAACTTTCAATATTAATATATATATATATATATATATATTGCGTTTAAGCATGAAACAGACTGTCGCTGCTGAGTGTTGACGTCACTACCCGCCTATATATATATATATATATATATATAAATATAATAAAAATATAAACAATAAAAATATAGAAACTGCCTGCCAGTTGAATAGCGTACAGTAATATATATATATATATATATATATATATATATATATATATATATATATATATATATATATATATATATATATATATATATATATATATATATATATATATATATATATATATATATATATATATATATATATATATATATATATATATATATATATATATATATATATATATATTAGTCTGATTTGGAATCTCTTCGTTAGCGAGGCCCATTTGGTACAGTTGGTATGTTGTTCGCTTGACAACCCAACTGTCAGGGTTCGTTACTTGGTGGTGGATGCTCACTGCTGATGAGTCCCAATTGTAGGACGAAACGGCTGTCGAATGCTTCCTCTATTCCTGTTGAGGTTTCTATCAGACTCAATGAATTAATTAAATATATATATATTTTACTGTAGACGTTATTCAACCGGCAGTGTGTACCTGTTTATATTTGTATTGTATTTTTTCAGTTTTCGATTAAAATGTTGTATAATGGGATCGGAATTTTGGATAAATTCTTCAAAGTTCATGTATGTTCTGTTGTTTTTGTCCAAGTACTCTTGAATCTCTCAGCCATAATCAAGAACCAAGTTGTCTCCTTGAAATAGGCAAGATTCTGTTTTGATTCTCTCGGAAGACTTACGCTTGGGATTTTTTTCAATGGCGGACAATTACTTTAAAAATTACTTGACGAATATAACGTGAACGCCTTTTTTTATATAATTCTTTAATTACCCAGTAATCTTTAAAATTTAGGAAAATATTCTAAGTAATCTACTATTTCAATGAATTTTAGGTACATAGGCTTTATAATTTTACTTACGTAGACGTTTGTTAAGGAAATGTTAGAAAATTAGTAATAAATTTTAAATTGACTATAGTTACCCTTCTTCTTTTCTGATACTGTCATGTATATTTACAAAAATCGGCATATTTATTATATACGCATAAAAAATACTAAATTCTTTTTCAAATATTTGGGGCACTGTTTTATTGTAATAAGGTTTTCCATTTATGATTAGTAAATATAGTTTTTACTTAACAAAATCATATAAACGCTTCAAATTAATACAGAATTTTAAAAGATTTAAAACTATATAAATTATCATAATTAAAATTAAAAAATGAAAACAGTTCTTGTAAAAGTTCATTATACATCTTTTTTTTCTTAAGTCAACAGTGTCTATGATATATTTTATAACATTTTTTATTTTATGAGTCCGAGCAGATTCCCAGTAAATGGTGGTCTTGTTTGACAAAAATTCCACAAAGACTTTTGCTTATAATTAATATAAATATTAAGCTCTACAAAAAAGAATTTCTCGAAATTTTATAAAATTATATAAGTGAGGTAAGTTATAAAAAAGTATATATTCAGCAAGATTTTCTTCAAAAGAAAGATTTCTAAAATAATTTCATTCATTTGTGAATAATTCCAAAAAGTTTCATTAAAATCAACCAGTTATCTGATTCTGCAAGAATTTCCAAATCAATATGATTTTTTTAGCCGGAAAAAGACGCTAAAATTTCCTATATTAATTTATGGTCAACCATTGACGCTAAAAGCAAAATTCAACAAAATTTTGGAGGTTCTAAAAAGTATTAAAATATAATTTAATAATAAAAATCCTTTGGTCTTTCCTATTAATACTAACGTAAAGATTTTGGTGATAAAACTTTGAGTTTATTAAATTTTGAGCATATTTTTCATCATGTATGCTCATTTTTCAGCGAATCTTTGGGTGCCGACCCAAACATAAATTCCCGGTGATCAACCACAACTAAAAGTTTAATGAGCTTTTACGCAATCATCAGGTAACTTGTTATTTGTGAAAATGGTCATTTTATAATTCTTTATATATTAAAAAATATTCTATCACTTGAATATCCTTGCTTGAACCCGCTTCTAATGCTCTGGAGGGAGAGGCTTGGGGAAAGAAGACGTGGCTATAGGGGACAAAATCCGTTGGGTTAAGTGTACTTGGATGAGTTACACCGCGGGATCTAGTGTGAGTGACGCTATATCAATTCGAGTTATCTCTTCATCACCGAGACGTGTTGATCCAGTGGGTATGACGCTTGCGTCGTATCGTAACGGTCCAGTTCTTCATTGTGTTGAGGCTTCTTCTAGCCTCGATATATATATATATATATATATATATATATATATATATATATATATATATATATATATAACAGGTAATAGATTCGTTGGTATATAATCCGGTGGATTCTAATAATATCAAATATTAAACCGATCCACAAAGAGAGCTCAGTGTATTTCTCAAAGCAAACTATTAAATCAAAGGAATGAATTAGTTTTAAAATGTAGACATAAAAACATATTTAAATTTTTATAATAACATAGATCTTACCCTTATTCTCTAACCCCTCTAAGGTCAAGAATATAACGATATTTAATTTCTCTATTTCCTTATCTTCTCCGTATTAATCGTATCTTATAACTGTACCGTTCTATGAACTCTCTTTTCTTTGATCACTTTTATATTTTTTTTCTTTTTTCTTTTGGTTTTTCAAATATTTCCGGGTATAGTTTGTTTTTCCTTAATAATTTAACTTATCCTTAAAGTTAGAAATGGAAAATTTATTCTATCTTATCTTTTTTTCCCTTTGAATTTTTTATTCTTTTTTTTTTTTTAAATATATTCATTCTTCAGATAAAGTATACGATTTGTGTTAATCTTGTTAATACATTTCATTTGTAACTATAATTTTTTTTTTTTTTTTAGTGGGAACCAAAATTATTTATATATAATTAAAAATTTTGCTTATATATATATAAACTCCTTTTTGACCCTCCTTTAGTTTCAATTCAACACCTCATTCCTCATATAACCCAGGATCACAAGGCTAATATCTGGGTTGAATCTGTTGAGCCTCTTCCCTTTTAGACAGATACCTTCTGTCCTCCCCTTACCACCGACTCGGATGAGGCGCCGATTTGGGTAGGTTCGGTATCCATTTTTTGATTGCTAAGTAAAATTCTAAATCCCTGATTCCGATACGAATACAGTCCATCCATTAGGTTTGAACAGGACCAAAGTACTTAGCGTTTTCCTACATGAGGTAATTTTGGATTTTTTTACTGTGTAATATATATACATACATACACACACACACATATATATATATATATATATATATATATATATATATATATATAGAGAGAGAGAGAGAGAGGTGACTGAAAAGTAACTTCCGATTTTAAGATAATTATAATTTATTTATTAACTATAATTTTTACAAGAAATGGATATGAGAGGAAAGTGTTTAGCATGAGGTTTTATTTAAAATTCGATATTGGCACCAGATTTCACTATCAGCTTCTCGAGCAGCCCAGAAATCGCGTCAACTGATTTCACCAGGAACTTCTTGAATTCGCCTTTCATGTTCTTCCAAAGTCTTTGGTTTAGTATAATAGACTTTCTCTTTTAATCAACCCCAAAGAAAAAAAGTCACAGGCTGTTAAGTCAGGACTCCTGGTTGGGCACTCATACATAAAATAGAGAGTTAGTTTTCAATCACTCTGCACACCACACACACACACACACACACACATATATATATATATATATATATATATATATATATATATATATATATATATATTACAATGAATCATTCATACAAAAAGGAAATTAGTAAAGTTAATGATATAAAATGGTGAAATTCCTTCGCTAATAAAGTTTTAAAGATGCATTAACCTACTAATCACTCGATGAATTTTATGATCCTTGCTTTTTTTTTTTTTAAATTATAAGCTGAAAAATTCTTTCTTAAATCCGCAAGTACTTTCGACTGTACATTCAGTCATCTTCAGACATGGAAATCATTTTGTTTTTGGTAAAATTCAGATAGCAACCGAGAAGAAAAAAAAATATAATGCGAATCGAAATACAGGATGCGAGTGCTATTTGAGGACATTTTTACTATGTTAAATAAACAGCAATATCTTAGCAAACAATGTATATATTTAATTCAAATTGATACAAATATCATTCATGTTACTTCTTTATCTAATTATTCTATGAAACCACCTTTGGTTTCAATGACTGCTTCTATTCGGGCTCGAAACCGTCCACAAACTGCAATTAAGTGGTCCCTGTTCATTTTGGACATTACCTGGAGAATGCCGGCTTTCAGTGCAGTTACGGTACTATGAGGATATCGATTAGTCTCCCTTTTAACGACGCTCCACACGTAATAGTCTTTGGGATTTAAATCTAGCGAGCTAGGGGGCCACATGTTGGAGGTCATATGATCGTAAAAATTCTCTGATAACCAATCCTGGGTTACAATGGCTTTGTGAGAAGGTGCAGAGTCTTGTTGAAAGATATATGGCCTTCCATTGCATACTTTATTTATCCAGGGCTTAACAACCGTTTTAAGAACATTATGGAATCCAGCAGCATTGACCCTAAGACCTTATGGGAAAAATGTAAGGTGGCATGACATGACCTTCACTGCTCACAACTAAAACCATCACAGTAACCGGATATTTGGTGTGCATCACCCTGGGTACTTCAGAAGGAGATGCACATAGCTACCTGTCATTTCGTTTGTTTATTTTCTGAGATTGGTCAAAAAAATTTTCGTTAGAGAAAAACCAAAGCATGCCATGTTCATGGGGATCTTTCACTTTGTTTAGAAACCGTTTTGAAGGCATGAGACGGTTTTCCTGTCTTCGCCGATATGAATTGGCCTGTCTTCATTACATATGGCATATATCGAATGTTTTAATGTATCACGGTTCTAATAGTCCACTCTGATACCTGAAGTTCTTTGGCGATAGACCTCATTGATCTTCCGGGGTTCTCATCGATGATGTTTTGAATATTCTTTATAAATTCTGGTGTTCTCACGGTATCAGAGCGCTGTGAATGTTTTTTTTCTTTTTTCTACAGGGGAGACATTGCCATCACATCCCTCTAGCTCTAACCGAACCTTATGAACAAATGATCTGGCAACATGTAAAACGTTACTCATTTTTAAATCACTATGTTTTGCAGCTAAAGCAACAATGACTGTATGTCTTTTCATTTCTTGGGTTAATATCTTCCTCTGATTGGGTTATCTGAAATAAAAAATATATATAAATGATTTGAGTGTGTAGTGAACTTAAAACAATATGTCCTCAAATAGCACTCGCACCCTGTATGTTTTTCTTTTAATGTGTTATTTTGGAGCGTTCAGTTATAACGTTAAGGTTGAATTTTTTTGAAAATTTAAGTCAATGCGTTTTTTACTAATATGGCAATTTGAGATTTTTTTTTTTTTTTTGAGTTTATCAGTCAATGTGGCATGAACTAAATAGTAGAGTAATGTCTCAGTTGTTACCCGAAAAAGTATTTAAGAAAGACCTTATACAGCTTATAATTTGAAAAAACAAGGAACGTAACATCCATCGAGTGATTAGTAGTTTAATGCATCTTTAAAATTTTGTTAGCGAAGGGATTTCGCCATTTTATATCATTAACTTTACTAATTTACTTTTTGTATGAAAGATTCATTGTAATATAAATTAAACTGCACCACAATTTATATATATATATATATATATATATATATATATATATATATATATATATATATATATATATATATATGCATGTTTAATTAAAAACGACAGACAAGGTACTACGGTTGAGATTTTATTTTAATTTTTCTTGTGTTCTGACAAGAGCTTTCTTTTCTGGACAAAGAGTGTGTAAGAACTGTCCGAATGTTCTGTGTTTCCGAGCGCTTTCGGCTATACCTTTAGCCATTATCAAGGATGATTCAATTATCAGCTTAGTAGAGTGTGTGTGTTCTGTGTATGTTCAGTGTGTGGTAGTGATGTTTTTACTTTCCGAATACGGTTAGCACATTGTGGCTTTGTTCATAATGAACGGTTAGCACATTGTTGCTTTGTTCATAATAAACCATCTTCAGGACATATTCATAAATTATAACATTATCAATACAACATGACAAAGACGATGTACATAAGAACAAGACTTATCCAAACAAATAACTAAAAGTTTTATAAGATCAGCGCTCCGTTTAAAACATGGTCACGTCGTCACGTGGGCGACGCTGTGAAAACGTATTCCTAAAATTTGAGTATTTTGAATGAAAAATGATCTATATCCATATATTTGCTTAAATATATATATATATATATATATGTGTGTGTGTGTGTGTGTGTGTGTGTGTGTGTGTGTGTGTGTGTGTGTGTGTGTGTGTGTGTGTAAAAATATATGGATATAAATCCGACAGTATGAAAGAAAAATACAGAAAAAACAAACAAAAATCTGAATATGCAATTATGTAGTATTATGTTAATATAAGGTCGACGTCGGACGTTTCGGTCTATTTAAGACCATCTTCATGGACATTTTCATTTAAACATAATTAACATTAGAACTTATAAAAATTTAACACAAAAGACGATGGAAATAAGAGCCCAACTAATTCAAACAGATAACTGAAATTTTATACAGATCAGCGTTCTGTTTAAATATGATCACGTAGTCGTCACGTGAGCGATGTTGTTAAAACGTATTTGAAGAGGATTTACAAAAAATTAAAATATTAAAAAGTCGATTGAAAAATTTTGTATAAACAGTTCAAGAAATCTCTTCCGTTGATGTCGGAATACGTAGTGATCAATAGGTTCTTATTTCTTCAACAAGCTTGAAGTCCTTCCTGTTACAAGGCAAATCAAAAAATGATTTCAAAAACGATGGAACAGTTCTAAAAAACAGTTCGATAATAAATCCATTCCTTACTTGATCAACAGATTCTATTATTCTCGTCCAAGCTAGAAGTCTTCCACGTTATAAAGTAAATTCAGGTTTGTATTTCCAGTAGACAGTATGTAAGCAAATATATGGATATAAATCCGAACTGTTCTTAGAACTGTTCCATCGTTTTTTTTTTACCGGATACAAAGTGTGTAAAAATTATTCAAAACTTCTGCATATTCGAGCGCTTTCGGCTATTCTTTTAACCACTATCACAGGCGATTTTTATTTTTTATTTTTATTTTTAACTAAATACGTAAGTTTTTATGCATGTGTCTAAAGCTATATGAATGTTTTATTTTCCTAAAACGGTCAGCATATTATGGCCGTGTTCATAGTTAATGTATATTGTTAGATTTTTCTTTTTATTATTAGGGCTTCTATCATTTTAATCATTTTTTTTACATGTGGATGAGGTCATTATATTTGCATTTTCTACTAGTATGTTTCGGATATAGTCTGGTAGTTTTTTTTTTGTTTAAATGAGACTTATTATAGCTATAAAGTTATTTTTCAGGGATACCGGTGTTTGAAATAGACGCCTCGTTATTTAGTACATTTTATTAGTTCTATTGCCCTGCGCACCCGAGAAAACCGAATAAAGGACATGTGGTCGCTGCGGAAGGGTACATTTTCTTTAAGTTTTTTTTTCCGAGTGAACAAGTCGATAGACGTAATACACACTGTTTGAAAATTTCAAAAACTTGGGCGTCTATTACAAACACGGATATCTATCAAAAAAGATGTTTGAAATAATGCAACTAATAAACGGTAACAGAAAAGAAATATGTCTGCAACGAACCGTAGCCTCGTTAGCAATCGGGAGTTGGGTAGTTAATAGGGTCAAGGGTCAAGACTCCTGAAACAGGTAATTTCTGTGTTATGTCGATCCCTACTAATACCTTGTAATTGATTTGTTTAATCCGGCCGGAAAAAAAAAACACCGAGCACGGTCTTTCTATAGCGACGGTCACAACGAGGTCGTCGCCCGTTGATTGTAACTGATACGACTGCTTATCAGTGAAATGTCCAGCTAACCGGCAGCTGATATAGATTTTAGCGCCACCTGTTGGGAATTAGACGTAGAACATTAAGTACATGAAAGTCGGTTTGAGGACATTTTTATCGCAATCTCTAAAGTCAACCAGAAAGAATTGTATCTCTTTATTTCTATCATCATAAACCAAATATCTTTTTTTTTTTTCTCTATGCACTCAAATGATTCCTAAGCCGTTGTAAAAGAATATGCATTGAATTTAAGTTGCCCGAATTTCCAAGTCATTATGATTCATTTTTGACTACTGTTTCTTTAATCGTGTATTTGCTGCTCATTCATATCTTTTAAAAGTAAGAGACGTAATAGACTATTTTGAATTTCTTAAGCATTGTCACTGTTATTAATTTTTCGTCTTTCTTTCACCAATATATTTACTATAGACTTGGCAACCTCGACGTGGTGCAATGGTTAAAAAGCTTGACTTGCTAGATCAGTTACGTCTGAGTAGTGAGTTCGATCATCACTAGTACCCCATACTTTCTTCTTTGTGCCACATCTAAACTACTTAGAAATTTACTGCCGACTCATACCTTTTAGAAGTGATAGACATTTTTGAATTTCTTTGTAGGTATTGTCATTTTTATTATTTTATCAATTTGTCTGCTTTTACCTTTTAGATAGGTACCTCAAAAAAAAAACGATAACTAAAAAATAAAAAAAAACATTCTTGAGGCTTTTATTTTAGTTTTAATTTCAAGCTAAAAGATTAAATTTAATGTTTTCAATGAGCAAAATATTTTGCTGTATTTCAAAAACTAATTTGACAGGAAGGAGTTTTGTTGTTGTTGCTAAAATAGCTGATTAGCGCCCTTTTTAGTTGTCTTTCATCGCAAAGTAATTCTTTTTATTAAAAAATCTTCCAAAAGTAAAATATATATTAGAATTAGAATTTTTTAAAAATACAAGCAATTCTTCTAAAATTCATTATTCATCGATTTTTCTTAAGACAATAGAGTTCTTAATATATTTTATTTATAAATGCAATTAAAATCTTTTCTAATTAAATAATGCCAGTTATTTCATTTTTCATTTTATGTTTCAGAGCAGATTTTCGGTAAATAAATGATTTAAATTCTCCAAGCAGTTCTGCTTTTAACTAATATAAATAGAGAGTGGAATTTTAATTTTTCAAAATTTCATAAAATTAAGTAAGTGCGGGTAACAGATATAAAAAGAAATATATTACCAAGATTTTCTAAAAAAATAAAAAAAAATGTCATTCATTTCTGGATAAGTCCTGAAAATTTCATTACAATTCGACAATTATATGATTTTTGCAAGAATTTACAAAACAATATTTTTGACGCCCAAAAAGACAATACAAGTCATTATACTGTGTCCCACTTGCTGACGCCAGAAAAACAAGATTTTTAACCAAAATTTTGAAGGTGTTAGAAAGGATTAAAAAGTTTAAGAAAATGATCAAAAATTAATTTGGTCTTTTCTCTTACGGTATTCTTTTTAAAAAAACATTTTTGGAGATACCAATATTTAAAAGTTTGGAAGATCAAAGTCGACTGGGTAAAATCTTTTCGTCAAGGAGAAAGATAACCTCGAACAGAGAATTCATTGGTAGCAATAGAGGTATTTTAATTAGTTTCGCAACGTGCGAAGGTATCTAGAGAACGTTTCAAGAGAAGAGATTCTACACCGTAGCAATTGAAATGTATTCTATGAATATTAGAGAAAGAAAAACAGGTGCTAGTTTAGTGTGCAGTTGGCCAGGTTATTTACAGTTTAGCGTGTAGTCTACTTGCAATTTTACACTTCAATATGCAACGTACTTCCACTAAAAGAACTTTATACTACAAGATAATAAAAACAAATTGAATAATGATTTATCATTAATGATATAGACTTAATCATAGAGATCTGAATCGTCAGAATCAAAAATGGCTAAATAACCTAACATTAATGGTCATCATTTTGACAGAATTCATTGGTTCCACATAACTGAGACAAACAATCTTTATAATTCTGAAACTTTTTTCTAAAATTTTGTTTGCTTGTTCATGTGTTTGCCACAGTGCACACGAAGTCATATCTAGAGGTGGGGGTAAGAAAGATGTAAATTCATTATTGTGTAGGAAGTGGGCGAGAAGGAAATGATGTGTATACATGAATTGACAGTGAGACCAAAAGAAAAAAAAACGCTCTCTCCCTTTCCACCTCTCCCTCTTTCCACCATTCCTTCTTCCCGCCTCTCCCTCTTTCCCCCTTTCCCTGCATCTCACTCTTTCCATCATTCCTTCTTCCCACCCCTCCCTCTTTCCACCTCTCCCTCTTTCCACCATTCCTTCTTCCCACCTCTCCCTCTTTCCACCATTCCTTCTTCCCATCTCTCTCTCTTTCCACCATTCTTTCTTCCCATCTCTCCCTCTTTCTACCATTCCTTTTCCCGCCTCTCCCTCTTTCCATCTCTCCGTCTATACGCATCTCCCTCTTTCCACTTCTCCGTCTTCCCACCTCTCCCTCTTTCCAACATTCCTCCTTCCCGCCTCTCCCTCTTTCCACCTCTCCGTCTTTCCACTTATCCCTCTTTCTACCATTCCTCCTTCCCGCTTCTCCCTCTTTCCAATATTTCTTCTTCCCCCTCTCCCTCTTTCCACCATTCCTTCTTCCTACTTCTTCCTTTTTCCACGATCCCTTCTTCTCACCTCTCCCTCTTTCCACCTCTTTGTGATTGTGTGCATGCTTATTTATATTTCAGCTTTCTTTAAAAAAAAAATATAGTGTTGGGCATATTTAAAACAACATTTTGAAGTGAATATGATTTAAATAATATCATTTGGCCTATTAAAAATATTTTTAAGTTAGACTGATTTTAAAATATTTTAAGTGAATAAGATTTTAAAATGTGAGTTATTTATACAGTAAGTATTCTTATTTCATCATTCTCCAAATACACAATTTTTTTTAATGTTGAAGTCAACTTCACTGTTTTATAAACTGAAGTGTCAGTGACCCAACGGGTCATGTGTGATCTGGTTTACTCTTTAAAATCCTTGAATTAATTATACATACTTCGTAGATCATTTTCGAATACCAAAAGCAAATCTGCTCCATTTTTTTTTCTCAGTACTTTTCATCAAATGTGATCGAAGTTTGACTGGAAAAACAGACTACAAACGCCTCTAATTTTATTTAAAATCCTTGTTTTATCATTTGATATTAAATGGTCAGGATCACTCAGCTTTAAAGTGTAAAAAAAAAATATTAAACTCGGGTAAAAATTCATACCTTGAAATGGAGGAGGCACACTAAAGGTTATTTTATACTGACTTGCCAAGAGCCTTTATATCAAATGTGTTAAAAACGTTAAAGTGATGTAAAAAAAAATCATACCATGAAATGTAGACCAAGCGCTGAGGTCATTTGACAGCGTTTATATTAGAATAATCAAGAATCTATACAGGAAGGAAACGGCCTACATACGGATACAAAATGAGTTCAGTATATATACAAAAATAGAAAGGGGCGTAAGGCAAGGATGTGACTTCTCACCGGATTTATTCAACCTATACAGCGAAACAATTCTGAGAGAAATGGAAATTCTACAGGACAAGACAAAACTATAACGGAAATGCCGACAGCTTTGGATGATTTTGGCATAGACAAGATCACAATAATAATAAATGAAATCTACAACAGGTGGGATATACCGAAAGATCTCAGCAGATCTATTTTCATAGCACTGCCTAAGAAACCAAGCGCAAACGAATGTGAACTCCACCAAACAATTAGCCTAATGAGCCACATAACAAAACTCATCATCCGAATTCTGATGAATAGAGCGCGCAGTAGAATCAAGCCAGAGATAGGACAAGAACAGTGCGGGTTCGTTAATGACTCTGGCTACAAGGAACGCGATATTTATGCTCAGGATGTTATCAGAAAGAGCAAAACAAATGCAGAAGGGTGTGTACCTGTGTTTTATAGACTACGCAAAGGCGTTCGAAAAGTAAGTCACAAAGATCTGTTGGAACTGCTCAACAACCTTGATATATTCGGCAAAGATATTAGAATAATCAAGAGCCAATACTGGCGGCAAATGGCCTGCATACGGCTAGAAAAGGATTTTAGCAGATATACAAAAATAGAAAGGGGCGTAAGGCAAGGATGTGTCTTCTCACCGGACATTCAACTTATACAGCGAGGCAATTCTGAGAGAATTGGAAATCCTACAGAACCAGTCGAAATTGTAACGGAAATGCCGACAGCTTTAGATGATTTAGGCATAAACAAAATCACAGAAATAATAAATGAAATCTACAACAGTGGGAATATACTGGAAGATCTCAGCAGATATATTTGATATATATAGACGTAGTGTCTGTCTAACTATATGGTTATTCGCCGGGCACCATTGGACTTATTTTTCTCCGAGTTCATTAATAATTCCTAATCCAAATTCTCAGCGGACTTATTCAACCTAGACAGGAAGCAAACGGCCTACATACGCATAGAAAATGAGTTCAGCAGATATACAAAAATAGAAAGGGGCGTAAGGCAGGGATGTGTCTTCTCACCGAATATTCAACTTATACAGCGAGGCAATTCTGAGAGAATTGGAAATCCTACCAGGCAATGGATGTATGGTTCTACAGAAGGATGCTAAGGATACCATGGACCGAACATATGAGCAACAACGAGGTTTTAGAGAAGATAGAAACAAGGAGGAAGATTATACTTAACATCAGAAAAAGACAGCTGAAATGTCTGGGCCACTAATGAGAAAGGAGAGCTTGGAGAATCTAATACGCACAAGGCGGATAGAGGGAAAGAGAGACAAGGGAAAACAACGCGTGACATACCTAGCGGGCTTAAGCAAGTGGATGATAGAATAGGGTTTGGGAGAAGTAGCAAAAGGATAAAACATATTGAAAACTACAAGGTATAGGGAGAAGTGGAGAGCCATGATCGCTTACGTCCTGAAGGAACACGTCACATAAAAGAAGAAGATTTGTTTGTTTAGCAGCTTAACAACTCCATATTGGTCATTAAATGCTGAATTTTCTTAGTATTAGCAATTTCTTTTACAATTTTTTTTTTTATTTTTTTTACAAAAAGTATTGTCGGTAATTTTTTAATATGAAAATGTATTGCTGGTATTTTTACTATAAAATGTTTTATACTTTCATAGTGTTTTAACCCCAAATTAGCAGTTAACTATTTGCGTAAAAGGTTGTATTTGGTTGATTTTGCTTAGAGGCATATCGACCTCTATGGTTTATTTAATAAATTTAATGTTTTTAACACAATTTTATGTCTTCAATATTTTGAACGTAATTTTATACCTTCTGCTACAGATAAAATCTATTGCTGGTGATTTTGCCTTAAAATGGTATTGTTGATAATTTTACTATAAATATGCATATAATTTTTTATACAAAAATGTATTGCTGGTATTTTTATACTTTCATAGGTTTTTGTTTTTGTTTTGAGGTTCACTATTTGCCTATTGCTGGGACCCTACAGATGCTGCCACCCTGGGCCAGGGTAGACCTGGGATCAACAGCAATTAAGAGGTGGTTGGTTCCACGCTCCTCCTTGCTACCGGATGTAGTTTATCGTCATACCCAGGACAGCATTTCACAGCGTAGACTATTAATAAGTTTTTGTAGTAAAATTGCCAGCGTTTGTTTTATCGTAAATTAATTTACAATTTTTTCAGCAAAGGTCTAGAATTAAAATTTCAAATGCTAAGCACTGACTCATTGATTTTGTTAGAAATTAAAAAGACTCGAATTTACAAATTTTGCTTAACACACACGCAAAAGCGAATCTAAAACAAAACTCGTGAAATTTTACACCTTGATACGAAATGTTTTTCGGCCAATAGAAAACTAGGAAACATTTAAAAACAAAATTCAAATAATCTTCAATTCTCAGAAACAAATTCTTTTACGGACCGTTTCGCGAGCCGACGCGAAGTTTGTTCGTCGTCCAATGGAAAAACCCGAATCATATCCGGGAGTGAATCTCCAAATGACTTTTTCAAGCCTCCAAAACAAAATAAAAGACGGGCAAGTTCGCTTGTCACCAGAGAGGAGGAGACGAGCGTATTAACATGTCCCTTGACAACGTCAAGCGATCGTTATTATTATCTCTACCTGTCTCCCTCACCTCTTTTATACTTGATAAACTAACGGAACATTTTAAGACTGAGCGATTACTTCAAATACATTCCTACCCTTCGATAACGCTCATACATACATACATCTAAACATACGTTCCTGCCTACGTACATATAAACTCATTCTTGCAAGGCCTACTACGAACATTTTGACGACTTTGTATTAACCAAAATATATTAATTTTATTTGTAAAGAACATAATTGATTTATATGTATATAAATTTGTTGTTTCACCTTACAATTTGATTTTCTTGTTTTATACATCTCTTATGGTGGGCCATCTAACTAACAAGGCCAAATCAAACTAATCTGTTTCCATACTCATACACTTCACTATAACTGATAACCCACTATAAATTAAGAGGGGAAATGGAAATTTTGATATTTTTATTTACAACATCCTTCCTATTTCATAAACAATTATTTCATAATAAGCGTGGTTGATCGTTTAGGTTAAAATCCCTCTGACGAAATATGCGGCCATTTTATATTAACATTGAAAGTTGAGCACGAACTTTTGCTATGATCTGATATCATGTTTACTTCATTAGGCAATGATCGATGGGAACGGTAAATAAACGCGACAATACAATTCGGCAAACGTGACATTTAAATGAAACATTGCCATTGTAGACCAAGAATACGAAACCGTACGATTTGAATAATAAAATTTGCGATTGAGAAGAGATTTATATCACCTTATGTGAAATGGTTGAAACAGTTGACTGTATAGACTTCTGTTTAAGTGTCTATTAACGATGAGACAGTTCGATGCTGAAATTTAATATTATTTGCCTGGTTAGTGAATTATAAGATGTCGTGACGAGATAGGGTCAAATGTGGAAATGTAACAGGTTTGCGTTCATTAACAATAATAAAGATCTTGCTTGAAATTCAATATTATTTGTATAGATAAAAAATGCCAATAAATCAGATGTAATATAATAAAGTTACACACGGTAAGAAATTATAATATGTTTAAGTATTCAATGGCGTTAATAAAGTTTGTTTTTTTATTGATTTGATTTGATTTGTTTAACGGCATATCGACTCCTTTATGGGTTATTTAATGTCGAAATTTAATTTTTCTTGGAGTTTTGAAGCAATAAAAATACGATATATGTTATTATGCTTTCACAATTGAATACATGGTAGATGATACTTGGCTTTTGTGCATATATATGTTTGTGTAGACATGATTACTAGAGACAGTGATATGAGTAATTTATGTTGTAGGCTTGTTGAAATTATATTTTGGAATACAGTTTGATTTCTTCTAGAAATTGTTGGACATTATATGGATTAATGTCATGAAAGTGTTCTCTCCCGTCGATTGTTTGAATGATTTCGTTTAGCGGTATACCAACACCTTTATGGGTCATTTAATGCTGAAATCTAAATATTTTGAACGCAATTGTATGCCTTCAACTACAAATAAAATATATTGTTGGTCATTTCTGTATAAATAGGTATTGTTGGTAATTCTTATTTTTATTCGAGAGTTCAATATTTGTCTATAGCTGGGACCCTAACAGGTGCTACCACCATGTGTCAGGGTGGACCTGGGAACAACAGCAATTAAGAGGTGGTTTAATGCTCCTCAAAACCTCAAATCTCCCGATCCTTGCTGCCGGATATAGTTTATCGTCATACCCAGGAATATTTTTTATTGAAATTCAATGTTACTCATGTACTATGTAGTAAAGTGATAGGTTGATACAGAACGATAAATCATAGCTCGTCTGTATAAATTCACAATAATAAGATTCTGGGTTGAAATTGGTAATATTACATGGGTAATTAATAAACAAAATTGGTAATATTACATGGGTAATTAATAAACAAATATTACATGGGTAATTAATAAACAAATAAAGACAACGCATAGTACGGTGCTCAAGAGTTTTATAACCCGTTTAACGTGTCATAGCGGCAGAACATTTTACTGCAGCCCACAGTTGCAGTGTGGCGTGTCTAAAGCAAGATAGCTTGACGGGGTGCATCACTCTCAGGCTGGTTTTGAATTCAGAGTTTTCCTTTTCCTAGCCTGATTGTCGGCTCAAGGGAAAAGTAGGATGATTTCCCAAACAATATCCTCAACCTGTTCAAGGCTACGGTTAACCGTTATCTTTTATACTTTCACACTCTTTCCCCGTCTTTTGAACAAGACTAAAGGTTTATCCCTTTTTTTTCCTAGTTAGGATTTTAGTTTCCGCTTCTTTCTCCTAAAGTCTTTTCATTCTCTTTCACTCCCAGTAACCCATTGCGCCTTAGAGACATTACCGCCTTGCTTGAAGTGAACAGATTAAAAAAAAAAAACAGAAAATAAGACATCCTCATAAACGGCACCTTTTACCGGTTCCTCTTAGCGCTCACACAACAAATTCCTTCATTAACCCTCTACCCTGAGTGTCTCTTGTGGCTTGGGCAAAATGAACATAAGTAAAATAAAATTTAATTGTACTTACATGAAAAGGCCAATCTAGGCTACTATTTAGCCCTTAGCTGGATGGAGATGAATTGACATGTTATTTTAAACCAGAAAACATTTTTACATTGTAAGAATTTTTTTACAGTTTTAGTGATATATTAGTGATAAATGTCTCACTAATTAACCCATAGCTGGGGGTAGAAGTGGTAGATTCATACCTTTCCCAAGAGTATTTATGCGCAAGTGAATATAACGAATCCAACTGGAATTGGAACTCGGCTCTCCGATTAACAATTCCAAGCCATTATCCATTACACCATCTGCACATCCATGCAGTCACCAATCTAGGTACTGAATAGGCTCGACTTTACTTAACTTCGATGAAGCTGCAGGAACCGGTGTTTCAATGTGATGTGGCCGTAAACCCGTTAAACTAACAGCATATCCAAGCTTACATCCCCTGGTATTCCCAAGCAGTCACCCATCTAGGTAGTGACCAGGCTCAGGTATTGCTTAACTTCGGTGATCGCACGGGAAAAAATATAACTTCGCCTATATGGGAACTTTGTAGTTTTAATACATTGTATTATAATGTTTCGACCGTTTATACGCGCCGGCCTTCTTCAGGTGGTTGGAATGTCGAACTGAACCCTTTATTTCGCTCACTACGAAATGTTGGTCCTTTGGATCTTGTCGTTACTGGATCTAGCTAACGCCTTTATCCATTGCGCTGGATAAAGGCGTCACTTAGATCCAATGACATGACCCAAAGAGTGTGAGTTCAATACCCGGTTAAGGCAGTGGAGAACTTGGAGGGGGAATTAACAGAAGATAACAGATAACTGACATCCATTAGACATGGCACCCGGAACAAGAACAGTCTACCCCAGTGAGCGAAATAAAGGGTTAAGTTCGACATTCCAACCATCTGGAGCGTACAACGGCCGAAACGTTGTAATAAATATGGCGACAAAGATGAGGACAATAGTCAGTATAATGTAAATAGTGTACATAATGCCTCATCCCAGAAATATAGACAGATACTGAAGGGCCGAAACTTTGTAATAAATATGGCGACAACGATGAGGACAATAGTCAGAATAATGTAAATAGTGTACATAATACCTCATCCCAGAAATATAGACAGATACTGAAGGGCCGAAACGTTGTAATAAATATGGCGACAAAGATGAGGACAATAGTCAGTATAATGTAAATAGTGTACATAATGCCTCATCCCAGAAATATAGACAGATACTGAAGGGCCGAAACTTTGTAATAAATATGGCGACAACGATGAGGACAATAGTCAGAATAATGTAAATAGTGTACATAATACCTCATCCCAGAAATATAGACAGATACTGAAGGGCCGAAACGTTGTAATAAATATGGCGACAAAGATGAGGACAATAGTCAGTATAATGTAAATAGTGTACATAATGCCTCATCCCAGAAATATAGACAGATACTGAAGGGCCGAAACTTTGTAATAAATATGGCGACAAAAATGAGGACAATAGTCCGAATAATGTAAATAGTGTACATAATACCTCATCTCAGAAATATAGACAGATACTGAAAGGCCGAAACGTTGTAATAAATATGGCGACAAAGATGAGGACAATAGTCAGTATAATGTAAATAGTGTACATAATGCCTCATCCCAGAAATATAGACAGATACTGAAGGGCCGAAACGTTGTAATAAATATGGCGACAAAATGGACAATAGTCAGTATAATGTAAATAAAAATCATCCCAAAATATAGACAGATAATAAATAATAGTCCGAATAATGTAAATAGTGTACATAATACCTCATCTCAGAAATATAGACAGATACTGAAAGGCCGAAACGTTGTAATAAATATGGCGACAAAGATGAGGACAATAGTCCGAATAATGTAAATAGTGTACATAATACTTCATCTCAGAAATATAGACAAATACTAAGGGCCGAAACGTTGTAATAAATATGGCGACAAAGATGGGGACAATAGTCAGAATAATGTAAATAGTGTACATAATACCTCCTCTCAGAAATATAGACAGATACTGAAAGGCCGAAACGTTGTGATAAATATGGCGACAAAGATGATGAAAATAGACCGAATAATGTAAATAGTGTATATAATACCTCATCTCAGAAATATAGACATTGTATTACTATTTATGCACGCAAATAACACAAAATTCGGTCTTCTGGCGATGTCGTTTTCATTTCATTTCACTTAAGATTGGCTTTAACATCTTTACCTGTCATTAATGCTAGGCTCTACCATCTTTTGAAATGCTTTTGTGCTTTATTCATTAGTGAATCTTTGCTATTTGTATATAAACGCTGTAACAGACTGATGTCAAACTCTCATATCAATATATTATCTCGTCAATGCATAATTACAGTTTAGAAATATACATTTGATATATTGGAAGTTATATATTTACATAGATATCTATATGTAGATATATGAACAGGTTTTATTTGTTTGTTTAGGTACGTGTCTGGTTCTATAGCCTTGGATGGCAACTGGTCCAGGAGAAGGACAATTCTGAATTCAAAACCTGCGGAGGGTCGTTTGGGGCCCTTGTGGCACGTAGTGCAACAGGTCTCTGAATTCGAGCCTACAAAAAGTGTAGTTGGTTCTGCACAAAGCCTTCACCACTAGAAGCAAATCATATGTGCTTGGGTCTGGGTTGTCGGTTCCTAGGAAATGGGCTGCTTGAACCTCATACGTCGAATCCGATGATATATATATATATCCAGACACGCACCTAAACATATATATGTTTGTGTCTGGGTATGTGTGTGTGATTATATGGTGAACTCTCCCGTCGGATATATATATATATATATATATATATATATATATATATATATATATATATATATATATATATATATATATATAGAGAGAGAGAGAGAGAGAGACAGAGACAGACAGACAGACACACACTGACAGACAGAGAATGTGTTTAAATGTTTATTTATGTGTGCATGTATTTATATTCACATCTAATGAATTTAAATTTTTGTATGAATACTATAGTGAGCATGTTATTATGTAAATATATTTTTTTGATTGAACACCTTGGTATATCTATGTAAATGTGAATATATATACATGCATACATATATATATATATATATATATATATATATATATATATATATATATATTTTTGGATGTGTACATATGTCATGATATTTGTGTAAACTTTTGTACAGTGTAACCCGGATATAAGAGAGTTGTCGGGACCGGAGAAGAAGTCTCTTATATCCGGGTTTCTCTTATATCCGGGTTTGGTCTATTATACATACATTAAAACAGGCTCTAATTTGGGACCAGAGAAAATTTCTCTTATATCCGGGTCTCATATCCGGGTTACAGTATTATATTTGAAATTAATCATTAGACGTGAATATTTTTATTTGAATTATAATTACATTTTTGTTGTTGGTGTTATGTAAGTATGTATATATGTTTTTTGTATATGTGTATATATTATTTTTATATTACACTTAGTTATTGATTTATTTTTTACCCAACCCCGTGTAAATAAATGGACTGATCCACTATCATTATAGTCCGTTGCAATTATTATCAAGAATAATTATATATGTATGTTTATTATTAATATATATATATATATATATATATATATATATATATATATGCAATTTTTATATATATTATTTATATATTATATATACGCGCAAATAGCGTAAAATCCAGGGTCACAAACTTATATCAATCCAACTAAATACATACATATATATATATATATATATATATAGTAATAATAAATATACTTTTTAATAATAATAATAACATATAAAATATAAATATAGATTTTTAATAATAATAATCACACACACACATATATATATATATATATATATATATATATATATATATATATATATATATATATATATATATATATATATATATATATATGTATATTTGGGTAGCGACATTCTTTTAAACAACTTTCATTAAATATGGCAGACAAGGAAGATTTAATTAATCTTTTATTTAGTTTTTTCCCGCGTCTTTACGGTTTTCCATTTTGTAAGAGTAAGGGGTACAGAAATTTTCCCTAATTTTCATTGACGCGACCTATTTCGGACGTTTCTTTAGCCATTTTGAAGGGGTTTTTGCTTTTGCTGTTGTTAGTTTGGGGAAACGTACTGATAATGGAAAAACTAAATGATATCAGAAAATATGTGAATTAAACAAAAAAATTTTACTTTCTTTTTCAAATAATTGAATGTATTTTATAAATTTTTTTTTTTTTTTTATGCGTTTCACCCCAAGCAAGGCGGAAGCCACTAGGACGCAAGGGGTTACAGAAAATTTGGATCAAGATCAGATAGGAGTGATAGAAGAAAGGATGAGAAGAAGGATAGTGGATAGATCAAGGCAACTGGAGATGTCGATTGACATTACATTTGAATAGTTGGAGATTATAGCTCTCAGGGAAACTGGATGAGGGAAGGGAGTTCCACAGGCGAGGGGTGCGAGACATGAAGCTATTAGAGTAGAAGAGACGGCTACATTTAGGAGTTTCGACAGTGAAGGGTTCGAGAGCGGGATGCCAGCCTCGTAGGGCGCTTGAACTCATTAAGTCTGGGAACCAGTGAATGCAGCTCTTCGGAGCAATTGCCATGAAAGTATTTGTAAAACAGACAGAGAGAGGCGACGGCGTGTCTGTGAGAAAGTGACTGTAGACGAGATGCCAGAGCAGGGCCAATTATATTGCATATCCGCCTCTGGAGCCTATCAAGAACCCCGAGGCAAACAGAAGGGGCTCCAGACCATATATGGCAGCAATACTCCATGTAATAGCAAAAGAACTAAATTTATGCACAGTCACAAACGAAATATTTATAATGGTGAGGAGAACTTCGATAATAATAAATATTGAAAGAAAATCCCAGTATAAGATTCATAAACGAAATATATTTATTTTACTACTGTTGATTTTAAATAAAGAAATTTCTTTTTAGTCAAGTTTTATGGCGTTGCTTTTCCTTTAGAATTAATCTCATTTTATTCCACTGAAAAATAACAAAACCCAAATTCTATATGATAAAAAAGGAATCGATTTTCATGGCTGGCCTCAACCGAGGTATATATTGTATTTAATCTCCATTTTGTTTTTATAAAGAGAATTTTTTTTTTTATTATTCATAATTCTAATTATTTTTCTTTGATTTATTGAGAATTAGTAAATTTTGTAATTGGAAAACATTTTATTGAAATAATTTTTACACATTTGTTTTCCATAAGGGTACGGAAAATTTGACAACGTTAAATCTTTTAATGATCACCGGAATGAAATTCCAACGCTCAAATTTTGAGCCTAAACTTAATCTTTAAACTCGTTTTCTCAAAAAACTGAAACGATTTTTGAAAAAAAAATCCTGTTTTTATTTATTGTGTCAAACTCCAACTTTCGTATAAAGTGCAATACCACGCTTCCAAAATCGATCTCTCCGAATGGACACGGTTCATTTTGCCATTACCATTATGAACATTTATTTATGAAAGACAAATTAAATGCAAAAAAGAATCTGCAATGCTACCGGTCCTGACCTAGCATCTCGGTTTCAGTCACTTGCCCGTGCTTGATTCAAAAATCGTACGACCCTTACAGCAATCGCTATTACTTGACTTAAAATATTTTTGCCCTTCTTTAACTTTAAATGAGTGCCCTTTGCCGTGCTGATGTTGCTACATGCCTTACTTCTTGCCTATCTCACACTGCGAATTTTTTCTAAGCTCTATACTAAACATTAAATCTGTTACGAAAAAAGAACTAAACTAAATGAACACAAAACGATCAGCTTTAAAAAAGGACTCGTAACTGGAAAAACCGAATGAAAAAAGAATGTTAACAACAAATTCTTTTTCACACCCAACCCAGTTCTGCGGAATCAGAATTAACGTTGAGTTTAAACAAGCGAATGAGCCAATTGGAGTAAAAGTGCCATGCAGATTTAAATTTTTCCCACTTGTGACGAATGCAGCTATCGATTTTTTTTTTTTGCATGCTAGCATGCTAGATAACATTCATGTCAGTCAGCTGTTGGCTCTCACGCTGGCCAATAGAATCTTCCTGTCTATTCGTGGCAGCCAGCTATTAGCTCTCACTCTGGCCAGTAGAAAATGGCCGCAAACTACATGAAAACTGCCGCAGAAGCATGACAAAAATTGCTTATTTCCACTATCGATGGGAGTTGGGAAATGCAAAGTCGGTATTGGCCTTCTTGGAGCATGTGCATGTAAATTTTGGTGCAAATCCGTCGAAAATTGCGGCCGTGCATTCGTTACACACACACACACACCTCCTGCCTTTTATAGATAGAGATTAAACACACACACACACACACACTGCCTTTTATAGATAGAGATTTTCATGGTAACTGTTCTGAGTATTTTGTTTAGTTTCTTGTTAACATATATTAAAATACATTATAAATACACATTGGGGTTAATCTTTTATTATTTGTTATTGTTCATATTACCCTCCTACCGTTTCAGACAAAAATTGTACATATGGGGACTAGTTTGGGCTTCATAGAGATACTGAGGTATTATGGCGGATGTAGTAAGAATGTGTTGTTGTGTGTAAAGAATATTGTGTTATGTTTGGGTCAGTGATTATGGCTAGGTAAGTTTAAGATAAAACAGATTGAAGACTAGCATTCCCTCCTCCCCCTCCTATTTGCATTGTGCCACATTTTTATATTTTACAAAATAGATATGGCTCACCACCTTGGTACCTCAATATTATGAACTTAAGCGCAGTACTAGATTGGCGGCAAGGTCCCATCATTTTACAATTGAATTGACTCTTGTGTAACCGTAAGTTCTATGTTAATAGTTTCTTCTAACATTTGTGGTACTCTCTTCCGGCTTCTTGCTTCTCAGTCTACTTTGATCCTCAAAAATTTAAATGCAAGGTCAATCGTTATTTTCTCTCTTCTTAATTCCTCTTCTTTTATTGTTCTCTCTCCTTAATAGTGTCTTCTTTCTCATATTCTCTAACACACAGTAACCCCCCCCTTGCGTCTTAGTGGCTTTATTACCTTGCTTAGAGTGAAATGATTAAAAACATTGGTATTATAGATAATAACAGATAAAATCAAGTAAGTTTTTAATCGATTTGATTATTTTATTTTTAATATTCTTTTTCACTTTCAAATTTTTTCATCAATCGGATAATGTATCAGGTGAGGTAATGTATCAGGTGAGATATAGATAGGCAGGTATCGTTAGCAACGAGAAATCGGCGAACAGAGTTCGAATTCCAGTTGAGTTCGTTGCGTTTACTTTCGCACAAACACCTTTGAAAAAGTGTGCATGCTTCTCTTCTCCCAGCTAAGAGTGAAATAAAAAATAATAAAGTAAGACTGGGCTCTCTTGCCATGGTTGGCAACCATTCTACGTGAAGAATAATATCAATTCTTCCGAAAAATCCGACTGGTTCTGCACAAGACGCTTACGGCCACATCACATCGAAACACCTGTTCCCGTATGGTCACCGAAGTTAAGCAGCGTCGAGCCTGGTCAGTACCTAGATGGGTAACTGCTTGGAATACCAGGCGTAATAAGCTTAGATGTGCGAGTAGTATTATGCTTGCAATTGTTAATCAGAGAGCTGAGTTCAATTCCACTTGGGTTCGTTATAAGCATTTACGTGCAAAAGCCCTTGGGGACAATATGAATTCGCTTCTACTCCCCTCAGCTATGGGTTAATTAGTAATTAACTAAATTACTTTATTTCTTAAAGTATAATAAAAATTGCGTACAAAATATTTAGATTTCGGCATTAAACAAAAACAATAACCAAGACCTTACTGTTATAATCAATTCCTATGCGTGAGTGGTTTGATAATTCTGTCCTAAGAACATAATTGTTAGGCCCAATTACCTCTGGAAACGATTGCCAATCCTCAGAAGTAATTTGGAGGAGAGACGTACGTTTACCCATACGTCTCTGTTCCCTCTCCCACGGCCGACAAGACCCAGGAATGTATGGCCGAATATTTTCACGGCCATGTTACTATTAACGTTTTGCGCCAAGCTGATAAATCCTATCTACCTTACGCCGGGAAGGGGAAGACCAACAAAAATTCCGAAACTAACACTTAATCACTGAAGGCAGCTATCGGGGGTCGGGTGAAGTCAATGCGTCTTAGAAGCCGACGCCCGTAATCGAAGCGGATCGATAGCGATTATATTGAATAGACTTTTGTTTTGCGTATTTATATAAGAACATGCGTACCAAATTCTATAAATATATTTTTTCTCTGCTAAATAATATAATTACCTCAAATTAATTTTGTTCTCAAATACAAGACGTAACCTGTACATACACACACACACAAACACATATGTGGAGTACTTGATGTAGTGTACACTATTTACATTGTTCGGACTATCGTCCTCATCTTTGTTACCATATTTATCACAACGTTTCGGCCGTTGTACGCTCCCGCTAGGTGGTTGGAATGTCGAACTGAACCCTTTATTTCGCTCGCTGGGGTAGACTGTTCTAGTTCCACGTGCCATGTCAAAAAGAAACATGAATGATAACAGAAAAAACTGCAATATGAGCACTGGTAAAAAATGACTGCTGAAGATATTAGGTTTATAATACCCAAAAATTCATGCACAGCTGTCCTCAAGGATACATGGCGCAGTGGATAAAGACATTAGTTAGATCCAGTAACAGGACCCAAAGAGTGTGAATCCAATACCTGGTTAAGAGAACTTGGAGAGGGGAATTAACCGGAGATTGACATCCATTAGATATGGCTACCCCAGCGAGCAAAATAAAGGGTTCAGTTCGACATTCCAACTACCTGAAGAAGGCTGGAGCGTACAACGGCCGAAACGTTGTGATAAATATGGCAACAAAGATAGTCTGGACAATGTAAATAGTGTACATAATGCCTCATCTCAGAAATATAGACAGATATCGACGTAGTGTATTGGTCAGCACATTAAAATGGTGAGTTCGATCCTCACTGGGTCCCCCATTCTTTCGGCCTTGTGCCACATCTAAGCTACGCTTAAAAAATCAGCAAATATACCGATTTAAGAATACTATTGCCCAAATCGTGTAAAAGCAAAATTCTCCATTTGCTAGATTAATCTCTGAACCGTTGCATCTTAGAAATGATTAAAGATATCTTACTGGAATTCTGCAAGGTTTTGACAACACTAGTGAACTCTACTTTGAGCAATAATAATCTATAATTACTCTCCAAGCTTAACAGAAGAATCGTGATGAAATAGATTATAAACGAAAAAGACAAGTTCATCATTAATTAATCACAGCTAAGGATCGGAAACTCACAAAGGATTGAAATAAAGTTCAAATATACAGTGGAGAGAAACAAATATTCGTACACATACAAATTTTTTAATTTATTGCATTTCCAATTAATGAATAAACATAATTTTTATATAATTAACTGTACACTTATGCGTAATAATTAAGTATGTATAGAAAACAGAAAAAAATGTTGATATAATAGAAATAAATCCCATTTATCCATAAATGTGAGCGAATATTTGTTTCACCCCACTGTATATATATTACTCCAGGATTATTTTTCAACTTATTCAAAATGATCTTTGCCCTCTCTAACATTCTAACCTTCTGTCCTGTATTAACAAGGTGCTTCACACTTTTCATGTACGATTTCATTTTCAAGTCTTTTTTCACTGCTCTTTTGACTGTCATAACTGAAAACTTTTCTCTCATGTGCCAAAGAGAGAGGAGTTGTATTTTTTCTAATTGATCTCTTTAGCTCTAAGTTGAAATGATGATCCCTCTTCCTGTTGTGACCTCCTGATCCAGTTTTCCTCTCTACTGTTCACTCTTTTTCAAATTTATTCACTGTTCCCTTCATGATTCTTGAATGGACTTTGAAGCCAGAGTATGAATGTTGATACCATTACTGAAGGCCTGAATGATCTTTTTCCTCTCACCATTGCTCATTTGAGAAGACAGTGATTCTGGCTCAAAACAGTTTTAACCTGTTCCCTTTCTAGCTAAATAATTCAAAAAGTCTTTAAGTGATTCTTATGACAAATGGCGTCAAGATGGATAAACGTTTTATCTGTAGCTTCCGGTGGGGTCTCTCAATGCCAGGATGAAGGGTATTGTTACATCTGGACCTCTGAACAATTCATTCGATGTTGTTGAAGCATATATCTCCTCTGGGTGGGATTGTTTCTGTACAGCCGAACACACTATCTGATTTCTAATTCTAAACATGACAACAACAAAAAACAGAACAAATAAATCAAACCCAACCCCACAAAAGCAAAAGTAGAACATCTCTTACACCAATGTGAGGCGTCTGAGTTCCAACTTTCTAGGGGTGAAACTCCATCTTCCTGCCACTAAACCTGGCCTTCGTATTGCTGCCTTCATCGATTCATCTATCCCAGTGCAAGAACCCTCAAGAAATCCAGAATTACTGGCCCCTAATAATAAAACATGACCATCGAAATTGCCACAACAACGGAGTCAGCGTCCATATTAAGGATGGGTTCCCATGTGACAAAGACCACCGAAAAAGGGAGGACCCTGCTACATGCTTCCGAATGGCACTTGCTCCTAGTATCAATTTCATTTTCACTCTCTACTGTCCTCATAATGACGGAACTGTAATGGTCGACCTAATAGCTGAGACGATAGAGAATCCATCAGCTCGGTTTTTATATTGTGTTGATTTCAATAGTCCACCCGAACAAAAGAATGAAGAAGGCAGATACTGTCGAAACTTCTCTGTTGTCACGGATCATTGAACAACCAAGCCAAAGACATCACATGATGTGCCATTCCATAGAGAAATTCTTCAGTACACGAAAGGTGACCTGTGCGTAAAGCTTTTTGTTTTTTTTTTACAAAAGCTTCAGATCTTACACGGGGTAAACTCCTCTCTCAGAAAACTTCATATACAATTCCTCCAGAACTGCTACCCTAATCCTGGAATGGATTCTTTCCGGAATGCGTTCAAGGTACAATAAGCTTCTAAATTGTTTGGTGTACTATTATCATTTAAGCTGTATCTCGAGAAAACACACACGCACATACAATATTAGAGTTTTAGCATTATGTAGATAGAGTCTTTATAAGTCAGCACGATTTCAGGTTTAGGGATCATACGCAAACATACACACACACACACACACACACACACACTAACACACACACACTAACACAGAAATACAAATTCAAGTGAATACACACAAACATAGAGAAACACACTCACACAAAGAGAAACACAGAGAAACACAGAGAAACACACCAACACATTCATAAACAAAACACACGCATAAAAACAAATGCACACTTACAAACACAGTATCACACACGCACACACAAACTCAGGTACAGACACACACAAACACACGCATAAACACAAAAACAGAAACACACATGCTCACATACACAAACACACACTCACACACAAACAGACAAAAACTTATAACTCGAGTGTTTGGTATTTCCTAGTTAGCAAGCATTTATCGTGTACAGCAAGAATAAAAACCTCGGGATTATTATTATTATTATTATTATTATTATTATTTCCTTTGAATTCTGGTATATACCCATTTCTTTCCAGATCCCAACAAGAGACCTAATGTCAGCAATGGCATCATGACAGTTTTTTTTGTATTTCTTTAAGGCATGGCCTACCAGGAATCCCTTCACTGAGTCTATCGGAACCTTTTCCAATCAAACCGAGGGCTCCAACTACAACTGGAATTATTTATGTCTTCATGCGCCACATTTTTGAGATTTCGATTTCAACATCCTTATACTTTGATAGTTTTTTAAAGATATTTAAAAATACATTATAATCTGCTGGGACTTCTATGTCAATAAGAAGACATATTCTGTTTTTCGTGGTCTGGTCACGATGTCTGGGTGATTACCTTTGATTGTTCTATTTATGTGTATTGTACAATCCCATAAAATTATTATAGGTCCGATCTCTGTAACCGGTTCTTGCTGATGTTCATACCAATTTATTGCAGTTTCCTTTCCATAAAAGTTGCATAGTTTCCAATGCAGATATTGGCCCACTCTGTCATGCCGGGTTTTATATTCAGTCGGTGCCAATATCGTGCAACCTGATACAAGATGGTCAATTGTTTCTGGATATTTATCACAGAATCTGCATTTTGGGCTAATACTCTCAGTCCGAGTCGAAAGTTCTTATATATTTTCCCAGCTTTCCTTTATCAAAGTCGTCTCCTCCTTATCGGAATGCTACGCTGACCCTCTTGTCTTCAGTCTGTCTTGTGAGTATCAAATTTTCCAAAGTCCTCTTCCTCATTCTGTGTCTTAGCTATTTCAACTGTCTCTTTCTGATGTTAAGTATAAGTGTATTTTTTGTTGCCATTGTTTCTAAACCTCATCCTTGCTCACGTTCGGTTTATAGTATTCTCAGCATCCTTCTATAGAACCACATTTTTGTTGCTTCAAGTCTCTTCTTCATTTGCGAGGCGATTGTCCAGCATTCACTGCCATATAGGAGGACTGATATAACGTAATAGTTCAGTTCTCTTTTCTTTGTTTCTCTTGCTTCAAGTCTCTTCTTCATCTACGAGGCGATTATCCAGCATTCACTGCTATATAGGAGGACCGATAATAGTTCAGTATTCTTTTCTTTGTCTTCCATGATATTTTCCTGTTTCTTAAAACTTTCCTCAGCTTTTGGAAGGCATTTTTCGCTATCACCAATGCGTCTTCGGATATGTCGTACTTTCCGTCCTCTGTTAATATGCTTCCCAGATATCTAAGTTATTGCAACTGTTTGATTTAGGTGACTCTAATTTTTAATTTGCATGTTGGGCTGTCCTTTTTTGCTAACAACTATGCATTCTGTCTTCTTGTAATTGACATATAGTCCTTTCTTCTCGTTTTCCTTCACTACCTTCTGTGGACGTCCTTGTAGTTTACTGTTTTTATAAGTGTCTTCATTGAAAAGAAAATCACATACGCACATGCTTACTCTGAAAGAGAGAGAAAGAGAGAGAAAAAAACAGTTTAATCTTCAGCGAAGTTTGAACAACCCCTTGGCTGCTGGATAAGAACATGGCGGCCGCAAAGGCAAGCGTAAGGGGGCGAACACTCTTTCCTTTTAGTGGGAGGCGCCAGAATTGGCATAAAAATCGTTTGCCAGTGTAACTGGAGCTAAATGAAAATGAATATCGAAAAACAGTACTTCTCGGCTTGTCATTTACGGCCTTGCATCTGATTACTGATAACGACCAGTGTAAGCGCGGTGGGCCAGATCAAAACAAAACAAAAAAAAAAGGAATTCAAATGATTTTGCGTCTATTAAGTCTGAACAAATTATGAGAGGAGAAATTCTTGTCATATCTCGAACTCAGTTTTACTGAGTATATTTTGGACGAATGAAAAAAAAAAAGATGGATACCCGGGCGACGGCCATTTATCTTGATCTTATCAGCGGATGACAAAAAAGAAATATCCAGGCTTTTTTAAACTCCTCTTTCCTTTCGACGACAGGTGTCCACTGTGTCATAATTGATCAACAAACATTTGGAGCTAAAAAAATGCATTCAGATATCTTTTTATGTGCCGTGTCCTGTCAGGATGTAGGCGATCATGTCTCTCTACAAGTTCTTGTCCTTTGTAGCTCTTAATAAATTTTGTCTTTTTGTTATCTCTCCTAAACCTTGTTCCGCCATCCATTTACACAAGCTCGTTCTTCGACTTTTTCTATGTGCCGTGTCTCTTCAGGACGTTGGCGATCATGGCTCTCCACAATGTCCTGTCCTTTGTAGCTCTTAATAATGTTTTTCTTTTTGTTACTTCTCCTAAACCCTGTTCCACCATGCATTTACTCAACCTCACTATATTATACGCTGCCTTCCTCTGTCCCTCTTGCCCTCAATCGGTCCCGTGAGTATCAAATTTTCCAAGCCTTACTTCCTCATTGCGCCTTAGAAATTCTGTGTCTTCTGAAGTGTAAGTGTTCTTTTTGTTTCCATTTTCCCTAAAACTTTGTCGTTGCTCCCATATTCGGTGCATGAGTGTCCCCAGCGTCCTTTTGTAGAATCGCACTTCTGTTGCTTTAATTCGCTTCTTCATCTTGAAAGAGATTGTCTAGCATTCACTGCCATATCGGAGGATAGATATCACATAACTGTTCAGTCATCTTTTCTTTGCTTCTAACGAAGTTTTTCTGTTTCTTATTAATAAGCTTAGCTTTTGAAAAGCATCTTTGGCTATCCCAATGCTTCCTTTGGATTCCAATGTCGCATTTCCCGTCCTCCATTAAAACCAGATATTTAAATTTTTGCGAGTTTTAATTTGTATTTTGGGTTTATCTTTTTACTAACATCCATGGATTTTGCGACCACTCACAGTTCCTTTTTCCTTCGATATGTCTTGTGATTGTCAAATTCGCCAAGCCCTTCTTCCTCATTATGGGTTCAGTATGAGTGTCATGTCGTGTTAATAATGGTCCGTTCACACTCCTCCCCGATCTTTTGAACAGAAATAAAGGTTCATCCCTTTTCCTGTTTAGGATTAGGTTTCCGGTTCCTTCTAGAATTAACTGTCTATATTTCCTGTTATCTTGCCTTTTCTTACGCTAATACAATTCCAAACAGTAACTCTCTACCTTGAGTGACCCCCTGGCCTTGTATTGGGGAAAACATACAGAGTTAGGGTTTATCCTGTTTAGGATTGGGTTTCTGGTTCCCTCTAACGTCTACAACTGAACTCTGAAATTTTATTCGCTAATTGAATCTTGACCTCTTCAAGTGTAGAATTAGCTAGCTTTTCTGTTGTCTTGCCTTTTCTTACGTTAATACAACTCCACACAATAACACTCTTGAGTGGACCTTGTATTGGGTGGACAGCAGTAAAAAAAAAATAGAAGTATATTCATTCTCTAGAGAAAATAATTCTTATTGACGTCTGTCGTTTCTGAAACAAAAGATGTTTACACGTATGATCTTCCTTAGTGAAAATCGCCAATGGTTTAAAATCATGAAAACGTTACCTTCAACGAAAATGTTGTGGATTCCGAGATGAAATCCGTCTCAAATGAATGACAAACGCAGGAATGAAATATAGCAAATAAATGTATTGACGTAATAATACAATTGGTAATACGGTTAGTAGATCCAGAAATGTGGTTAGTAGCAATAATAATATATATACAGTCTGGGAAATTCAGTATCGAAGTAGGACTTCCTTCTGAGTCTACGTGCTCGCAACTGTGACTCCTACAAAGCGGTTACCTCACACTCTTACTCTCTCACTGTTCACTGTATCACTCTATCAGTGTATCTTCGTTACTCCCGGATATTCACCGGCAGCAGTACAAGTACACACTGGTCGAGTCCACTTGTATGAAAAAGGGGTGGACCCCATAACATAAAGTTACAAAATTCAAGAAACATTGCACTTAATCATTGTTTATGTATGTGGTTATGCATGAGAGAATGTGTGAGTGAATAAGTGAACAACAAAAGGAAACAAACAGCATTTTAATAAATGCTATTTTTCTCATGAAATTAAGCGTGCCATTCAGAAAGGCCAAATCGAGTCGCACTTTGTCCATGATGACTTTAAGTGAAAGTTGAACCTATGCATTAGGCTCGGAAGAAAAATTACTCAACTGCTTCGGCATTTCCTTATTGAAATGACTCATGGCATTAACCATAGCCATTCTCATTTTAATAAAAAAAAAAGGGGATGGGTGTGGCTTGGTGGAAAGAACCCTGCAGCTAAATATATTTTATTTCTGATAACCTCAAAGACCAATTTTTTGAGCTCTGACGTTTATTCGTAACGCTTGTAAACATGTCTATGCAATGAAGGGCTGAGTGAATTGTTAAAATGTCTCTTACATTTCGTTAACACTGGGCGAAAGATAGTGCTGTGAGATTGCGTTTGTGCGTGCATATGTACAATATATATATATATATATATATATATACATTATGAAATGGACAAAGTCCGACAATTATTTTTAAGAGATTTTTATGTTTATACATTCTTTTTATAGATACAAATATTTAAGTAAATGCTCTGTTTACAATAAACAGTATTAAACAACATTTACCGGCCTGAATGTCCGAGAAATTTTCATAGAAAATACTCGTTCTCCGACAGGATTCGAACCTGTGTCCTATACGAAACCGTCATTTAACCCGACGTGCCTTTAACCGATTTGGCCAGAGAGAAGCATTCGGCTAGCAAGGTCGAATTTACTGCCTTTAAACTTCAATCTTCCATGATTCTATCACGTACATTCATATCAGCTCATGGCGTATCCAAATGTAAACAAATGACGTCACACATTGTGAAATGGACAATGTCCGACAATTACTTTTAAGACATTTTTATGTTTATACATTCTTTTTATAGATACAAATATATATGTGTCTGTGTGACGTCACACACTACAAAATGGACAATGTCCGACAATTATTTTAAGTTATCTTCTGTTTATACGTTATTTTTCTAAATATAAATATTTAAGTAAATGTTCTGTTTATAATAAAAATAAACAGCGTCAATGTTGATTCAACTGCAAGTGAAAACACATGAACGATACCTACTTCGTCCCACGTTTACTGTAAAGTTAGGGTCAATAAGGTTTCTTCGGCAAGTTTTATCTTTTAACGCTTCCATAATCCTTCTCAAACAATCTTTGCTTCAAAGGTTGTTTAAATGCCAATTTAGGATGGAATCATATGAAGAAACTATTGGCTAAATGGCAAAAAATGATTTGGGATCTAGTTTGTCGCAGATTTCATCCACTAAACTGAAAGAATCTAAACCAAACATTCATGCAAGACAATTTGTGTGCCATATGTAATTTACATGGCAAATTTGGAAAGCATCGGTTGAAAAACCAGGGAGTTATGGCCGACAAATGAGATTTTTGAACAGTTTTTCCTGGTTTTTCGTTATACGCGGGGAAACGAGCAGGACTAAAACCACACTATCGTATTTCCTCCATTTTTTTTGTGACATGTTTGAAGAAAAGCGAACCAAAATAAGTCAGTTATTCAAGTTTCCTTTTTAAGTAAAACGAAAAACCTGATTTTTTTCACAGTTTTTTGCAATTTTTTGTGTGAAGCCAATGTCAAGGGAAAACGATCAAGCACTCTACATAAACCTCGTAACACGAGCTATGTTTTGCATTAAGGGCAATAAATTTCTTACTTTCGGAGCATTCTGATAAGGAGGAGAGGACTTCGATAAAGAAAAGCTGGGAAAATATAGTACTTTCGACTCGGACTGAGAGTAAAGAAAATAAATGTTAACGACTTTTTTCAAAGTCAATCATTTTCTTTCTATTTTAGTCACGTGAAACACTAGCTTGGGAAAATGTACTAAGATTGACTATTTAAACATACACACAAATACAAATACTCACATTTCATTCTTCCGCTTTTGGATCTTATGAAACTTTAAATGACAAAATGCATTATCAGATATATTCCTAAACAAATCTACTTTCATAAACGTTTCCATTTGTCGAAAGTTTATATTTATATATATATATATATGTGTGTGTGTGTGTGTGTGTGTGTGTGTGTGTGTGTGTGAAAAGTGTATATAAATATAAATAAATATAAGTATGTATAATTATTTATATATTATATGCGCGGTACTTATTAGAAAGCGCTCAATATCAGAGATAGAGCTAACATAACTCACATCTATCCAACCAAATATATATATATAAATATATATATATATATATATATTAAGACATTTTTATGTTTGTGCTTTCTTTTTATAGATACAAATATTTAAGTAAATGCTCTGTTTACAATAAACAGTATTAAACAACATTTACCGGCCTGAATGTCCGAGAAATTTTCATAGAAGATATCCGTCCTCCGACAGGAATCGAACCTGTATCCTATTTCTCGGACATTCAGGCCGGCAAGTGTTATTAATACTGTTTATTATAAACAGAGCATTTACTTAAATGTTTGCATCTATAAAAAGAATGTATAAACATAAAAATGTCTTAAAATAATTGTCAGACTTTGTCCATTTCATAATGTGTGACGTCATTTGTTTACATTTGATACGCATTGAACAGATATGAATGTACGTGATAGAATCATGGAAGATTGAAGTTTAAAGGCTAGCCGAATGCTTCTCTCTGGCCAATAATATAATAATATTGTAGTTTAAAATCAGTGAAATTGTCCTTGCTAACTGAAACGTTCCTCTGTGGCGAAATCGGTAAAAGCACGTCAGGCTATATAACGGTTCCGTATAGGATACAGATTCGATTCCTGTCGGAGGACGAATATTTCTATGAAAATTTCTCGGACATTCAGGCCGGTAAATGTTATTAATACTGTTTATTATAAAAAATTCTTAAAATAATTGTCGGATAGTTGAAATTTCCAGGGCATATAATGAGGAAAGAGGGCTTTGGAAAATGTAATACTCACGTGACAGATTAAAGGCAAAGAGACAGAAGAAAGTAATGAATATCTTACTTATTGAGCTTGAGTAAATGGATGGCAGAATTTGGCCTAGGAGAAATAAGAAAAAGATGAAGTTTGTTAAGAGCTATGAAGGACAGGATTTTTGGAGAGCCATGATAGCCTACGTCCTGAGGAGGGCACGGCAAATAGAAGAAGAAGAAGAAGAAGATGGGCTCTTGCACGTCACGTGCGTCCGTTCATGCCGACAAGCATCGTGTATCTCGACCGACTGTCCACTCATCTGTTTTTCTTCTCATTTTTTCTTTTTCTTTTTTCTTTTTCTTTTTTTCTGTTTTTCATTTACTTTTTTCTTTTTTTTTACTTTTTCTTTTTCCTATTTTCTTCTTTTTCATTTTCCTTTTTCTTTATGTTATTTTTTCTTTTTTCTTCTTCATTTACTCTTTTCTTTTTCTTTTTCTTATTCTTTTTTCTTTTCTTTTTCTTTTTTCTTCTTTTTCTTCCTCATTTACTCTTTTCTTTTTCTTTTTCTTATTCTTTTTCTTTTCTTTTTCTTCTTTCCTTCTTTTCTTTTTTCTTTTTCTTATTTTCTACTCTTTTATTTTTAGTTTTTCTTCTTTTTTCTTTTTCATTTTCTTCTTTGCTTTGCTTTTTTCTTTTTCTTTTTTCTTTTTCATTTACTTTTCTCTTTTTCTTTTACTTTTTCTTTTTTCTTCTTTTTTCTTTTTCTTTTTTCTTTTTCTTTTTTCTTCCCTTTTCTTTTTCTTTTTTCTTATTTTCTGCTTTTTTCTTTTTCTTTTTCTTCCTTTTTTCTTTTTCATTTACTTCTCTCTTTTTCTTTTCCTTTTTTCTTCTTTTTTCATTTTCTTTTTTCTTTTTATTTTTCTTTTTCTACTTTTTCTTTTTTCTTTTTCTTATTTTCTTCTTTTTTCTTTTTCATTTACTTTTTCTTTTTCTTTTTTCTTTTTCTTTTTTCTTTTTCTTTTTTCTTCTTTTTTCTTTTTTTTTTTTTTTTTTTTTTTTTTTCTTCTTTTTATTTTCTTTTTCTTTTTTTCTTTTTCCTTTTTTTTCTTTTTCTTACTTCTTTTATGCGCCAATGCTCGCCAAAGTTCCTCTCCCTCGTTGTTCTAATCAAATTTTGGCTCATTATTATCTCTCTTTGTCCCAATAGAGAGGCACGGTGGAGTAATGGCTAGCAGTTTCGATTAAGGAATCGGAGAACCGAGTTCGAATTCCAGTCAATTCCATTACATTCACTTACGTGCTAATACCCTTGAGAAAGGTATGAATCCTTTTCTTCTCCCCTCAGCTATGGGTAAATAGCAGGACAGACCGGGTTCTATAGCCTTGCATGGCAACTGGTCTACCGCAGAAAAAAATAGCAACCTACTCGTCAGTCATGTATCGAAAGATACATGATCGCCTAAGCGTGTATCACTGACTGAATCGGAGAGCCGAGTTCCAATTCCAGTCGAATCCATTACATTCACTTATGTGCTAATAACCTTGGGAAAGGTATTAATCTTCTTCTTCTCCCCCACCCCTAGCTGGGTAAGTAGCCGGGTTTTATAGCCTTGCATGGCAACTGGTCTACTGTAGAAAGAAATGGCAACCTACTGCAGGAAAAAACTACCTCATCAGTAATATATCGAAAGATACATGATCGTCTAAGCGTGCATCACGCATGGCACATAACTGACTGACTTTGCCCCAACTCTACCATCCCAATCACTCAAACTCCTTAGGGATAGGTTTCTTGTTGTTTCTCTCCGATCCTCCTTCTTTCAATACGCCACGTGAGTGTTACATTTTCAAAACCTTTTTTCCTCGTAATGTGTGCCAGCTATTTTAACTGTCTCATTCACATTTTAGGTTACCTACCCCCATTACTACAAAAGAAACCCTAATCTCGCTACGCATACCAAAAGATGTTAATATAGATAATGTTCTATTATCAGCAACATGTACATCACCGCCTCTTCCATGATTTCCAGTCCTGGGTATGACGATAAACTACATCTGGCAGCAAGGCCTCTGATCAGAAGATTGAAGAGAATGGAGCCATCTCTTAACTGCTGTTGTTCCCAGGCCCACCCTGGGCCAGGCGGTAGCACCTGTTTGGTAGCTATGGGAAAATTGTGAACCCCACTTCAAAGTCAAAACAAAAAAAAAACATGAAAATATAAAAGCGCATGTTTATAGTAAAAATACCAGCAATACATTTTATATTAAAAAATGACCAACACTAATTTCGGCATTAAATAACTCATAGAGATGTTGATATGCCGCTAAAGAAAATCAACCAACCAAACAACCAACATGAATGAACACTTTCATTACATTAATCCATATAATATCCTACAATTTCTTAAAGAAACCAAACTGTATTCCAAAATAGAACTTCAACAAAACTACAACATAAAACACACCTATCACCGCCTCTTGTACTTATGTCTATTCAAACATGTATATGCACAAAAGCTGAGTATCATCTACCATGTATTCAGTTGTGAAAGCAGAATAACATATATAATAATTTTATTACTTCAAAGCTCCCTGAAAATTCAATTTCGGTATTAAATGACCCATAAGGAGTTGATAAACAAACAAATCAATCAACCCATTCACTATCATTCTATATTTCTGAGATGAGGTATTATGTACACCATTTACATTATTCGGACTATTGTCTTTATCTTTGTCGCCATATTTATTACAACGTTTCGGCCGTTGTACACTCCGGCCTTCTTCAAGGCGTTCCTCAAGGACATATGGCACAGTGGATAAAGGCGTTAGTTAGATCCAGTAACAGGACCCAAAGAGTGTGAGTTCAATACCCAGTTAAGGCAGTGGAGAACTTGAAGAGGGGAATTAGCCGGAGATAACTGACATCCATTAGACATGGCACGTGGAACTAGAACAGTCTACCCCAGTGAGCGAAATAAAGGGTTCAGTTCGACATTCCAACCACCTGAAGAAGGCTGGAGTGTAAACTTTGTAATAAATATGGCGACAAAGATGAGGACAATAGTCGGAATAATATAAATAGTGCAATCAATGCATGTTTTCAAATGTGGAAATTTCACTAATTTTTTTTTTGTTAAACAAACAATGGCATTTTGCACGCATTGTTGAAATTTGTTTAACTCATTATCCTTAAAAACTAGAAATTCTGTCGGGATTTATTACCTCGATGTATAGATCAGTTATAACAAATTTGGTTGGTTGATTTTCTTTAGCGCCATATCAACCTCTATTGCTTATTTAATGCCGAAATCTGAATATTTTGAACGCAATTGAATGCTGTCAGCTACAAATAAAATGTATTGTTGGTCATTTTGCTAGAAAATGTATTATTGGTAATTCTACTAGTAAATGAATTGCTGGTCAGTTTGCTTTACAAATGTATTGCTGGAAATTTTACTATAAATATGTATTATTGGTAATTTTTTATATAAAAATGTATTGTCTGTATTTTTACTATGAAAATATATTTTTTATTCATTTAAAGTGTTTTGTTTTTGTTTGGGTGTTCACTATTTTCCCATAGGTAGGACCCTAACAAGTGCTACCACTCCTGGTCAAGGTTGACATGTGAACAACAGCTGTAGAGTGTGGTCGTCTTACTACACGGCAGAGGTTCCACCAGTGACTATGTCTTGTACAGCAGTTTTTGGCCAAGACAACATTCCCCATGTCCGACAACCACCATATTCCTCAGAACTCGATTCTTGCGACTTTTTCCTCTTCAAAAATCAAATTCCTATTGAAAGAAACAAGATTTCAAGATGTCAAGGAAATCCAAATGAATGGAACGAACCAGATGCTCGCTATCCCGTAAAAGAAGTTCCAGGGATGTTTCCATCAATGGAAACTCTGCTGGATAATGTGTGTGCCTTCAGAAGGGGAACTACTTCGAAGCAGATTAAATGCCGAATAGATATGTGTTGTAGTTTTATTTGTATAGAACATGTCCTGATACTTTTGGATCAGAACATGTATTGATAAACATTAATATATTTCACCATTAATCTTCTTTTGCAATAAACACTGCATTTAAACAGCGGGTATGGGTACGCTGTATGTAATTGAACAGTGGAAAGACAAATGAATGCAAGACTTTTCATTGTCCCATTGGCAGATAGATAAGTTTCTTTAGCGTCTTTTTTATGTGCCGTGTCACTTCATGACGCATGCGGTTATGGCCCTCCCCATCTTCTTTTCCCTTGTAGCACTTAAAAATTTTATCTTTTTGTTATGTCGCCCAAACCCTGTTCTGCCATCCATTTACTCAAGCTCGTTTTTCTACTTTTTCTATGTGCCGTGTCCCTTCAAGACGTAGGCGTTCATGGCCCTCCCCATCTTCCTTTCTCTTGTAGCTCTTAATAAGTTTTGTCTTTTTGTTATATCTCCCAAACCCTGAACTGCCATCCATTTACTCAAGCTCGTTTTTCTACTTTTTCTATGTGCCGTGTCCCTTCAGGACATAGGTGGTCATGGCCCTCCCCATCTTTCTTTCCCTTGTAGCTCTTAATAGGTTTTGTCTTTTTGTTATATCTCCCAAACCCTGTTCTGCCATTCCATTTACTCAAGCTTGTTTTTCTTTGTGCCGTGTTTCTTCAGGACATAGGCGGTCATGGCCCTCCCTATCTTCCTTTCCCTTGTAGCTCTTAATAAGTTTTATCTTTTTGTTAGTTCTCCCAAACCCTGTTCTGCCATTCCATTTACTCAAGCTCACCAAGTATGTCACGCATTGCTTTCCTCTGTTTCTCTGTCCCTCAGTCTGTCCTGTGAGTATCAGATTTTCCAAGCCTTCCTTCTTATTGCATGCCCCAGAAATTTCAACTGCCTCTTCCTGATGTTAACTATAATTTTCTTTTTTGTTTCCATTCTCTCCAAAACCTCGTCGTTGCTCAAATGTTCGGTCCATGGTGTCCTCAGCATCTTCCTGTAGAACCACATTTTTGGTGTTGCAACCTCTGCCAACAGAAAAAATAAGAAATTATGAAATTTCCGGATCCAAAAAACCTTTTGAACCAGAAATCCGAGTCTTGGTTCTTTGGATCCGGAAATGTCATAATTGCTGTTAGCAGAGGTTGCATATATTGTTGTGGTTATTATAAGGCATCACCTTTTTTAACATTTTCAAAGAACCTTTTGAACCAGAAATTCAAATCTTGAGTCTTTGCATGCACATTAGGAAATTCCTCTTAAGCACATATGAGGCTGGATAAAAAAAAGTTGTTCATTTCAATTACCCACCCTCGCCAAGATATTTATAATACCCTTGATTTTCTTCTCTTCCTCCTTCTTCTTTTGCCTTCCTTCTTCACCTCGTACTCCTCCATTTCTATTACACCCAACGTCGTGCGTTTCTTTATTTTTTTGAAAAGAATAATATAGCGTTCATTAGTTTAAAAAAAAATAAAGCGTTAAGAGGTCATTTGATAAAAATCGCCTGAGGATACCGTAAGGTTTAAACCAAAGTAGCGGATTCAACTGACCTCCTGATTATTAACATATATATATATATATATATATATATATATATATATATATATATATATATATATGTGTATGTGTGTGTGTGTTTGTGTGTGTGTTTTGTGTGTGTAAATTCAAATATAAATAATGTGTCGTTAAAATAAAGCAAGAATAAAGACGAAAGGAAAATTGTTTTATTTACCGACCCGTTTCATTCCCCAGAGGAGTTTTGAACGGCAAATATAAGGATTTTAATTTGCAACATGTATTTATAAAGAAAAGTGAAAATATCGTTACCTCTTCAAAAATTTTAAGTTTAAGAATGAGCTAATATGTATGTATATATATATATATATATATAGAGAGAGAGAGAGAGCGACATACATTCAGTTTATAGGATATTTTAATTGAATCAATTTATTTAAGTAAATACTCTGTTTTTTAAATAAACAATATTAATTACATTTACCGGTCTGAATATTCGAGAGATGTTGTAGAAAGTATGTGCTTCGCCTGCAGAAATCGAACCTGAAACCCTAAAGGGAAACATCATTTAATCCGATGTTAACCATTCAGCCATTAAGAAACACTGAAGATCTGTTGTTTAGAAACAGTAATTCAGACTTTGCTAACCAGACAATGCTTCATGTAATAAAAGTAAAAAGAAAATAAATACTAGTCAAAAATTAATAATAATGGCTGACTATTCTTCCACCAGTAAAAAATGAAGATGAAAGTAAATACTAGTCAAAAATGAATAATAATGGCAGACAATTCTTCCACCGGTAAAAAATGAAGATGAAAGTAAATACTAGTCAAAAATTAATAATAATGGCTGACAATTCTTCCACCAGTAAAAAAATGAAGATGAAAGTAAATACTGGTCAAAAATTAATAATAATGGCTGAACATTCTGCCACCAGTAAAAAATGAAGATGAAAGTAAATACTAGTCAAAAATTAATAATAATGGCTGACAATTCTTCCACCAGTAAAAAAATGAAGATGAAAGTAAATACTAGTCAAAAATTAATAATAATGGCTGACAATTCTTCCACCAGTAAAAAATGAAGATGAAAGTAAATATGAGTTAAAAATTGATAATAATGGCTGACAATTCTTCCATCTAATAAAAAAAAGAAGATGAAAGTAAATACTAGTCAAAATTAATAATAATGGCGGACAATTCTTCCACCAGTAAAAAATGAAGATGAAAAGTAAATACTAGTCAAAAATTAATAATAATGGCTGACAATTCTTCCATCAATAAAAAAAAGATGAAAAATAAATACTAGTTAAAAATTAATAATAATGGCTGACAATTCTTCCAAAAAAAAATGAAGATGAAAGTAAATACTAGTTAAAATTATAAATCATCAAAATTAATAAAAAATGAAGATGAAAGTAAATCCTAGTTTCAGTAACTAATTCTTCCACAATAAAAAAATGAAGATGAAAGTAAATACTAGTTAAAAATTAATAATAATGGCTGAAATTCTTCCACCAGTAAAAAAATGAAGATGAAAGTAAATACTAGTCAAAAATTAATAATAATGGCTGACAATTCTTCCACCAGTAAAAAATGAAGATGAAAGTAAATACTAGTTAAAATTAATAATAATGGCTGACAATTCTTCCACCAGTAAAAATGAAGATGAAAGTAAATACTAGTTAAAATTAATAATAATGGCTGACAATTCTTCCACCAGTAAAAAAATGAAGATGAAAGTAAATACTAGTCAAAAATTAATAATAATGGCTGACAATTCTTCCACCAGTAAAAAATGAAGATGAAAGTAAATACTAGTTAAAATTAATAATAATGGCTGACAATTCTTTCCAAAAGTAAAAAATGAAGATGAAAGTAAATACTAGTTAAAATTAATAATAATGGCTGACAATTCTTCCACCAGTAAAAAAAATGAAGATGAAAGTAAATACTAGTCAAAAATTAATAATAATGGCTGACAATTCTTCCATCCAGTAAAAAATGAAGATGAAAAGTAAATACTAGTTAAAAATTAATAATAATGAATGACAATTCTTCCCCCACCAAAAAAATGAAGATGAAAGTAAATACTAGTTAAAATTAATAATAATATGGCTGACAATTCTTCCACCAGTAAAAAATGAAGATGAAAGTAAATACTAGTTAAAATTAATAATAATGGCTGACAATTCTTCCACCAGTAAAAAATGAAGATGAAAGTAAATACTAGTCAAAATTAATAATAATGACTGACAATTCTTCATCCAATAAAAATGAAGATGAAAGTAAATACTAGTTAAAAATTAATAATAATGGCTGAAAATTCTTCCACCAGTAAAAAATGAAGATGAAAGTAAATACTAGATTAAAATTAAATAATGGCTGACAATTCTTCACCAGTAAAAATGAAGATGAAAGTAAATAAAAATTAATAATAATGGCTGACAATTCTTCCACCAGTAAAAAATGAAGATGAAAGTAAATACTAGTCAAAAATTAATAATAATGGCTGACAATTCTTCCAAGATGAAAGTAAATACAGTAAAAAATAATGAAGATGAAAGTAAATACTGAAAGTAAATACTAGTCAAAAATTAATAATAATGGCTGACAATTCTGCCACCAGTAAAAAATGAAGATGAAAGTAAATACTAGCCAATAATTAATAATAATGGCTGACAATTCTTCCACCAGTAAAAAATGAAGATGAAAGTAAATACTAGTTAAAAATTAATAATAATGGCTGACAATTCTTCCACCAGTAAAAAATGAAGATGAAAGTAAATACTAGTCAAAAATTAATAATAATGGCTGACAATTCTTCCACCAGTAAAAAATGAAGATGAAAGTAAATACTAGTTAAAAATTAATAATAATGGCTGACAATTCTTCCAAAAATAAAAATGAAGATGAAAGTAAATACTAGTTAAAAATTAATAATAATGGCTGACAATTCTTCCACCAATAAAAAAATGAAGATGAAAGTAAATACTAGTCAAAATTAATAATAATGGCTGACAATTCTTCCACCAGTAAAAAAAATGAAGATGAAAAATAAATACTAGTTAAAAATTAATAATAATGGCTGACAATTCTTCCACCAATAAAAATGAAGATGAAAGTAAATACTAAAAAATTAAATAATGAAATTCTTCAAGTAAAAAATGAAGATGAAAGTGAAAAAAATTAAATTAATAATAATGGCTGACAATTCTTCATCCAATAAAAAATGAAGATGAAAGTAAATACTAGTTAAAAATTAATAATAATGGCTGACAATTCTTCTTCACCAGTAAAAAATGAAGATGAAAGTAAATACTAGTTAAAAATTAATAATAATGGCTGACAATTCTTCATCCAGTAAAAAATGAAGATGAAAGTAAATACTAGTCAAAATTAATAATAATGGCTGACAATTCTTCCACCAATAAAAAATGAAGATGAAAGTAAATACTAGTCAAAAATTAATAATAATGGCTGACAATTCTTCATCAGTATAAAAAATGAAGATGAAAGTAAATCCTAGTTAAAATTAATAATAATGGCTGACAATTCTTCCACCAGTAAAAAAATGAAGATGAAAGTAAATACTAGTTAAAATTAATAATAATGGCTGACAATTTCATCTAAGTAAAAAAAGAAAATGAAAGTAAATACTAGTCAAAAAATTAATAATAATGGATGACAATTCTTCATCAGTAAAAATGAAGATGAAAGTAAATACTAGTCAAAAATTAATAATAATGGCTGACAATTCTTCATCTAATAAAAATGAAGATGAAAGTAAATACTAGTTAAAAAATTAATAATAATGGCTGACAATTCTTCATCTAATAAAAAATGAAGATGAAAGTAAATACTAGTCAAAAAATTAATAATAATGGCTGACAATTCTTCATCTAATAAAAAAAGATGAAGATGAAAGTAAATACTAGTTAAAAAATTAATAATAATGGCTGACAATTCTTCATCTAATAAAAAATGAAGATGAAAGTAAATACTAGTCAAAATTAATAATAATGGCTGACAATGAATCTAATAAAAAAATGAAGATGAAAGTAAATACTAGTCAAAAATTAATAATAATGGCTGACAATTCTTCATCTAATAAAAATGAAGATGAAAGTAAATACTAGTCAAAAAATTAATAATAATGGCTGACAATTCTTCCACCAATAAAAAAAATGAAGATGAAAGTAAATACTAGTTAAAAAGTAATAAAATGGCTGACAATTAATAAAAATGAAGATGAAAAAATACTAGTTCATTAATAATAAACAATGAAAAAAATGAAGATGAAAGTAAATACTAGTCAAAAATTAATAATAATGGCTGACAATTCTTCCACTAATAAAAAATGAAGATGAAAGTAAATACTAGTCAAAAATTAATAATAATGGCTGACAATTAAAAAATAAAATACTAGTTAAAAAAAATGAAGATGAAAGTAATTCTTCCAATCCATCTAATAAAAAATGAAGATGAAAGTAAATACTAGTCAAAATTAATAATAATGGCTGACAATTCTTCATCTAATAAAAAATGAAGATGAAAGTAAATACTAGTCAAAAATTAATAATAATGGCTGACAATTCTTCATCCAATAAAAATGAAGATGAAAGTAAATACTAGTCAAAAATTAATAATAATGGCTGACAATGATTCATCAGTAAAAAAAAATGAAGATGAAAGTAAATACTAGTCAAAAAAAAAATTAATAATAATGGCTGACAATTCTTCATCTAATAAAAAATGAAGATGAAAGTAAATACTAGTTAAAAATTAATAATAATGGCTGACAATGATTCATCTAATAAAAAAATGAAGATGAAAGTAAATACTAGTTAAAAATTAATAATAATGGCTGACAATGCTTCATCTAATAAAAAATGAAGATGAAAGTAAATACTAGTCAAAAATTAATAATAATGGCTGACAATTCTTCACCAATAAAAAATGAAGATGAAAGTAAATACTAGTTAAAAATTAATAATAATGGCTGAAAATGATTTCCACCAATAAAAATGAAGATGAAAGTAAAAAATTAATAATAATGGCAAAATTAATAATGAATGAAAAAGTAAATACTAGAAAATTAATAATAATTGACAATGATTCCAAAAAAAATGAAGATGAAAGTAAATCCTAGTCAAAAATTAATAATAATGGCTGACAATTCTTCATCCAGTAAAAAATGAAGATGAAAGTAAATACTAGTTAAAAATTAATAATAATGGCTGACAATGCTTCATCAATAAAAAATGAAGATGAAAGTAAATCCTAGTCAAAAATTAATAATAATGGCTGACAATGCTTCATCTAATAAAAAATGAAGATGAAAGTAAATCCTAGTTAAAAAATTAATAATAATGGCTGACAATGCTTCATCTAATAAAAAATGAAGATGAAAGTAAATCCTAGTCAAAAATTAATAATAATGGCTGACAATGATTCAAATAAAAATGAAGATAAAAAATGAAAATTAATAATAATGGCTGACAATGCTTCATCAAAAAAAATGAAGATGAAAGTAAATTAAAAATTAATAATAATGGCTGAAAATGAAATGAAAGTTAATCTAATTAAAAAAATGAAATGAAAGTAAAAATTAATAATAATGGCTGACAATGTCTTCAAAAAAAAATGAAGATAAAATCCTAAAAAAATTAATAATAATGGCTGACAATGCTTCATCTAATAAAAAATGAAGAGGAAAGTAAATCTGAGCAAAAAATTAATAGTAATGGCTGACAATGCATCATCAAATAAGAAAAGATGAAAGTTAATGCTAATGAAAAATTAATAATAATGGCTGACAATGCTTCATCTAATAAAAAATGAAGATGAAAGTAAATACTAGTCAAAAAAATTAATAATAATGGCTGACAATGATTCATCTAAAAAAATGAAGATGAAAGTAAATCCTAGTCAAAAATTAATAATAATGGCTGACAATGATTCATCTAATAAAAATGAAGATGAAAGTAAATACTAGTCAAAAATTAATAATAATGGCTGACAATGATTCATCCAGTAAAAAAATGAAGATGAAAGTAAATACTAGTCAAAAATTAATAATAATGGCTGAAAATGCTTCATCTAATAAAAAATGAAGATGAAAGTAAATACTAGTCAAAAATTAATAATAATGGCTGAAAATGCTTCATCTAATAAAAAATGAAGATGAAAGTAAATACTAGTCAAAAATTAATAATAATGGCTGAAAATGCTTCATCTAATAAAAAATGAAGATGAAAGTAAATACTAGTCAAAAATTAATAATAATGGCTGACAATGCTTCATCTAAAAAAAATGAAGATGAAAGTAAATACTAGTCAAAAATTAATAATAATGGCTGACAATGCTTCATCTAATAAAAATGAAGATGAAAGTAAATCCTTGTCAAAAATTAATAATAATGGCTGACAATGATTCATCCAATAAAAAATGAAGATGAAAGTAAATCCTAGTCAAAAATTAATAATAATGGCTGACAATTCTTCATCTAATAAAAAATGAAGATGAAAGTAAATCCTAGTCAAAAATTAATAATAATGGCTGACAATGTTTCCTCTAATAAAAAATGAAGATGAAAGTAAATACTAGTCAAAATTAATAATAATGGCTGACAATTATTCATCTAAAAAAATGAAGATGAAAGTAAATAAAATTAATAATAATGGCAAAATTAATAAAAAAAGAATGAAAGCTGACAAAATTAATAATAATGGCTGACATAAATAAAAAATGAAGATGAAAGTAAATACTAGTCAAAAATTAATAATAATGGCTGACAATTCATCTAATTAAAAAATGAAGATGAAAGTAAATCCTAGTCAAAAATTAATAATAATGGATGAAAATGATTCATCTAATAAAAAATGAAGATGAAAAGTAAATCCTAGTCAAAATTAATAATAATGGATGACAATGCTTCATCTAATAAAAAATGAAGATGAAAGTAAATACTAGTCAAAAATTAATAATAATGGCTGACAATGATTCATCTAATAAAAAATGAAGATGAAAGTAAATACTAGTCAAAAATTAATAATAATGGCTGACAATGCTTCATCTAATAAAAAATGAAGATGAAAGTAAATACTAGTCAAAAATTAATAATAATGGCTGACAATGTTTCATCTAATAAAAAATGAAGATGAAAGTAAATACTAGTCAAAAATTAATAATAATGGCTGACAATGCTTCATCTAATAAAAAATGAAGATGAAAGTAAATACTAGTCAAAAATTAATAATAATGGCTGACAATGATTCATCTAATAAAAAATGAAGATGAAAGTAAATACCAGTCAAAAATTAATAATAATGGCTGACAATGCTTCATATAATAAAAAAATGAAGATGAAAGTAAATACTAGTCAAAATTAATAATAATGGCTGACAATGCTTCCATCTAATAAAAAAATGAAGATGAAAGTAAATCCTAATAATGTCAAAATTAATAATAATGGCTGACAATGCTTCATCTAATAAAAAATGAAGATGAAAGTAAATACTAGTCAAAAATTAATAATAATGGCTGACAATGCTTCATCTAATAAAAATGAAGATGAAAGTAAATCTAGTCAAAATTAATAATAATGGCTGACAATTTTCATCTAATAAAAAATGAAGATGAAAGTAAATACTAGTCAAAAATTAATAATAATGAAAATGTTTCATCTAATAAAAAATGAAGATGAAAGTAAATACTAGTCAAAAATTAATAATAATGGCTGACAATTCTTCATCTAATAAAAATGAAGATGAAAAATCCTAGTAAAAATCCTAGTCAAAATAATAATAAGTAAAAAATGAAGATGAAAATGTCAAAAAATTAATAATAATTGACAATAAAAAAAAAATGAAGATGAATGTAAATCCTAGTCAAAAATTAATAATAATGGCTGACAATGATTCATCTAATAAAAAATGAAGATGAAAGTAAATCCTAGTCAAAAATTAATAATAATGGCTGACAATGATTCATCTAATAAAAAATGAAGATGAAAGTAAATCCTAGTCAAAAATTAATAATAATGGCTGACAATGCTTCATCTAATAAAAAAAATGAAGAAATGAAAATTAATAAATAATAGTGAAAATGCTTAATAATAAAAATGAAGATGAAAAAATGCTTCAAAAATTAATAAAAAATGAAGATGAAAATAAAAATGAAGATGAAAGTAAATCCTAAAAAATTAATAATAATGGCTGACAATGATTCATCTAATTAAAAAATGAAGATGAAAGTAAATACTAGTCAAAAATTAATAATAATGGCTGACAATGCTTCATCTAATAAAAAATGAAGATGAAAGTAAATACTAGTCAAAAATTAATAATAATGGCTGACAATGCTTCATCTAATAAAAATGAAGATGAAAGTAAATACTAGTCAAAAATTAATAATAATGGCTGACAATGCTTCATCTAATAAAAAATGAAGATGAAAGTAAATACTAGTCAAAAATTAATAATAATGGCTGACAATGCTTCATCTAATAAAAAAATGAAGATGAAAGTAAATCCTAGTCAAAAATTAATAATAATGGCTGACAATGCTTCATCTAATAAAAAATGAAGATGAAAGTAAATACTAGTCAAAAATTAATAATAATGGCTGACAATGCTTCATCTAATAAAAAATGAAGATGAAAGTAAATCCTAGTCAAAAATTAATAATAATGGCTGACAATGATTCATCTAATAAAAAATGAAGATGAAAGTAAATACTAGTCAAAAATTAATAATAATGACAATGACAATGAAGATAAAGTAATCTAAAAAAAAATGAAGATGAAAAAAGTAAATCCTAGTCAAAAATTAATAATAATGGCTGACAATGCTTCATCTAATAAAAAATGAAGATGAAAGTAAATCCTAGTCAAAAATTAATAATAATGGCTGACAATTCTTCATCTAATAAAAAATGAAGATGAAAGTAAATCCTAGTCAAAAATTAATAATAATGGCTGACAATGCTTCATCTAATAAAAAATGAAGATGAAAGTAAATCCTAGTCAAAAATTAATAATAATGGCTGACAATGCTTCATCTAATAAAAAATGAAGATGAAAGTAAATCCTAGTCAAAAATTAATAATAATGGCTGACAATGATTCATCTAATAAAAAATGAAGATGAAAGTAAATCCTAGTCAAAAATTAATAATAATGGCTGACAATGATTCATCTAATAAAAAATGAAGATGAATGTAAATCCTAGTTAAAAATTAAAATAATAACAATGAAGATTCATCTAGTTAAAAAATGAAGATGAAAGTAAAAAATGAAGATGAATAGTCAAAAATTAATAATAATGGCTGACAATGATTCATCTAATAAAAAATGAAGATGAAAGTAAATACTAGTCAAAAATTAATAATAATGGCTGACAATGATCATCTAATAAAAAATGAAGATGAAAAATAAATCCTAGTCAAAAATTAATAATAATGGCTGACAATGCTTCATCTAATAAAAAATGAAGATGAAAAGTAAATCCTAGTCAAAAATTAATAATAATGGCTGACAATGCTTCATCTAATAAAAAATGAAGATGAAAGTAAATACTAGTCAAAAATTAATAATAATGGCTGACAATTCTTCATCAATAAAAAATGAAGATGAAAGTAAATACTAAAAATAAAAATTAATAATAATGGCTGACAATGAATCTAATTAAAAATGAAGATGAAAGTAAATCCTAGTCAAAAATTAATAATAATGGATGAAAATGATTCATCTAATAAAAATGAAGATGAAAAATGAAGATAAATCCTAGTCAAAAATTAATAATAATGGCTGAAAATGATTCATCTAATAAAAAATGAAGATGAAAAAATAATACTAGTCAAAATTAATAATAATGGCTGACAATGATTCATCTAATTAAAAATGAAGATGAAAGTAAATACCTAGTCAAAAATTAATAATAATGGCTGACAATGCTTCATCCAATAAAAATGAAGATGAAAGTAAATCCTAGTCAAAAATTAATAATAATGGCTGACAATGATTCATCTAATAAAAAATGAAGATGAAAGTAAATGAAGATGAAAGTAAGTCAAAAAATTAATAATAATGGCTGACAATGCTTCATCTAATAAAAAATGAAGATGAAAGTAAATACTAGTCAAAAATTAATAATAATGGCTGACAATGCTTCATCTAATAAAAAATGAAGATGAAAGTAAATACTAGTCAAAAATTAATAATAATGGCTGACAATGATTCATCTAATAAAAAATGAAGATGAAAGTAAATCCTAGTCAAAAATTAATAATAATGGCTGACAATGCTTCATCTAATAAAAAATGAAGATGAAAGTAAATCCTAGTCAAAAATTAATAATAATGGCTGACAATGATTCATCTAAAAATGAAGATAATAAAATGAAGATGAAAGTAAATAAAAATCCTAGTAAAAATTAATAATAATGGCTGACAATGCTTCATCTAATAAAAAAATGAAGATGAAAGTAAATACTAGTCAAAAATTAATAATAATGGCTGACAATGCTTCATCTAATAAAAAATGAAGATGAAAGTAAATACTAGTCAAAAATTAATAATAATGGCTGACAATGCTTCCATCTAAAAAAATGAAATGAAAGAGTCAAAAATTAATAATAATGGCTGACAATAAATAAAAAATGAAGATGAAAGTAAATCCTAAAAAATTAATAATAATGGCTGACAATGCTTCATCTAATTAAAAAATGAAAATGAAAGTAAATCCTAGTTAAAAATTAATAATAATGGCTGAAAATGATTCATCTAATTAAAAAATGAAGATGAAAGTAAATCCTAGTCAAAAATTAATAATAATGGCTGACAATGCTTCATCTAATAAAAAATGAAGATGAAAGTAAATACTAGTCAAAAATTAATAATAATGGCTGACAGTGCTTCATCTAATAAAAAATGAAGATGAAAGTAAATCCTAGTCAAAAAATTAATAATAATGGCTGACAATGCTTCATCTAATAAAAAATGAAGATGAAAGTAAATCCTAAAAATGAATGAAAGTAAATACTGACAATGTCAAAAAATCCTAGTCAAAAATTAATAATTAATAAAAAATAAGATGAAAGTAAATGAAAATTAATAATAATGGCTGATCTAATAAAAAATGAAGATGAAAGTAAATCCTAGTCAAAAATTAATAATAATGGCTGACAATGCTTCATCTAATAAAAAATGAAGATGAAAGTAAATCCTAGTCAAAAATTAATAATAATGGCTGAAAATGATTCATCTAATAAAAAATGAAGATGAAAGTAAATCCTAGTCAAAAATTAATAATAATGGCTGACAATGCTTCATCTAATAAAAAATGAAGATGAAAGTAAATCCTAGTCAAAAATTAATAATAATGGCTGACAATGCTTCATCTAATAAAAAATGAAGATGAAAGTAAATACTAGTCAAAAATTAATAATAATGGCTGACAATGATTCATCTAATAAAAAATGAAGATGAAAGTAAATCCTAGTCAAAAATTAATAATAATGGCTGACAATGATTCATCTAATAAAAAATGAAGATGAAAGTAAATCCTAGTCAAAAATTAATAATAATGGCTGACAATGATTCATCTAATTAAAAAATGAAGATGAAAGTAAATACTAGTCAAAAATTAATAATAATGGCTGACAATGCTTCATCTAATTAAAAAATGAAGATGAAAGTAAATCCTAGTCAAAAATTAATAATAATGGCTGAAAAATGAAGATTAAATCTAAAAAAAAATAATGAAGATGAAAATGAAGATGAAAGTAAATCCTAGTCAAAAATTAATAATAATGGCTGACAATGATTCATCTAATAAAAAATGAAGATGAAAGTAAATCCTAGTCAAAAATTAATAATAATGGCTGACAATGCTTCATCTAATAAAAAATGAAGATGAAAGTAAATACTAGTCAAAAATTAATAATAATGGCTGACAATGCTTCATCTAATAAAAAATGAAGATGAAAGTAAATCCTAGTCAAAAATTAATAATAATGGCTGACAATGATTCATCTAAAAAAAATGAAGATGAAAGTAAATACTAGTCAAAAATTAATAATAATGGCTGACAATGCTTCATCTAATAAAAAATGAAGATGAAAGTAAATCCTAGTCAAAATTAATAATAATGGCTGACAATGATTCATCTAATAAAAAATGAAGATGAAAAGTAAATCCTAGTCAAAATTAATAATAATGGCTGACAATGATTCATCTAATAAAAAAAGATGAAAAAAAATGAAGATGAAAATAAATGACTAGTCAAAAATGAAGATAATAATGTCAAAAATTAATGATAAATGCTTCATCTAATAAAAATGAAGATGAAAGTAAATCCTAGTCAAAATTAATAATAATGGCTGACAATGCTTCATCAATAAAAAAAATGAAGATGAAAGTAAATCCTAGTCAAAATTAATAATAATGGCTGACAATGCTTCATCTAATAAAAAATGAAGATGAAAGTAAATCCTAGTCAAAAATTAATAATAATGGCTGACAATGCTTCATCTAATAAAAAATGAAGATGAAAGTAAATCCTAGTCAAAAATTAATAATAATGGATGACAATTCTTCCATCAATAAAAAAATGAAGATGAAATGAAAGTAAATCCTAGTCAAAAATTAATAATAATGGCTGAAAATGATTCATCTAATAAAAAATGAAGATGAAAGTAAATCCTAGTCAAAAATTAATAATAATGGCTGAAAATGATTCATCTAATAAAAAATGAAGATGAAAGTAAATCCTTAATAATAATGGCTGAAATTAATAATAAAAGTAAATACTAGTTTCATCTAATAAAAAATGAAGATGAAAGTAAATCCTAAAAAATTAATAATAAAAAATTAATAATAAAAATGAAGATGAAAGTAAATACAGTCAAAAATTAATAATAATGGACAAAAAAAATGAAGATGAAAGTAAATCCTAGTCAAAAATTAATAATAATGGCTGACAATGCTTCATCTAATAAAAAATGAAGATGAAAGTAAATCCTAGTCAAAAATTAATAATAATGGCTGACAATGCTTCATCTAATTAAAAAATGAAGATGAAAGTAAATCCTAGTCAAAAATTAATAATAATGGCTGACAATGCTTCATCTAATAAAAAATGAAGATGAAAGTAAATCCTAGTCAAAAATTAATAATAATGGCTGACAATGCTTCATCTAATTAAAAAATGAAGATGAAAGTAAATACTAGTCAAAAATTAATAATAATGGCTGACAATGCTTCATCTAATAAAAAATGAAGATGAAAGTAAATACCAGTCAAAAATTAATAATAATGGCTGACAATGATTCATCTAATAAAAAATGAAGATGAAAGTAAATACTAGTCAAAAATTAATAATAATGGCTGACAATGAAGATCATCTAATAAAAAATGAAGATGAAAGTAAATACTAGTCAAAAATTAATAATAATGGCTGACAATGATTCATCTAATAAAAAATGAAGATGAAAGTAAATACTAGTCAAAAATTAATAATAATGGCTGACAATGATTCCATCTAATAAAAAATGAAGATGAAAGTAAATACTAGTCAAAAATTAATAATAATGGCTGACAATTCTTCCACTAATAAAAAATGAAGATGAAAGTAAATACTAGTCAAAAATTAATAATAATGGCTGACAATTCTTCATCTAATAAAAAAATGAAGATGAAAAAAATTAATACTAGTCAAAAATTAATAATAATGGCTGACAATGATTCATCTAATAAAAAATGAAGATGAAAGTAAATCCTAGTCAAAAATTAATAATAATGGCTGACAATGATTCATCTAATAAAAAATGAAGATGAAAGTAAATACTAGTCAAAATTTAATAATAATGGCTGACAATGCTTCATCTAATAAAAAAATGAAGATGAAAGTAAATCCTAGTCAAAAATTAATAATAATGGCTGACAATGATTCATCTAATAAAAAATGAAGATGAAAGTAAATACTAGTCAAAATTAATTAATAATAATGAAGATGAAAAAAAATGTCAAAAAATTAATAATCTAATAAAAATGAAGATGAAAGTAAATACTAGTCAAAAATTAATAATAATGGCTGAGAATGCTTCATCTAATAAAAAATGAAGATGAAAATAATACTAGTCAAAAATTAATAATAATGGCTGACAATGCTTCATCTAATAAAAAATGAAGATGAAAGTAAATACTAGTCAAAAATTAATAATAATGGCTGACAATGCTTCATCTAATAAAAAATGAAGATGAAAGTAAATACTAGTCAAAAATTAATAATAATGGCTGACAATGCTTCATCTAATAAAAAAAGAAGATGAAAGTAAATAATATTCAAAAATTAAGAATAATGAAGATGACAATGCTTCATCTAATAAAAAAATGAAGATGAAAGTAAATAAAACAATAAGTCAAAAAATTAATAATAATGGCTGACAATGATTCATCTAATAAAAAATGAAGATGAAAGTAAATCCTAGTCAAAAATTAATAATAATGGCTGACAATGCTTCATCTAATAAAAAATGAAGATGAAAGTAAATCCTAGTCAAAAATTAATAATAATGGCTGACAATGCTTCATCTAATAAAAAATGAAGATGAAAGTAAATCCTAGTCAAAAATTAATAATAATGGCTGACAATTATTCATCTAATAAAAAATGAAGATGAAAGTAAATCCTAGTCAAAAATTAATAATAATGGCTGACAATGCTTCATCTAATAAAAAATGAAGATGAAAGTAAATCCTAGTCAAAAATTAATAATAATGGCTGACAATTTCATCTAATAAAAAAAAATGAAGATGAAAGTAAATCCTAGTCAAAAATTAATAATAATGGCTGACAATGCTTCATCTAAAAAAAAAATACTAGATGAAAGTAAATACTAGTCAAAAATTAATAATAATGGCTGACAATGATTCATCTAATAAAAATGAAGATGAAAGTAAATACTAGTCAAAAAATTAATAATAATGGCTGACAATGATTCATCTAATAAAAAATGAAGATGAAAAGTAAATCCTAGTCAAAAATTAATAATAATGGCTGACAATGATTCATCTAATAAAAAATGAAGATGAAAGTAAATACTAGTCAAAATTAATAATAATGGCTGACAATTCTTCATCTAATAAAAAATGAAGATGAAAGTAAATCCTAGTCAAAAATTAATAATAATGGCTGACAATGCTTCATCTAATAAAAAAAATGAAGATGAAAGTAAATCCTAGTCAAAAATTAATAATAATGGCTGACAATGCTTCATCTAATAAAAAATGAAGATGAAAGTAAATACTAGTCAAAAAATTAATAATAATAATAATGGCTGACAATGAAAGTTCATCTAATAAAAAAAAATGAAGATGAAAGTAAATACTAGTCAAAAATTAATAATAATGGCTGACAATGATTCATCTAATAAAAAATGAAGATGAAAGTAAATACTAGTCAAAAATTAATAATAATGGCTGACAATGATTCATCTAATAAAAATGAAGATGAAAAAAATCCTAGTCAAAATTAATAATAATGGCTGACAATGCTTCATCTAATAAAAAATGAAGATGAAAATTAATAATAATGGCTGAAAATTATTCACCAATAAAAAATCAAAAATAAATAAAAATTAATAATAATGGCTGACAATTCTTCATCTAATAAAAAAATGAAGATGAAAGTAAATCCTAGTCAAAAATTAATAATAATGGCTGACAATTCTTCATCTAATAAAAAAATGAAGATGAAAGTAAATACTAGTCAAAAATTAATAATAATGTCTGACAATGCTTCATCTAATAAAAAATGAAGATGAAAGTAAATCCTAGTTAAAAATTAATAATAATGGCTGACAATGTTCATCTAATAAAAAATGAAGATGAAAGTAAATACTAGTCAAAAATTAATAATAATGGCTGACAGTGCTTCATCTAATAAAAAATGAAGATGAAAGTAAATCCTAGTCAAAAATTAATAATAATGGCTGACAATAAAAAATGAAGATGAAAGTAAATCATCTAAAAAAAAAAATGCTGAAGATGAAAGTAAATCCTAGTTAAAAATTAATAATAATGGCTGACAAAAATGAAGATTCATCTAATAAAAAATGAAGATGAAATTAAATAAAATGAAGATGAAAGTAAATCAATCAAAATTAATAATAATGGATGACAATGCTTCATCTAATAAAAAATGAAGATGAAAAGTAAATCCTAGTCAAAAATTAATAATAATGGCTGACAATGCTTCATCTAATAAAAAATGAAGATGAAAGTAAATACTAGTCAAAAATTAATAATAATGGCTGACAATTCTTCATCTAATAAAAATGAAGATGAAAGTAAATACTAGTCAAAAATTAATAATAATGGCTGACAATGATTCATCTAATAAAAAATGAAGATGAAAGTAAATCCTAGTCAAAAATTAATAATAATGGCTGACAATGTTTTCATCTAATAAAAAATGAAGATGAAAGTAAATCCTAGTCAAAATTAATAATAATGGCTGACAATGCTTCATCTAAAAAAATGAAGATGAAAGTAAATACTAGTCAAAAATTAATAATAATGGCTGACAATGCTTCATCTAATAAAAAATGAAGATGAAAAGTAAATACTAGTCAAAAATTAATAATAATGGCTGAAAATTCTATCTAATAAAAATGAAGATGAAAAGTAAATACTAGTCAAAAATTAATAATAATGGCTGACAATGCTTCATCTAATAAAAAATGAAGATGAAAGTAAATCCTAGTCAAAAATTAATAATAATGGCTGACAATGCTTCATCTAATAAAAAATGAAGATGAAAGTAAATCCTAGTCAAAAATTAATAATAATGGCTGAAATGCTTCATCTAATAAAAAAATGAAGATGAAAAATCCTAGTCAAAAATTAATAATAATGGCAAAATGCTTCATTAATAAAAATGAAGATGAAAGACAATGCCTAGTCAAAATTAATAATAATGGATGAAATAAAAAAAATGAAGATGAAAGTAAATCCTAGTCAAAAAATTAATAATAATGGCTGACAATGCTTCATCTAAAAAAATGAAGATGAAAGTAAATACTAGTCAAAATTAATAATAATGGCTGACAATGATTCATCTAATAAAAATGAAGATGAAAGTAAATACTAGTCAAAAATTAATAATAATGGCTGACAATTCTTCATCTAATAAAAAATGAAGATGAAAGTAAATACTAGTCAAAAATTAATAATAATGGCTGACAATGACAGTAAAAAATGAAGATGAAAGTAAATCCTAGTCAAAAATTAATAATAATGGCTGACAATGCTTCATCTAATTAAAAAATGAAGATGAAAGTAAATCCTAGTCAAAAATTAATAATAATGGCTGAAAATGATTCATCTAATAAAAAATGAAGATGAAAGTAAATCCTAGTCAAAAATTAATAATAATGGCTGACAATGCTTCATCTAATTAAAAAATGAAGATGAAAGTAAATCCTAGTCAAAAATTAATAATAATGGCTGACAATTCTTCCACCAGTAAAAAAATGAAGATGAAAGTAAATACTAGTCAAAAATTAATAATAATGGCTGACAATGCTTCATCTAATAAAAATGAAGATGAAAGTAAATCCTAGTCAAAAATTAATAATAAAAAATAATGAAATGCTGACAATTCTTCAATGCTTCATCTAATAAAAAATGAAGATGAAAGTAAATACTAGTTAAAAATTAATAATAATGGCTGACAATGATTCATCTAATAAAAATGAAGATGAAAGTAAATCCTAGTCAAAAATTAATAATAATGGCTGACAATGCTTCATCTAATAAAAAATGAAGATGAAAATAAATAATGGCTAGTCAAAAAAAATGAAGATTAATAATAATAATGGCTGACAATGATTCATCTAATAAAAAATGAAGATGAAAGTAAATACTAGTCAAAAATTAATAATAATGGCTGACAATGAAGATCATCTAATAAAAAATGAAGATGAAAGTAAATAAAAGTCAAAAAATAATAATAATGGACTGACAATTCTTCATCTAATAAAAAATGAAGATGAAAGTAAATACTAGTCAAAAATTAATAATAATGGCTGACAATGATTCATCTAATAAAAAATGAAGATGAAAGTAAATCCTAGTCAAAAATTAATAATAATGGCTGACAATGCTTCATCCAATAAAAATTAAGATGAAAGTAAATACTAGTCAAAAATTAATAATAATGGATGACAATTCTTCATCTAATAAAAAATGAAGATGAAAGTAAATCCTAGTCAAAAATTAATAATAATGGCTGACAATGACAATGCTTCATCTAATAAAAAAAGATGAAAATATGAAAAAATTAATAAATACTGAAGATGAAAAAATTAATAATAATAATGGCTGACAATTCTTCATCTAATAAAAAATGAAGATGAAAGTAAATACTAGTCAAAAATTAATAATAATGGCTGACAATGATTCCATCTAAAAAAAATGAAGATGAAAGTAAATACTAGTTAAAAATTAATAATAATGGCTGACAATGATTCATCTAATAAAAAATGAAGATGAAAGTAAATAAATAAAATTAATAATAATGAGTCAAAAAAAAATGAAGATAAAGTAATGGCAAAAATTAATAATAATGGCTGACAATGCTTCATCTAATAAAAAAATGAAGATGAAAGTAAATACTAGTCAAAAATTAATAATAATGGCTGACAATGCTTCATCTAATAAAAAATGAAGATGAAAGTAAATACCAGTCAAAAATTAATAATAATTGCTGACAATGATTCATCTAATAAAAAATGAAGATGAAAGTAAATACCAGGCAAAAATTAATAATAATGGCTGACAATGCTTTATCTAATAAAAAATGAAGATGAAAGTAAATACCAGTCAAAAATGAATAATAATGGCTGACAATACTTCATCTAATAAAAAATGAAGATGAAAGTAAATACCAGTCAAAAATAATAATAATGGCTGACAATGCTTCATCTAATAAAAATGAAGATGAAAGTAAATACTAGTCAAAATTAATAATAATGGCTGACAATTCTTCATCTAATAAAAAAAGATGAAAGTAAATACTAGTCAAAAATTAATAATAATGGCTGACAATGCTTCATCTAATAAAAAATGAAGATGAAAGTAAATACTAGTCAAAATTAATAATAATGGCTGACAATGCTTCATCTAATAAAAAATGAAGATGAAAGTAAATCCTAGTCAAAAATTAATAATAATGGCTGACAATGCTTCCATCTAATAAAAAATGAAGATGAAAGTAAATACTAGTCAAAAATTAATAATAATGGCTGACAATGCTTCATCAGTAAAAAAAATGAAGATGAAAGTAAATACTAGTCAAAAATTAAAATTAAATAAAAATGAAGATGAAAGTAATTCTGTCTTATAATAATAACAATAAAAAAAATGAAGATGAAAGTAAATACTAGTCAAAAATTAATAATAATGGCTGACAATTCTTCATCTAATAAAAAATGAAGATGAAAGTAAATACTAGTCAAAAATTAATAATAATGGCTGACAATTCTTCATCTAATAAAAAATGAAGATGAAAGTAAATACCTAGTCAAAAAATTAATAATAATGGCTGACAATGCTTCATCTAATAAAAAATGAAGATGAAAGTAAATACTAGTCAAAAATTAATAATAATGGCTGACAATGCTTCATCTAATAAAAAATGAAGATGAAAGATGAAAAAATAATGGAATGATGAAAATGAAAGTAGTAAAAATTAAGATAATAATGGCTGACAATTCTTCATCAGTAAAAAATGAAGATGAAAGTAAATACTAGTCAAAAATTAATAATAATGGCTGACAATTCTTCATCCAATAAAAAATGAAGATGAAAGTAAATACTAGTCAAAAATTAATAATAATGGCTGACAATTCTTCATCCAATAAAAATGAAGATGAAAGTAAATACTAGTCAAAAATTAATAATAATGGCTGACAATTCTTCCACCAATAAAAAAAATGAAGATGAAAGTAAATACTAGTTAAAAATTAATAATAATGAAAGCTGACAATTCTTCATCTAATTAAAAAAATGAAGATGAAAGTAAATACTAGTTAAAATTAATAATAATGGCTGACAATTCTTCATCAGTAAAAAATGAAGATGAAAGTAAATACTAGTCAAAAATTAATAATAATGGCTGACAATTCTTCATCTAATAAAAATGAAGATGAAAGTAAATACTAGTTAAAAATTAATAATAATGGCTGACAATTCTTCATCTAGAAAAAATGAAGATGAAAGTAAATACTAGTCAAAAATTAATAATAATGGCTGACAATTCTTTCATCTAATAAAAAATGAAGATGAAAGTAAATACTAGTCAAAATTAATAATAATGGCTGACAATTCTTCACCAGTAAAAAATGAAGATGAAAGTAAATACTAGTCAAAAATTAATAATAATGGCTGACAATTCTTCATCTAATAAAAAATGAAGATGAAAGTAAATACTAGTTAAAAATTAATAATAATGGCTGACAATTCTTCATCTAATAAAAAATGAAGAAAGAAATCCTAGAAAAATGAAAAATTAATAATAATGAAGATGAAAATTCTAGTCAAAAATGAAGATGAAAAATAAATAAAAATGAAGATGAAAAAAAATAGTAAAATAATAATGGCTGACAATTCTTCTAATAAAAAATGAAGATGAAAGTAAATACTAGTTAAAAATTAATAATAATGGCTGACAATTCTTCATCCAGTAAAAAATGAAGATGAAAAATCCTAAATACTAGTCAAAAATTAATAATAATGGCTGACAATTCTTCCATCTAGTAAAAAAATGAAGATGAAAGTAAATACTAAAAATTAAAATTAATAATAATGGCTGACAATTCTTTCACCAGTAAAAATGAAGATGAAAATGTAAATAAATAGTTAAAAATTAATAATAATGGCTGACAATTCTTCCACCAATAAAAAATGAAGATGAAAGTAAATACTAGTCAAAAAATTAATAATAATGGCTGACAATGATTCATCTAAAAAAAAATGAAGATGAAAGTAAATACTAGTCAAAATTAATAATAATGGCTGACAATTCTTCCACTAATAAAAAATGAAGATGAAAGTAAATACTAGTTAAAAATTAATAATAATGGCTGACAATTCTTCATCTAGTAAAAAATGAAGATGAAAGTAAATACTAGTCAAAATTAATAATAATGGCTGACAATTCTTCCACCAGTAAAAAATGAAGATGAAAGTAAATACTAGTTAAAAATTAATAATAATGGCTGACAATTCTTCCACTAATAAAAAAATGAAGATGAAAATAAATACTAGTTAAAAATTAATAATAATGGCTGACAATTCTTCCATCAGTAAAAAAAATGAAGATGAAAGTAAATACTAGTCAAAAATTAATAATAATGACTGACAATTCTTCATCTAATAAAAAAAAGATGAAAGTAAATACTAGTCAAAAATTAATAATAATGGCTGACAATTCTTCATCCAGTAAAAAATGAAGATGAAAGTAAATACTAGTTAAAAATTAATAATAATGGCTGACAATTCTTCCATCTAGTAAAAAATGAAGATGAAAGTAAATACTAGTTAAAAATTAATAATAATGGCTGACAATTGACAAAAAATGAAGATGAAATAAATCCTAAAAAATTAATGAAATGATGAAATTCTTCATCTAAAAAAATGAAGATGAAAGTAAAAAGTTAAAATAATGACTGACAATTCTTCATCTAATAAAAAAATGAAGATGAAAGTAAATACTAGTCAAAAATTAATAATAATGGCTGACAATTCTTCATCTAATAAAAAATGAAGATGAAAGTAAATCCTAGTTAAAAATTAATAATAATGGCTGACAATTCATCTAATAAAAATGAAGATGAAAGTAAATACTAGTTAAAAATTAATAATAATGGCTGACAATTCTTCATCTAGTAAAAAATGAAGATGAAAGTAAATACTAGTTAAAAATTAATAATAATGACTGACAATGATTCCATCTAATAAAAATGAAGATGAAAGTAAATCCTAGTCAAAAATTAATAATAATGGCTGACAATTCTTCCATCTAATAAAAAAATGAAGATGAAAGTAAATACTAGTTAAAAATTAATAATAATGGCTGACAATTCTTCCACCAAAAAAAATGAAGATGAAAGTAAATACTAGTCAAAAATTAATAATAATGGCTGACAATTTCTTCATCTAGTAAAAAAAGAAGATGAAAAAAATGACTACTGAAGTTGAAAAAAACCTAATAATAAATAATAATGACAATTCTTCATCTAATAAAAAATGAAGATGAAAGTAAATACTAGTTAAAATTAATAATAATGGCTGACAATTCTTCCACCAGTAAAAAAATGAAGATGAAAGTAAATACTAGTCAAAAATTAATAATAATGGCTGACAATTCTGCCACCTGTAAAAATGAAGATGAAAGTAAATACTAGTTAAAAATTAATAATAATGACTGACAATTCTTCCAGCGGTAAAAAATGAAGATGAAAGTAAATAGTAGTCAAATTAATAAGAATGGCTGACAATTCTTCCACCAGTAAAAAATGAAGATGAAAGTAAATACTAGTCAAAAATTAATAATAATGGCTGACAATTCTTCCACCAGTAAAAAAATGAAGATGAAAGTAAATACTAGTTAAAAATTAATAATAAAAATGGCTGACAATTCTTCATCCAAATAAAAAATGAAGATGAAAGTAAATACTAGTCAAAAAAATTAATAATAATGGCTGACAATGACCAGTAAAAATGAAGATGAAAGTAAATACTAGTCAAAATTAATAAAATGAACAATGCTTCATCTAATTAAAAATGAAAGATGAAAGTAAATACTAGTTAAAAATTAATAATAATGAAGATGACAATTCTTCCACTAGTAAAAAAAAATGAAGATGAAAAGTAAATACTAGTTAAAAATTAATAATAATGGCTGACAATTCTTCCATCTAGTAAAAAATGAAGATGAAAGTAAATACTAGTCAAAATTAATAATAATGAAACAATTCTTCATCTAATAAAAATGAAGATGAAAGTAAATACTAGTTAAAATTAATAATAATGGCTGACAATTCTTCCACTAGTAAAAATGAAGATGAAAGTAAATACTAGTCAAAAAATTAATAATAATGGCTGACAATTCTTCCACAAAAATGAAGATGAAAGTAAATACTAGTCAAAATTAATAATAATGGCTGAAAAAATAAAAAAAATGAAGATGAAAGTAAATACTAGTCAAAAATTAATAATAATGGCTGACAAATTCTTCCATCTAATAAAAATGAAGATGAAAAAATACTAGTTAAAAATTAATAATAATGGCTGACAATTCTTCATCTAATAAAAAATGAAGATGAAAGTAAATACTAGTTAAAAATTAATAATAATGGCTGACAATTCTTCCACTAGTAAAAAATGAAGATGAAAGTAAATACTAGTTAAAAATTAATAATAATGGCTGACAATTCTTCCACCAGTAAAAAATGAAGATGAAAGTAAATACTAGTCAAAAATTAATAATAATGGCTGACAATTCTTCCACCAGTAAAAAATGAAGATGAAAGTAAATACTAGTTAAAAATTAATAATAATGGCTGACAATTCTTTCACTAGTAAAAAATGAAGATGAAAGTAAATACTAGTTAAAAATTAATAATAATGACTGACAATTCTTCCACCAGTAAAAAAATGAAGATGAAAGTAAATACTAGTTAAAAATTAATAATAATGACTGACAATTCTTCCACCAGTAAAAAATGAAGATGAAAGTAAATACTAGTTAAAAATTAATAATAATGGCTGACAATTCTTCATCTAATAAAAATGAAGATGAAAGTAAATACTAGTCAAAAATTAATAATAATGGCTGACAATGCTTCATTAATAAAAAAATGAAGATGAAAGTAAATACTAGTCAAAATTAATAATAATGGCTGACAATTCTTCCATCTAAAAAAAAGATGAAAGAAATACTAGAAAATTAAATACTAGTTAAAAATTAATAATAATGGCTGACAATTCTGGCTGACTAGTAAAAAATGAAGATGAAAGTAAATACTAGTTAAAATTAATAATAATGACTGACAATTCTTCCATCAGTAAAAAATGAAGATGAAAGTAAATACTAGTCAAAAATTAATAATAATGACTGACAATTCTTCCAATAAAAATGAAAAATGAAGATGAAAGTAAATACTAGTCAAAAATTAATAATAATGGCTGACAATTCTTCCACCAGTAAAAAATGAAGATGAAAGCAAACACTAGTTAAAAATTAGTAATAATGGCTGACAATTCTGCCAAAAGTAAAAAATGAAGATGAGAGTAAATACGAGTTAAAAATTAATAATAATGGCTGACAAATCTTCCACCAGTAAAAAATGAAGATGAAAATAAAAATACTAGTTAAAATTAATAATAAAAATGAATGAAAATTCTTCCAATAATGGCTGAGTAAAAAAAATGAAGATGAAAGTAAATACTAGTTAAAATTAATAATAATGACTGACAATTCTTCATCTAATAAAAAATGAAGATGAAAGTAAATACTAGTTAAAATTAATAATAATGACTGACAATTCTTCCACCAGTAAAAAATGAAGATGAAAGTAAATACTAGTCAAAAATTAATAATAATGACTGACAATTCTTCCACCAGTAAAAAATGAAGATGAAAGTAAATACTAGTCAAAAATTAATAATAATGGCTGACAATTCTTCCACCAGTAAAAAATGAAGATGAAAGTAAATACTAGTTAAAAATTAATAATAATGGCTGAAAATTCTTCCACCAGTAAAAAAATGAAGATGAAAGTAAATACTAGTTAAAAATTAATAATAATGGCTGACAATTCTTCCAAAAAAATGAAGAATGAAGATGAAATAATGACTAAATACTAGTCAAAAATGAATTAAATAATAATGGCTGAAAATTCTTCCACCAGTAAAAAAATGAAGATGAAAGTAAATACTAGTTAAAAATTAATAATAATGGCTGACAATTCTTCCACCAGTAAAAAATGAAGATGAAAGTAAATACTAGTCAAAAATTAATAATAATGGCTGACAATTCTTCCACCAGTAAAAAATGAAGATGAAAGTAAATACTAGTTAAAAATTAATAATAATGACTGACAATTCTGCCACCAGTAAAAAAAAGATGAAGATGAAAAATTAAATACTAGTTAAAAAAAATGAATAATAATGGCTGACAATTCTTCCACCGGTAAAAAATGAAGATGAAAGTAAATACTAGTTAAAAATTAATAATAATGACTGACAATTCTTCCACCGGTAAAAAATGAAGATGAAAGTAAATACTAGTTAAAAATTAATAATAATGGCTGACAATTCTTCCACCAGTAAAAAATGAAGATGAAAGTAAATACTAGTTAAAAATTAATAATAATGACTGACAATTCTGCCATCAGTAAAAAATGAAGATGAAAGTAAATCCTACTTAAAAATTAATAATAATGACTGACAATTCTTCCACCGGTAAAAAAGAAGATGAAAGTAAATACTAGTCAAAATTTAATAATAATGACTGACAATTCTTCCACCGGTAAAAAATGAAGATGAAAATAAATACTAGTCAAAAATTAATAATAATGGCTGACAATTCTTCCACCAGTAAAAAATGAAGATGAAAGTAAATACTAGTTAAAAATTAATAATAATGGCTGACAATTCTTCCACTAAAAAAATGAAGATGAAAGTAAATACTAGTTAAAATTAATAATAATGGCTGACAATTCTTCCATCAGTAAAAAAGATGAAGATGAAAAATAAATACTACAATTAAAAATTAATAATAATGAAAAAAATGACAAAGATGAAAGTAAATCTAGTTAAAAATTAATAATAATGGCTGACAATAAAAAAAAATGAAGATGAAAGTAAATACTAGTTAAAATTAATAATAATGGCTGACAATTCTTCCACCTAAAAAAATGAAGATGAAAGTAAATACTAGTTAAAATTAATAATAATTGGCTGACAATTCTTCCACCAGTAAAAAATGAAGATGAAAGTAAATACTTAATAATAATGTCACAAATTAATAAAAATGAAGATGAAAATTCTTCCAAAAATTAATAAAAATGAAGAATGAAAAAATGAAGATGAAATAAATACTAGTCAAAAAATAATAATAATGGCTGACAATTCTTCCATCAGTAAAAAATGAAGATGAAAGTAAATACTAGCCAAAAATTAATAATAATGGCTAACAATTCTTCCACCAATAAAAAATGAAGATGAAAGTAAATACTAGTTAAAAATTAATAATAATGGCTGACAATTCTGCCACCAGTAAAAATGAAGATGAAAGTAAATACTAGTCAAAAATTAATAATAATGACTGACAATTCTTCCACCAGTAAAAATGAAGATGAAAGTAAATACTAGTCAAAAATTAAAATTGACAATAATGAAAGTAAATGTCAAAATTAATAATAGAAAATTTCTTAATAAAAAAAAAAATGAAAATTAATAAAAAATGCTTCATCTAATGAAAATGAAAGTAAATACTAGTCAAAAATTAATAATAATGGCTGACAATTCTTCCACCAGTAAAAAATGAAGATGAAAGTAAATACTAGTCAAAAATTAATAATAATGGCTGACAATTCTTCCACCAGTAAAAATATGAAGATGAAAGTAAATACTAGTCAAAAATTAATAATAATGGCTGACAATTCTTCCACCAGTAAAAATATGAAGATGAAAGTAAATACTAGTCGAAAATTAATAATAATGGCTGACAATTCTTCCATCTAAAAAAAATGAAGATGAAAGTAAATACCAGTCAAAAATTAATAATAATGGCTGACAATGCTTCCACCAGTAAAAAATGAAATGTAAATTCTAGTCAAAAAATTAATAATAATTGCTGACAATTTTCACCAGTAAAAATGAAGATGAAAGTAAATACTAGTCAAAATTAATAATAATGGCTGACAATTCTTCCATCTAAAAAAATGAAGATGAAAGTAAATACTATTTAAAAATTAATAATAATGACTGACAATACTTCATCTAATAAAAAATTAATAGGAAAGTAAATACTAAAAAAAATTAATATTAATCGCTGATAATGCTTCATCTAATAAAAAATGAAGATGATATTTAATAATAATGAAAAATTAGTAGTAATGGCTGATAATGCTTCATGCAATAAAAATAAAAATAAGTCAGTTACTAGTCGAAAATTAATAATCCTGGTTGACAATGTCTCACCTAATGAAAATTGAGAAGAAAATAAATACTTGTCGAAAAAACAATTAAGAATTTCATTTATCTATAATTCTATACGCATATTGAATCATATACATGCAAATATCAGTTATGCAGAAATATCTGCTTATTATTTAACAGTGCAATTATAGGCCCTTCTAAAAAGGCACACGAACATACATATAATCTACCTGTCGATTTGGGGAATTAAAAATATTTTTTTGTTTCCTTAGCCTACACATTATTTGTAAGAAGCAAAAGAAATATAATTGAAAATGGTTAAGAAATTCGTCAAAGAATTGCAAAGAAATATCGTTTGAAGAATTTTCCAGGCACGAAGATCGAAAACAAATCATTTGTTTGCCGCGTACAAGAAAAAAAGCACAATAACGAATTTAACCGATTTAGCTTGTTAGTAATTCTCAATTAAATCTTGTTTTAGATAGATAGATAGATAGATAGATAGATAGATAGATAGATAGATAGATAGAAAAATGTGAGTGTGATAGATAGATAGATAGATAGATAGATAGATAGATAGATAGATAGATAAATAGATAGATAGAAATGTGAGTGTGATAGATAGATAGATAGATAGATAGATAGATAGATAGATAGTCACACATTATGAAATGGACAAAGTCCGACAATTATTTTTTAAGACATTTTTTATGTTTATACGTTCTTTTTTATACATACAAATATTTATTCATTTAATGCTCTGTTTATTATAAACAGAGCATTTACTTTAATATTTGTATCTACAAAAAAGAATGTATAAACATAAAAATGTCATAAAAAATAGATAGATAGATAGATAGATAGATAGATAGATAGATAGATAGATAGATAGATATGGATATATTTGTTGGATCTTATACTGCTAATCACTACATATGTTATTGTATGATGAAGTAAATATTTATTGAAATCTAAAGGTTTATGCGCCTAGGCATTTGACAAAGTATGGCACAAGGATCGATTTGAACTGCTAGAAAAACTTGTATAACCCAGAATTTATATAGTGAACAATCCGCCTGCATTACCGCCTAACTTATTTAGGCGCCATCATTTTGATAGTGGATAGTTTGACGCCCATTCCTTGGCAAGGGACCAGCGAAAATATTAAAAGTTGAACATAAAATCATTTCGGAATTATCTAACTCGTTGCTCTCCCGTTTCAAGCTATGCACAGTCTGTTTTTTAAAAAAAATAATGTATCTGCAAGCTTATCGGTCCTGACCTGGCATCTCTTTTCCCACCGCCGTAACGAAGATTCCATGTGTCTTTTCTATAAATAATATGGTAATTGTTCTGACGAACGTTCTGATTTTGATACTTCTTTTTTTTTCTTTTTTCTCTTTTTTTCTTTTTTCTTTTTTTCCTTTTTTCTTTTTTTTTCTTTTTTGTTCTTTTTTCCTTTTTCTTTTTTCTTTTTTCCTTTTTTTCTTTTTTCTTTTTTCCTTTTTTTCTTCTTTTTCTTTTTTTTTCTTTTTTTCTTCTTTTTCTTTTTTTTCTTTTTTTTCTTTTTTTTTTCTCAGCAACTTCTTGTGTCTTAGTGGCCTTTTCGCCTTGTTTGGGGTGAAATGATTTAAAAAAAATTCTAGTGACCCAAGGTAAGATCTCCCTACGTGACTGAAATTAGTAAATACAATCGATTGCTCCGAGAACAGAGGGAGTAAAATAGTTTTTATTTTTAAAAATAATTATTTTATTTTATGAAGTGGAAAGATTCGATTGAATCTATTGCTAAATCAACATCTAAGAAAATTGGTTCGCTGTGTCGAGCTAGACAATTTTTCTCTTCAGAATCTATCTTACATATTTTTTTTAAGCATTCAACCCCAAGCAAATCGGGAAGCCACTAGCATGCAAGGGGTTATGTAGAATTGGAGCGAAAGCAAAGAGGAGTGATGGAGGAAAGGATGAAGAGAAGGACATGGGATAGATCAGGACATCTGGAGATACATCTGGAGATAGAGGAAAGGATGAAGAGAAGGACATGGGATAGATCAGGACATCTGGAGATACATCTGGAGATAGAGGAAAGGATGAAGAGAAGGACATGGGATAGATCAGGACATCTGGAGATACATCTGGAGATAGAGGAAAGGATGAAGAGAAGGACATGGGATAGATCAGGACAGATCTGGAGACTTCGATTGACGTTACATTTGAATAGTTAAGGATTATATCTATCAGGAAAACAAGAAATGGGGAGGGAGTTCCACAGGCGAGAAGTGCGAGACATGAAGCTATTAGAGTAGAAGAGACGGCTACATTTATCAGTTTCGACAGTGAAAAGAGTGAGAGCGAGATGCCAGCAAAGTTGAACTCTTAAATTCATGAAGTCTGGGAACCAGCGAAAGCAGCTCCTCGGAGCAGTTACCATGAAAGTATTTGTAAAAAAGACAGAGGGAGACAACTGCACGTCTTTGAGAAAGCGGCTGCAGCAATACTCCATGCCAGGGTGAATGGTTGATTTGTAGATTTGAAGGATCGACTCCGGCGAGAAAAATGTCCTGGCGCGGCACAGGGAGCCAACTTTCCTTGCGGTGGACGAAGCTATTGACTCAATGTATTCGTTCCATCTCAGGTCAACGGACAATGTGAGTCCGAGCAATCGCAAAGAGGTGCTCTCGTGGAGTTGAGCGTCAAACATTCTAATGGGAGGCAGGGATGGTTATGTTGCCGCCACATCTAATCTGGTGCTCCTGCTATATATTTAGAGATTCTTGATAAAATCCAAAGAAGAATCTTCAATGTCATTCGTCCTGACCTGACACATCGGCTTCAGTCACTTTGCCGTAACGTAACTTCCGTGTGTCTTTTCTATAAATACTTTCATGGTAATTGTTCCGATGACTTTCCAGTACACAATGGGACCAGTTAGGATTTCAAAGAGACTCTGAAGTATTGCGGTGACTGTAGTAAGAATGGTAAGTAAGAATGTATTGTTTTGACACAAGTAATCTTGTAATTTGTTTGGGTCAGTGTTTGTCGTGAGCTGAGTTTAAGATAAGACAGATTAAAGAACAGCCTTCCCCTACCCCCGCATTTTGACCAAGAACCGCATTTTTGTATTATTACACGAAATAAATATCAATTTCCTCTATGGTACCTAGATTTTATGAATTACTATATTGGTGGCAAGGTCTTATCAATTTACACTTGAAATGACAAGATGTAGCCGTAAGTTCTATGCTAACAGTTTCTTCTATCGCACTTCTTGCTTGTGGAACTCTCTTCCGGTTTCTTGCTTCCCAGTAAACTTTGATCTTGTAAAATTTAAATACAATTTCAATTGTTATCTTCTGTCTTCTTAATTCTTTTTCTTTTCTTGTCTCCTCTTATTAATAGTAGTTTTTCTCACATTCTCTAACATTTAGTATGGGTATGACGATAAACTACATCCGCGTCCTGGGTATGATGATAAACTACATCCGCGTCCTGGGTAAGACGATAAACTACATCCACGTCCAGGGTAAGACGATAAACTACATCCGCGTCCTGGGTATGATGATAAACTACATCCGCGTCCTGGGTAAGACGATAAACTACATCCACGTCCAGGGTAAGACGATAAACTACATCCCCGTCCTGGGTATGATGATAAACTACATCCGCGTCCTGGGTAAGACGATAAACTACATCCACGTCCAGGGTAAGACGATAAACTACATCCGCGTCCTGGGTATGACGATAAACTACATCCGCGTCCTGGGTATGACGATAAACTACATCCACGTCCAGGGTAAGACGATAAACTACATCTGCGTCCTGGGTATGACGATAAACTACATCCGCGTCCTGGGTATGACGATAAACTACATCCACGTCCAGGGTAAGACGATAAACTACGTCCAACAGCAAGTCCTCTGATAATGTTTTTGAAAAAAAATAATGTTGCCAGCTATAAGTTTTTGACAAAATAATATTACCAGCTATACATTTCCGAGGAAGAAATATTAACAGAAATAGATTTTTGACAAAGCAAAAATATTACCAGGAAAAAAAAATGTTGTTGGCATTAAATGACCCATTGGGGTTGATGTGCCGTAAAACAAAACATACTAAAGCAAACATTTAGTAACCTCTTGCGTCCTAGTGGCTTTATTGCTTTGCTTTGGGTGAAATGATTTTTCTTTAAAAAAAAAAAAAAAAAAAGACCCACATTAAAAAAGGGGGGATTTAACATTGAGTAGCGTGTCAGGTAGGGATACGGATCTCCAAAATAAATTATTAGCCTTGTGTCAGACTTTACTTTCATTTGAAAGTAACAAATAAATACTGTCGTCCTTTCTTTTTCGTAAAGCACAATAAATCTTCACACTCCTTTCGGTCATCTCTGTATGTACCTGGATGACCCAGTTAACACCCTCTCCATTTCTTATACACATATTTTATACAATAAATCAAATCCACCCCGGGTCGTGACTTTGTCATAGATATTTCTGTATTCCCGAAATAGGCTACTGGGTACCCTCGCTATTTCTTAGGGCTTCTGAAAAAAAATAATTTTACAAGGAAAAGGAAATTTGTTTGACACTCTATGCTCCGCTGATCCATTTTGCTTCCCCTGCGTGTTTTTCTTCGTGCCGATTCGCGTTCATACGGGGGTCGGTCAAAAAGTAATGCCTGTTATTCTTTAATTACAACAGATTCAATAAAAGATTTAATTTTTTTTAAAAGTAGTAGAAACACTGTAGATAGCGATTGACATTGCATTTAAATTTTTGAAGATAAAAGTTGACTAGAAAGCATGAACTCGAAATACAGTTCCACAAGCGAGAAGTGCGAGAAAAGAAATTGTTAGCATAGAATTTACGGTTCCATCTAACCAACTCAACTGTAAATTGATGAAACCTCATCTCCGGTCTAATGCTGCGCTTAAATACAGAAAGTCTAGGTACCATAGCGAAGGCCTCATCCATATGAAAGTATTTATAGAAAAGGTACAGAGAGGCAACCTTACGGCGGTGAGAAAGTGACTGAAGCCGAGCCACCAGGTCAGGTCCAATAATATAGCTGATTCTCCTTTGGATTTTATCAAGAATCTCTAAATATAAAACAGGATCAGTGGACCATATGTGGCAATAATATTCTAAGCATAGACGAATGACAGACTTATAGATCTGTAAGATAGCGATAAAAATTCTAAAGAAAAAAATTGTCTCGCACGATAGAGTGAGCGAAATTTCTTAGCAGCTGACCTAGCAATGGATTAAATATAGATTTTCCACTTTATGTCAGCCAAGAGTGTTAGCCCGAGAAGGCGTAACAAGTTACTCTCCAGGAAGTTAGCATCAGCCATGCTGATGGAAATCAGAAAAGGGGTCTCTCAGATGATTAACAGAGAGTAGTTTTATTCTCGAGGTGTTAAAATGAACAAGCCATTCTTTGCCCCAGTTAACAACAGACTAAGGGCCGTTTATGGCATCAGCTGTTAATTTGTCGTTATCAAAGTGATCAGACTTACTATCGAGATAGGAGTAAATGGTTGTGTCGTCAGATACCAAGTTAAGAGACTGATGCCGTCGAGAAGGTCGTTAATGAAAATTAAAAACAAAGTAGGGCCGAGGATAGAGACCTGGAGAACACTTGTTTTCGGACAAAAGAATCTAGAAGAGCGGCCGTTCAAAATGACTTTCATTTCAAGATTTGATAAGAAAGACTGGATCAGGTATCTCGCGGTTCTCGAAAAGCAAATAAGTGTTTGTGATGTTATCAGCCCTAATCTGGCAACTCGGTTTTCACTCAATATCCTAACTTTCCAAAGGCAATTGTACTAATGATCTTTAATCTTCGTCCTTCGACTGCATGAATTTAAGCGACATATTCCCTGATGGATTATTTCCCACCCTGTAAAAGTTTTCCCACAGACCAAACATTAAGCTGTCACTATTCTATCGCTATTTCTATGGCAAATGTTCAAACGGAAGACATTATTTAGTTTCCCAGTTCAGGCCTTCACAGCTGCGACCCACCATATAACATACACGGTGTCAACTCATTCGTACTCATATTCCTTTGGTAAGGAGGAAGTCCTACTCAGACAGCTCCTTCCAAAAATGTGTTACTTTGGAGAAGAGACTCCCAAAAGGATGCTTTCCTGATCGAATCGATTTTCCATAACCTCTTCATGTTGAATGTCAACGGTTATCTAGCCTACATGCGCTAATAATACACATCTCTCTTTACACCTTTATAAGATTCTTATTCAGTAATCCTCCACCTTGAGTGGCTCTTGGGCCACAATTCTTCTACTTGCCGTATCCCTTCAGAACGTTGGCGATAACAGCTCTCCACAACTTCCTGTTCTTTGTCGCGCTTAACATTGGTTGCTATCTCTCCTAATCCCTGTTCTGCTAACCATTTGCACAGCACATTATTCTCTGTTTTCTTCTGTCCCTCTTACTCATGCCATGTGTTAGATTTGCCAACCCTTCTTTCTCTTTCAGCTAATGTAATAAGACTTTCTATGTACGAGGATAAACTATCCGCACTTTCGCCATACAATATCTTTACATTAGTCACACTGCCTTCTGCTCATGCGTGCTTATAGTTGGTACTATTGTGGTCACGTGATTAAACTTTGAGCTATATCGCGCTAGTTTTCTTGCTGACGTTACAGTGCAAACCTGGCCGCTCCGTTAGCAGTGTGCACCCAGGAGAAAAAAAAAAGCAGTGATCCGATTTCTCTGATCGGAAGTTGTGTCAGATGCTGAAATTCATCGGAGGCTTTTAGCACAATACGGCGACAGTGCACCGGTGCGTAGGAGTGGATTGAGAAGTTGAAAAGTGGCCAGACAAGCGTGACGTCCAGTGAAGAAGCAGGACGCCTCTCAACCTCCATCACTGACGAGAAGATTCAGCAAGCTCGAGAGATGTTAACGAGAAACCGGCGAGTTATCATCGATGAGATAGCATATTCGCTGCAGGTTCGGAGCACTGCTCTTTGTTCCTCCTTGGTGCACACTGTTAACGGAGCGGCTATGTTTACACTGTAACGACAGCAAGAAAAGTGGCGCGATCATGTGACCACAATAGTACAAACAATAAACACACATGACCCGAAGTCAGTGTTACAAACCTAAAGATATGTTCTGGCGATAGTACGTATAATCTTTGACTTACCCTCGTATACATAAAGTTTGGAGCTAACGGCATACCTGGAAATATGTACCCACCTCAGGCTTAGTTAAACAGCTAGTAAATAATTTGTAGTAAACATGGACGTATATATATATTCGGTTTTCAGAATTTTTTGGATTTTGAAATAGAGGCTATTTTATTTGTGTATAGCATCTATAAAATGGGGATTTTCAAAAATGTAAATGCAATGTCAATCGTCATCTTCCATCTCCTTGAATCCTGTTCTTTTATTGTTCTCTCTGTTTCATTCACTCTCAGTAACCCCCACCTTGCATTCTAGTGGCTTTTGTCGTATTGCTTGAGGTGAAATCATTAAAAAAAAATATTGATATAAAACCTGATACCCGTCTTTGTATAGCGAAACGCTTGAGATTTCCAATTATATTATATCGTACATTTTTTATATTTGACAAGGAGTTACTTCTTCCCGGCTTTATTTCTTCCTGTTCCACCCCCTACTGCAATCTCCTCCCCAGGTTGACCCTTCGTATTAATCTACAATTATAGACATCTTGTACCGACACACCTTATTAGCAACAGTATACGTGTATTAAATCTGTTTTCTCTCAGTGACAGAAAAGGGCAAGAAAAAAATTATAAAGGAAAACAATCTGTGTAGCTTTTGATTAAAAAGAACAGTCGCTTATGTCATCAATATTGGTATGGCAAATATTACATGAGAGAAAAAAGTCGATATGCTTGAAGATGTTTCTTATTTGACGGTTGTACTAAGAACTCATTATTATATCGGAACGACATAAAGATAGTCTGTTATCATTTTTGGAAAAAATGTTCGCCTTAATTCCACTTGATTTTTATTTTGCTTTTTTCGTCTTCTTCTTTACTTCCAGATAGTCATTCTACAATTATTAGTAATAGAAGTAGCAATCTTATTTTGCTATCATTCTAATTTCGCTTCATTTTTATCGCCGCTACTCAGATCGTTATTCTACGGTCGTTGATATGGGGAACAGCTACCCAAGACCGCGCCTTCTCATTGCACTATAGAGAAGGATGGGTGCACGCACCGAGGCCACCGCAACCGACGCGGAATTTTTGTTCCTTGCCCGGGTGTACGCGCTCGGGCTCCCCACATTAAACCGACCTTGTGTCACAACCTGACCGCGTGGGGGGTTGAGTAAATATCTTCTCTGGTCGTTGGTAATAATAGTAGTAATATTATTTTGAATTTCTTAGAATTTTTATTAATTTAATTTTCTTTATTTTTAATTTCTGGAAATGTACAGGGTGTGACAGAAATACCTTCCAGAAATACCTTCCAGAAATACCTTCCACATAATGGTAAGACATTAATGGCAATGATGCCTTCATCTAGCTAAAGTCTTACCAATATGTGGGAGGTATTTCTGCCGCACCTTGTATTTCTTTTTTTTAATTTTACTTCCTTTTTATTGCTGCTACTCAGACCGTCATTTTACAACCTTTTGTAATAATAATATTAAATTATCTTTTAATGTTTTTGTTCAAGCTTGTTATTTCTTGTTTTAGGGGACACCGGACAATAAACTCAGTCCCCTCCCGAGTTTAGAGTGGGTCTAACGGCAATACCGTGGAAAATTGCCCAAACCACCTCGGCACTTCTCCCGAACAATAAACCCAGCTCCCTACTGATGGAGAGGTACAGCCTGGGGGCTACTTGTGCTTAATATTTTTTGAAACTCCCTCGGATAGGCTTTCGCCTATACAAGTTAAGTATATAAAAGAAAATCTTTATAAATGCTAATTTTACTTTAAAATATTTGTCAACGCAGAGGATTCCTTTTTAAGCGGGAAAACCTTAATAATAATAATAATAATAATAATGCCTTCTTATTGATATGGCAGTCCCTGCTGGCTGCAATGTATCTTTGAAGATATTCAAAAAGTTGTCAAAATACAAGGACCTTGAAATAGAAATCTCGAAAATGTGGCATATGAGAACATCAACAATCCCTGTTGTAGTTGGAGCCCTAGGACTGGTTGGAAAAGATTGCAGTAGACTAATTGAAGAGATTCCTGGAAGTCCATGCCTCAAGGAGATACAAAAAAATTGTTCTGACAAGTACAGCCCACACTTTGCGAAGGGCTTTATCTATGTAATTTTTTTTTTTAGTGGAAAGTGTCATGATGCCATTTCTAACCTTAGGTCCCTAAAGGGACCCGGAAAGAAATGTAAACGCCAGAAATCAAAGAAAATAATAATAATAATAATAATAATAATAATAATAATAATAAACATTAAAATATGTAATCCTGAAGTCATTAAGCACATATTATCTAGACGTTTTGATCTTACAAGCTGGTTGAATGGTCATGGTTTGACTTGCTCCCCCCCAAAAAAAATTAGAGGGAAACTTACTACGCATGCGTGAACACTCTTCCATGCTGTTATCTGCAGTGAAACGCTATTCAATGACCGTCGTGTTCATCTATCAATTTATTAACATTCGATTATATTGGATATAAAGTGGGGGAACGGTTTTCTACTACTGTAAAGTAAGAAACTGATCCCTCCAAAATTAATACATTTTAATATAGTGATTCTTTTTCTTTATGTGCCGTGTCTCTTCAGATTATAGGTGATCATGGCTCTCCACAATTTCCTGTCCTTCGTAGCTCTTAATAAATTTTATAATTTTATAGTTATTTCTCTTAAACCTTGTTCCACCATCCATTTACTCAAGCTCGCTAAGTATGCTATGCGTTGTTTTCCTCTATCCCTGTTGCCTCCAATCTGTCTTGTGAGTATCAGATTTTCCAAGCCCTCTTTCCTCATTATATGCCCTAGAAATTTCAACTGTCTCTTCTTGATGTTAAGTGTAAGTTTTCTTTTTGTTTCCATTTTCTGTTAAACTTCGTCGCTGCTCACATAATTAGAGAAAATAAATTTTAAGACCCACATTGGAAAAACCTTCGAAGAATAGAAAGGATTTAAAAGATTAATTTCATGTCTGTCATTTTTAGAACAGTGATTGTCAGGAATTAATGTGAGGGTCTATGGGGCGTAAAGTGGAAGATCGTCTTTCTATTGTAATTAATATGTAAACTCTCACCCCCAACCCAGAATTACTATATATTAAAATAATAATTACAAAAAATATTTAAAAACCCACATGTGTAAAATATTTCAATCATAAAGATTTAGGCTGCCATTTTGACGGTATCATTAAACAATTATTGATAGGATTTTATTGGACAGAAAGTGGGGGTTTAGTTTTCTATTTCATTAATATATAAACTGCCCCCTCTATATTACTTATTACTGTAATAACAGGAAAATATATTTAAAGCTTCACATGATAAAACCTAAAGATAGTAAGAGGCTAGCAAAAATGTTTAATTTATATATGTTGTTACATCGTTACACAGGAATTACCATGTTGATTCTTCTATATTATTAATGGTTCCATTGTTCAAGCCGTTTTTTACAGGCTATTACGGTCGTATTTTACACAAGTCACTGTCCACTGCGAGGAAAGTTGGCTCCCTGAGCCGTGCTAGGAAGTTTTTCTCCCCTGAGTCGATCCTCCAGATATACAAATCCACAATTCGCCCTTGCATGGAGTATTGCTGCCATATATGGTCTGGCGCCCCTTCTGTTTGCCTCGAGGTTCTTGATAGGCTCCAGAAGCGGATATGCAATATGGTTGGCCCTGCCCTGGCGTCTCGTCTACAGTCACTTTCTCACAGACGCACCGTCGCCTCCCTCTGTCTGTTCTACAAATACTTTCATGGAAATTGCTCCGAAGAACTGCATTCGCTGGTTCCCAAACTTCATGAGTTCAAGCGCCCTACGAGGCTGGCATCCTGCTCTCACCCCTTCACTGTCGAAACTCCTAAATGTAGCCGTCTCTTCTACTCTAATAGCTTCATGTCTCGCACCTCTCGCCTGTGGAACTCTCTTCCTTCTCCCTGTTTCCCTGAGAGTTATAATCTCCAGCTATTCAAGTGTAATGTCAATCGACATCTCCAGTTGCCTTAATCTATCTACTACCCTCATCCTTTCTTCTATCACTCCTATCTGATCTTCCTATTTTCTGTAACCCCTTGCGTCCTAGTGGCTTCCCGCCTTGCTTGGGGTGAAATGCTTAAAAAAAAAAAAAAAAAAAAAGTATATTACGGATAAAGTTTAATAGGTCTTTGTGTCTGTATAAATGGGTCCTAATTGCTGTTTAATTTTAAGCGATTTAAGCTTAATTTTCTAATCAGAGGACTGTTGTTTCCTGTTTATTAACTTCTGGTTCAGTTATCCGGTTACCATTAAATACACGCCGTTAATCTCAGTGACTCGTCCACCACAACTCCCATCAAAGAAGACATTTTAATTAATAAAGGAAAAGAGAAGATTGGCTTCAAAGGATAGATCGATACAAAACAGATTATAAGATCAATGACTATGAGATGAAGATTTGGGCTTATTTTTCTAGTTGTTCCATTTTTACCTAAATTCATCTTGGGATATCGTCTGCTTCTTACATTTATTTAGTACTATCCAGTTTTTTGCTCGCCAGTTTCCAGTGAGTGCAAGTACATACTGCCCGACCCAGGGATTGAACTCACAACTACAATGTCAATAAATTCACAAACCAAAGCTTTTACTCACTAGGTCACTGAAAACATACGGACATAAAGGGAGATATTGGTTTTCTATTGCCAATATTACATAAACTGATCCTCTAACACCAGAATAACTATATATCCGATTCTATTTCTGCTTGTCCTTCCCTTCCTTAATTCACACGACCGTTATGGCCTGCCAATTCCTCATAAATAATGGACCATTTCGTTTTGATCACGTGAGAAGACAGAAGACATATCAAAGACGCTACTTGGTTTCAGTGACAAAATGAAAGAAAGAAGGAAAGATAGAAGTGTTTAACGGTTGTTTCAGTGAAATGGAAAAAGCTGTCAATTTCAAATCTTTTCATTTGTACCCCCTTACTTCTTAAAATAAAGACCAGCATTCATACTTATGATTGTTATTGCAATATTTTGTTAAAGTTGTTGAGCTCAAATATTTATACGATGTGATAGGGAGATTTCTACAGATATTTTACTGCCATAGAACGCGCCATGAATTTACTCAACAATTAACCGAAGAATTAAAAGTCATCAGAAATTTCAAAAAGGTAAACCGTGAAATTTCCACGGGTTAAAACTAGTACATCTAATTCCATTATTCTTTCAGTAAGACGTAATTACTAATTAATTACTTAATTACATAGTTAAAATAATAATCAAAAATATATATTTAAAAAGTAAGATTTACATATAAAAACATTATAACCGTTCCTACTCACAGGTTGATTTTTACGGATAACATTTAACTAGTATTAATAATATGATTCCACGAGACATCAAGTAAGCAGATCGCTTTTCTATTGTAATTACTAACATATAAACTGATCCTTCACCATATAAAGTTTTACGATAAAGATTCACATGTATTCAAATAGTAAAGAGTTAAACACTTCTAATTCCTATATGTCGTCATTTCTGACAGGGAGTGAAATCTAGTTTAACTCATATGAATAATAGAATAAAGGAATATTTACCTCCGAGTTATCTTTATCGAGAGATAAGATTGCGACAGGTTACACGGTACAGATTAATATGGAAGCCTCCTTGTGCAATAAAGTGAACCAGGGCGAATCTTCTAGAATCCCGTTTCAGAACTTGGAATGAGCAGAGTTTATTACATTACGACTCAAACCCTAGAGCGTCGAGCAGTTGCTGAGGAATAAACTCACTTCAACAGAGCTGGGGTTATCTACCAACTGCCCCACGCAGTCAGATGTGGCACAAGGCCGAATTTAATGTGGGGTTCCGTAGACGCCGTATAAAATGCGGTCGGATAGATGTTTCACTTCAACAGTAACACCCGGTGAATGTACGCCAGTCATATCTCTACAGTTATACGGTATATATATATATATATATATATATATATATATATATATATATATATATATATATATATATGTTGTGACCAAGTAATGGTTAAGAAATAACAAAACGAGATTGCAGATAAATCGTGTATTGAACAGTAAATACAACAGAGGTGTGTAACACGACTTGGGAGTGGGTGTCGGTTTACCAGTGTGCAGTCTATATCACTGTTAATATTTAACAGCCCCCACATGAGGGATATATGTAACACAAGGCCGAATTTAACGTGGGTCATCCGAACCCGTAGGCTCGGCAAAAAAAATTCCCGTAGAACCCGCATAAACGGGTTCGGGTCTGTCTACCTCCTCGGGCGAAACTTTGCCCTTCGGCAAAACTTCGTCCGGGTTCCTCACTGCTCAAGGCAGAGAGTTTGACAGTTGAACAGGATAGAGCACTGTTAATATTTAACAGCCCCCCTCCCCACGAGGAATCTATGTGGCACAAGGCCGAGTTTACCGTTAAAGTTCCATTAGAGGGAAGACACCACAACAATATATATATATATATATATATATATATATATATGATGGACTCTCCCGTCGGTTTCGATGTATGAGGTTCCGACAACCCTGTTTATTTAACCTTGTGTGTGAGTCGCAAGTGACATTTCAGTCCTGCTAGTGATTTGCAAAGAAGTCCACAGATTGTGCAAGAGTGTGGATTCTTGGAGTATATGGCTGGAACAGCAGCAGATATTTTATTACTTTCCCTAGTTTGACGAAGCTTGACAATGTTTGATGCTGCCTTGTTCTTGATGTCATTGTAGCATGTAGTCTCCCATTCATTACGATCAATTACGATGTTCTCAAAGGTAGTGTGATTTATATTCGCAGCTAAGAGGTTACTCTTCAGCCTGTCCCTGTACCTAAGCAAAGGCCGATCGACGTTTCGATGACCATTGTCAAGTTGACCTTACATGAGCATTTTTGGAATTCTGTTGAAATTACTTAAGATTATCGCACAAAATTTCATAACAGAAATAATTAAGCTGCCAGATCCTCATACATCGAAACCGACGGGAGGAGAGTCCATTATATAATCAGTATCACACCATACAAGGCAGTAAAGCCATTAAGACACAAGGGGTCACAGGGTGTGGAAGAATTAGTAACAAAAACATTAATAATGAACGGGAAGAGAAAGAGTAATCAAGAGGACAGTAGATAGCAATTGACATTGTATTTAAGTTGTTGCAGAATAAAAGGAACCAGAAAGAATTTTTACAAGCAAGAAGCGCGTGAAAAGAAATCATTAGCATAGAACTTACGGCTACATTTAGCCAATTCAACTGTAAATTGATGAGATCTTGATGCCAGTCTAGTACTGCGCTTAAATTCAAAAAGTCTAGGTATCATAGTGAAGAGATCACCCGAACAATTACCTTGAAAGTATTTATAGGAAAGACACAAAGGTAACTTCACATGGGAAAGTGACTGAAGCAGTGCAGCCAGATCAGGAATACTGCTGATTCTTCTTACAGACGCAAAAGAGGCACCGGATCGCGTGTGGACATATTTGTCAGCACCAATTACATCCGGGTTTTCACCACTAGCAGCGGGACAGCTTGGGATGTTTAGATATGAGCCTCTCTGCAACTGGTCAAGATCCGTGTCTTTGTAAGATGCCTCCTGCTAGTAAAAGTAACTGAAAAGGCGGCAGTTAGCAAGGCACGGTGTCTTGTGAGTGACCTTTCTCGGCCGAGGAGAGTTTTATATTGTGAATTAGTGGAGGGGGTCGCGAAAGATTCCGCTCTGCCACCGGTTCAACATGTCGGCGACCGATTTGCGCTCTTTCTGGTCTTGGGCACCAGCGGTGGTTTCCCCAGCAACCCTGAGTTTTCGTTTACCTGGTGATTGGTTTGAAATAGGCTATCTCTCAACGACGTGGCATTCAGATGAGGCTTGACCGATTTGCACGTCATCATTGTGACCTTGGTTTAGAGGAAACGGCTTCGCACGTCTTCTACCATTGCCCTCGGGTGCGCCCCTTCTGGAACTCCGTCGGCGAGTTGACGGCTCGTATTGCTCCCAAAAAGCTCGTGCTCATGGACCTCGCATACGTGTATTCTGGGATAAAACGGATGGTGTCTCTGGCGCTGCTAGCAGTGACTAGAATGGTGATTTGGACGACGCGAATAGAGGAAATCTTGTGATGTGAACGCTATTCTCATCAGGGTTCTTTTAGCACCAGCTCAGGATGAAGATTAAAAACTGATAGAAAGTGTTTGGTATCGACACGTTTCAACGAAAGGTGGGTAACTATGGTGAGCCTGGTTCACATGAATGGGGCTAGCCTTCATTTTCTTTTTTAAGTCCTCCTAAGTGACAACGGGGTGGTTTCCTGTGTAGCCCTCCTCTGGTTAAAATAGACTATTCTTGTGTACCTAGTTAATGTGAGTAAGTGTCGTTTCCGGCATTTTTTTTTTTTATGATCTAAGTCGAAATTTTCAAACTCCCTAGTTTGTTTTGGCTTGCCCTTTTCATCTCGGCTGGGACAGATTTTGAATTTTCTAATGTCCATAGTTTTTATATCTTTTCCTCCTCCCTTAGCAAGAGAGCCTCTTGATTTTAGAGCAGCCCCTCTTATTTTTGAGGGGTGGGCGTTTATTTCAATTTGTTTTCAGGTTTATCCCCACCCCCATCATATAATATCATTGATATCATTTTATATATTTTTGTATACACAATTGTACATATTGAATTTTTTATGCTCTGATGTGCATTGTGGGGTCATTGCGAACTTGTGGTATATGCAGGAGAGAATTACGAGGAACGAGTTTTTGTGGTGAATGGATAAATTGTAATGAAACTGTTATACCGGAACGTACCTATTCTATTGTAAATAGACTCTCCCACAGATAATAAGTAGTAGTAGTAGCAGTCGCCAGTGAAGCTCAATCAGTTGTGTGAGTCAGTCGATGTCGGATATCAACAAGATTGCTGCGTCATTAACTATTATTTCAAGTTCCTAACATTTTGTACGTCGAACCTAATTTAGGACCGACTTAGTAAAATACAAGCCTCCACTGTGAAAACTACTCTACAACAGAAACAACGGGTCGTGAATGTGATTACCTAGATATAGGATAGCTAGTGTCTACCAGCCTTAACCCAACTCCCCATTTTCGGCCTTGTGCCGCAATTACTGTATTCAATCAGTAATAAATCGTAGACACGATGTCTTGTGAAATCGGTCCCGTGAGCACTTTGTTTCTAAAGCAGCTATGGTTTTCGAGGCAGTATCATCTTTGTTGCCTTCCGTCTCTTTCCCCCCATGCCAGTTACCCCCAGTAGTTGGTCGGCAGAGTAATCGATTAGGTGATCTCCCGACCCAATCTCAACACACTCGTTGCTTACATTACAACAAACTATCTTCGGTATTATTGATTTCCAGCCAAATTTGATTTCAAATAATGTAAATGCAATGTCAATCGTTATCTGCTGTCGTCTTGATTCCTCTTCTTTTATTATTGCCGCTTCTTAATAATGTTTCTCTTTTTCTTATTTTCACAGTCAGTAACACACTGTGTCTTAGTGGCTACATTGCCTTTCTTGATGTGAAATGATTAAAAATAGTACTCTATATTTTCTTGTTGAAATATTAATATTGAACATCATTAATTTTAGCGAAACTTTTATTGAAGCAAAATACGATTTTGATCCGTACAGGACATCGTACAAAATTTAGACCATAAACCAAATCAGCATAAAATATTCAGGCCGTCGTCTGTTTAATTATTGCCGCGTATAAAACTTCTTCATTTAATGATAGTAGCAAAATCATTGCAGAAACGACATCACGAGTGGCGTCATCTCAGCTTGGATATCATATTAGCTCTCGGTACGTTTACCGAACGAATGAACTGTCTGTGTGTCGTTGCCTAACAAGTCATATCAGCTCCAAATAATCATACAACTCACCGAATTAGGCTGACCTTTGACATTAATTTTGTCAACACGATGTATACCTATCTGTTACACTATTTCTAGTTCTTATTAAAGACCCCATATGAAAACAATTTTGAAAAGTGTAGCATTTATCACCTGCAAGCATTATAAGACACCTATGTCAAACATTGGCAATGATTCTGTTGCGTAGGATGAATAGCAGACGACGAAAGTGTGACACAGAGATCCGAAGGAGCATCGGAATATCATTAGAGACCTTCAAGAGTTTTGAATAGCGAAAGATGCCTTCCAAAAGTCGAGGAAAGTATTAAGAAACAAGAAAAGAGTACCGAACACTTGCCTCCTGTATGACAGTGAATACTGAACAATTTGTAAAAAGGAAACGAACTCCTACAGAAGGTAATGAAGGAAAGCAAGAAGAAAGAAGATCAATTTCAAAACAGAATCCATGGCTGTTAGCAAAAGGAATAGCCCAACGTACAAATTAAAAATTGAAGATACCATGAGTAAAAGAATAAAAAAATTCAAATATCTTGGAAGTGTTTTAACAGAGGACGGAAAATGTGACACTGAAATATGAAGGCACGTTTAGATATAGTGAAAGATGCCTTTCAAATTAAAAAAAAAGATTCTTAGGAAACAGAAAAAATTCGTTAGAAACAAAGAAAAGAATACCGAGCTGTTATGCAATGTCATTCCTCCAATACGGCAGTGGATGCTGGACAATCTCCTCACAGATGATGCGGAATCTTGAAACAACAGAAATGTCCTTCTACCAAAAGATGCTGAGAATACTAGGGACTGAATATGTGAGCAACGACGAAGTTTTAGAGATAATGGAAACAAAAAGGACACAAGTTTAACCTAAAAAAGAGACAGTGGGCGTTTCTAGGTCACATAATATGGAAAGACGACTCGGAAAATTTGATACTCGCACCATAGACCGAAAGCAAGATGAAGGACAGATAAGAACTACGCACAATCTACCTAACTAGATTGTGTAAATGGATGGCAGAATAATGACTGGGAGAGATAGCAAAAAGACAGAATTTATTAAGAGCTACAAAAAGAGGAAATTGTGGAGAGCCATTAACGTTAATGTCCTGAAGGGACATGACACATAGAAGACGAAGAATAAGCTTGTGTAAACGGATAGCAGAACAGTGATTAGGAGAGATAGCATAAAGACTAAATTTATTAAGAGCTACAAAAAGAGGAAATTGTGGAGTGCCATGATCGCTAATGTCCTGAATGGATATGGAAAAATAAGAGGATTGAATGTCATATTTATTCGCCTATATGCATTATATATATATATATATATATATATATTACCCTGAATGACGGGTAATTGCCTCACAGATAAGTTTATTGATTGACTTGCTTTATTCGGTTTATCAACTCTTTGGCAATGGCAATTAGCCGTTTCCGTATAACGAAACATTTGGCATTCATTGAACGAGCAGTTAATACTGCTTCCGGTTTAATTGTATAAAATCTTTCCCTTAACTTTTCAGGAAAAAATGTTTTTTGTTTTTTTTTCAAGTTGAGTCGCTCTTTTTATGGAGGTTTCCTTCCTAACTTTTTCTTTTAAGTCATGTGGAATGTCAACATCTTGATTATGTCATTACTTTCTCTTCGATTAGCATATGCTACCCATTGCTACTGTTGATTCATGTTATTTGGTACAGTTCTTCGTTTGTGATTCTGTAGCGCCAGTCTTCGTTTGTGATTCTGTAGCGCCAGACCACAATATTCAAAGAAGGGTGATCTTTGCCAAGACTCTCGAAATTCACTAGGGGTTATTTAAAACTGACATATATTTTAGATTGTAAGAACATTTTTTCTTTTTTTCTTTGTTTTGTTTTGTTTTACTTTTATTTATTTTTATTTTTTTTTTGTTTTTGTTTTTTTGCGTGCGAATATCTATCTATATTTCTTAGATGAGGTATTGTAAATATTTATATTATTTACATTGTTCGGACTGTTGTCTTCATCTTTATTGTCATGTTCACGACGTTTCGGCCGTTGTACGCTCCGGCCTTCTTCAGGATCTGTCTATATTTCTGAGATGAGATATTGTAATTATTTACAATATTTACATTGTTCAGTCCATTGTCCTCATCTTTGTTATCATATCTACGAAGTTTCGGCCGTTGTATACTTCTTCAGGTGATTGTCATTTCGAACCGAGCCCGTTATTTCATCCAGCGGAGCAGATTGGGTACTTCCGGATATCTTCAGTTATTTCCCTTTAACTCAACTCTGCAAGTTTTTGTTCACCGAGATATGAGTACAATACCTGACCACAACAGAGGTATTGAACACACAACTCTAGGATTCGTTCAACCAACACCTTTATCAATGTCCTTGAGGACATTAGTGCTTGGATTTTTGGGACTTATAAAGCTAATGTTTCATAGGTTCATACTTTTCCCAAGTGACTTTATGCTTAAATGAATGTATCGAACCCAACTCTTCAGAGATAAGCAAGAGACACATGAAAGCATCAAGAAAGCCGTAAAGAAAATGATAATTAGAAAGACATTAATGTTTACAAAAACGAAAAAGAAGATTAAAGACAATGGGAACTAAGAGGGTTCTAAAATAAGAAAATGGGAGTTGAGATTACACATTATGAAGAAGGACGGCTTAGAAAAATTATTACTCACAAAACGTCTTAGTTCATACTAAAGTTCATCCAATACAAGGCTCGAGAGTAACTCGAGGCAGAGGTTTATGATGAATGAGGTGTGAAATGAGTGGTGGTAATGATATTATGATGACAAGGAGGATAGATAAGGGTTCAGACTGTAGTGTTTGTGGAAGTATCCACGCAAGAATTTGTCCGCCCAAGGGAGGTAATGCACGCAAGACAACTAGACGACATGAAGTTATATAAACGCCTAAAGCAACACCATCTAGATAGAAGGCCAACTCAATGGGCGGGGCTTATTTGCTGACGTCACTATATGTAGTTTAAATTCTTTTTTTCTTTTTTTTATTGTTTTCTTGACTCGGCTTGATTTTTTTATTTGTTTTGTAAATATTTTGTAAATATTTTCACTGAAATAGTTTAGAAAAAAATGTCATATGGTTGTGTAGTTCCAAAATGCAAAAGAAGTTATAAAAATGGACCAAAGGTCGAAAAGTGAATTTTTCTCATTTCTAAAAGACAAGGATTTATCAGATACAGGGATACGTGCTATTCAAAGGGAAAATTTTGTATAAAAATAGTAAAGGGACTAATTTCTTTTGTATTATTTGTAAAAAAAAGCATTAAAACTTAATGATTAAATTAATTTCATGACTTTATATTTCACGATACATTAAAACAAAGTAATGAAGGTGTCTCCAATGTTAAAAGATTTATTAAATTCTGTATATGAAAATTTAAACTCATCATTTTTTAATAAAATTCTTCGGTGCAAAAGAAATTATAAAAATGGACTAAAAGTCCAAAAGTGAATGTACTTAAAGGAATTTTTTATAATCTTACTTATTATAAAACCCAGGTTGTGTGTGTGTGTGTGTGTGTGTGTGTGTGTGTGTGTGTGTGTGTGTTCGTTTATATATGGGATCGGATTTCCTACATTTTTCAACCGATTTCAACAAAACTTCACTTTTTTATTTTGGCATGTAGTGTTTCTTATTGTCTTGCACACTTTTTTCTTTATTTATACATTCAGAATGCTTTAAAAATTCCATTTACAAGACAATTGTTTATAATAAAATTCTATTCAATCGGTAGACTCATAACGATTGAAAACAATGTTTTTGTTTGGGTTTGACGAATTCGTAAAAAAAAAAAAAAAAAAAAGAAAACTAATTAAGACATGCGTGTCCGTCAACAATAATCTTTGTCAATTTTATTTTCCAGTCTTTATGATGGTCGATATCTATTTCTTACTGTTACATCCCCTGGCGACGCCGGGCTCTATTGCTCGTCTCTAATAAACATTTAAAAACAAACGTTTGATTGTTTTTATTTGTAAAAAATATTTGCATAAAAAATTCACAAATATGCATGTGTAAATTTAAAATTTGTTTAAGTTTATAAATCATTTTACCTGTTTATTTTTAGTATTTCTAAATGCTTTTGAATCTTGTTACTGAAGTTTAGAACACCTTCAAAACTCATTATTTTATCAATTTAATGAAATTTTCAATGAACAGCAATTTTTAAATGAAATTTTCCCCAAATACATCTGGAATTTTCCCTCATTTTATTGTAGTTTGTTATTTCTTTTCTTTTTTCTTTTTTACTATCTTAGATTTTGACAAGCGTTTTGAATAGAGTTTAATTTCCGATTTAATTCATTTTTTAGGCATGTGAACTGCATTTTCGGCCTAGAACATAAGGCGAGAAACATCAGTATTTGATAAGAAAACTGGAACCACAATTAATGTTAGCCTGAAGAAAGCAATTCTTTGAAGCCAACCCCACAAGCGCCACCGTATCGCAAAGGTGATGAGGTCAAAAGAGGCTCGCTAACATTTCGAAGACGTTAAATCTGACAAGGTGAAACAACACAGACGACAGAACGAGAATATATATATAGGATATATACTAATTTATTAAGGAAAGAAATAAAGATGGTCTGAAAGGTAGAGATGCAGACGTTGATGGTCGAGGTTGGTCGTTGCAGATGATCGCTGCTGGTCGTTGCAGATGATCGCTGCTGGTCGTTGCAGGTGTTCGCTGCTGGCCGTCGGAGTTGAGGTCAATGTTGGTCGTTGCAGATGGTCGCTGCTGGTCGTTGCAGATGGTCGCTGCTGGTCGTTGCAGATGATCGTTGCTGGTCGTTGCAGGTGATCGCTGCTGGTCGTTGCAGATGATCGCTGCTGGCCGTCGTAGTTGAGGTCAATGTTGGTCGTTGCAGATGATCGCTGCTGGTCGTTGCAGATGATCGCTGCTGGTCTTTGCAGATGATCGCTGCTGGTCGGGATGCCAACTTGACGTGTCGGGAAGGAAAAAGGAGCTGGCGTTGCTATATTGTTTGGGCATATCGAAAATCCAGTGCTGGTGTTGCGTGTCTGCTGGTCGAGTCCGATATCGAAACCTCCCGTAGTTATTACAAACGTAGTGTACGGGAAAAGGTTGCGCACAACATGCAGACAGCCAGTAGGGACGGAATGCCGAGAGTCGAACATGGGCAAACAGCCAGAAGTAAGAGGCGCAGTAGAGAGAGAAGGAAAAGTTTCCAACTATCGTCAAGTTGGCATACAAAAAAAAATGAGAGCGTAACTTAATACGCAGCCCGGTGGTCGACGTTCAAAATTGGTTATTCCTAAATTTTCGCTTGAGGATGAAACAGGGCTTCTTACTTTAATTCAATTTAATTTTAATAATTATATTGATAGTTTCGGCTCTCGTTTTTGAAACATGAGAACTCTTATGTAGCGAAGGAATCATATTTTTTTTTAAATAATTATAATCTAAGCTCTACTTCTGTATAGAGCACTGTTTTTTAAAAATAAAAACATAAATACTAAAGAACCCAGGATTATTTACCTAACGTGTTCTTTCCTATTTTTCTATATACCTGCACACACATACACACATTACTGACTGTAACCAACTCTATTTACTTCTATTAAATGAAATATAGTCTATAAAAACTACTAATGAAAATATTTTAAAGATGTAATTAAAATTGTAGTACATTAAAATGAATTCTAACTTAAACTTCTTTTAAACTGTAATTAAATAAGTAAATAAAGTTCACTAAATCAGGGAAATGAAAATTTTACTTTAGTAATATTTAAATATAAAATTTTAAAAATCGTAATATACTTGATGTGACAATAATTCTACAAACTGTAAAGGCTTCTAACTACATTTAAATTGTTCTTGAAAGAATTATAGTATAATAAAATTAAAAGTAAAAATATTTCAAATCGTAGTTAAATAAAAAGTATTCTTACCTAAACACCTCCCAAAAATCTTTAAATATACGAAGAAAAAAATGCCGTAAGAATTTTAGCCGTTAACAATATAAATTTAAAAAAAAATACAGACGACACACTTTTAACGGATGTTAGATTTCATTGAAAAATACATCCCTACCCACTACCAAAACTTAGCAATAACTGATACATTAAAATATAGACATATTGAACACCTAGACACCCCTGTCTAGAAAAATAGATTTATCTGTAACCTTGGAAACATGAATTTTGTTTTAGCAGTGTATTTAAAACCCAGTAATTTTAAAAGTTACTCCAAAATTCGCTTGAGGATGAAATGGAACTAATGTCTTTAATTTAATTTCAAAATTAAATTCAGGGCTTTTAGCTTCCATTTTTGAAACGTGGTTAGAACTGTGTAGCGAAAAACCTTATTTTAAATCAATTAATTTATAATATATATATATATATATATATATATATATATATATATATATATATATATATATATATATGTGTGTGTGTTTCTTCTTTACTTTCTCTCTTTCTCTCTCTCTCTCTCTCTCTCTCTCTCTCTCTCTTTTTCTCTCAATCTCTAGATATAGATAAATCTGAACAGGCTGAAATAGACACAGAGAGAGAGAGAAAGATGAACATATAGTGAGTGGGACAGTGATGGAAGTATTAGATAGATAGATAGATAGATAGATAGATAGATAGATAGATAATGAGGGAGCGAGAGAATCTGACGGAATATATATATGTATATATAGAGAGAGAGAGAGAAAGAGAGAATGAGAGAGAGAATGAGAGAGAGAAAGGGAGAGATATAGATAGAAATTAGCGCACATTGAGTGCTGATGGCAATAAAACACTGCTTGATGTAAAATAATAGCACTAAAATTATCTCTCTCTCTCTATATATATATATATGTGTGTATATATATAGTGAGAGAGAGAGATGGAGATATGGGTGTATATAATGTTTATTTGTTTTATCTTCGATATAACTCTCTCGTGTCTCTGAAAACGCAAATGGCACAAAATCTCATTTTCTCAATAGTTTATTCATCCTTTGCCTCTCAATTTCCTCCGGAAATTGCCAGAGGTCAAAGGTCACGCTATTACGTGTCTAATGATATTACTGCTTTTGTTTCAAATCAAATTCAATCTTTTTGCCACGACATCAACTTGCACTTAGTGCTCAGACACCATGGCATGTAATCGTGGTTAGCGAGCTAACTTGCTTGACCAATAGTAGCGTGTTCGATTCTCACTGAGTGCACCATATATGCACTTATACTTTTTTCTTTCATCATACTCTAGGCCAGGGCCGTATTTTAATTTTAATCAGGTTTATTTTTTATGTTGGTTTTGAGTTGAATTTGATTTTTTTACTATTACAGTTTTTTCCTTGTTTACCTACATTTATTTGCTAAATATAACTTCGTATGGCACATGGGCCTTCGTAAAGAACACTTCATCATCATCAGTCTCATGAGCGGATGTAGTGGAGGGCGAAGCTGAGTATCTCACCAGTTCCATCCACATGTATGAGTTGAAAGACGAAGAGATGATCATTCATACATAATGTGTCTTGGGAAAGTAGATCTGGCTGAGCCTATCCCTCTCCAGCTCGATGTCCTTCAACTTGAAGGCTCGTCTTGGTCACACATACATGGCCATTGATTAACAGTGGCAGAACCCTCTGTCCTGACCGATGACTTCAGTCTAGGAAGCCCTCCGCTTAATGATACCTTCTCATTACCACTGTGGATACACTGTCAAGTTTGTTCTTCAACTTGGCTGCAAATTTAACTTGATAAGCATATCTTTATCTGACTATTGTACGTATTGGGAAACAAAAGTTTTGAAACAAGAAAACGGGGATAAAAAAAACACAACTAAAATCGAGGCCAGTGAACCGTTTAATTAATCCGTTCACTTTATATTTATTAGACACCTAATGGGGTTTATGATTTTTTGATTACTCCTGGTATTATATAAATAGCTTTTTACTGAATATCTTTACAAAACGTTAGCAACAGAACCACAAAGACAGCGACAACAAAGCCTATTTCAAAGCCAAGTTGAAGCAAGATGATCGATTAACAAAGATATCTGAGTGCCTCACATGAAAAGTTTGAACAAATGTGACTGCAATCTAAGAAACGTAGGGATAACGGAATTGATTGCCTAAATGACTCATTCTTCACGGAAACTAATTTTGTCTAAATACAGACAAAAAATTTTACTTGTATAGATTATTAAAATGTCTAAGGAAAGTAATCAATCATAAATTTACTAACTTAATTTGATTTACCTCCCTTCCCACTAATGGAAATATGCATATACTTTCAGGTCCCAACCAGAGACCTAAGGTCAGAAATGGCTTCATGACATATTCTACTGATCATTTTTCTAAAAACAAAAAAGTAATATCACATACAATTTAAATACATAAATCTCTTTGTAATGTGTGAACTGTACTTGTAAGAACAATTTTTTTGTATTTCTTTAAGCCATGGGCTACCAGGAATCGCTTCAATGAGTCTATCAAACCTTGTCTAATCAATCCGAGTGCTCCAACTACAACTGGAATTATTGATGTCCTCATGTGCCACATTTTTGAGATCTCCACTTCATGATCCTTGTATTTTGGGAGGGGTTTTTTAAGATCTTCAAAGATACATTAAAATCTACAGAGACAGCGATGTCAATAAGAAAGTACATTCTGTTATTTTATCACAATGGCTGAGCGATTAGCTTTGATTGTTCTGTCAGTATGTATTGTAAAGTCTTATAAAATTATTACAGGTCCTATCTCTGCAACCGGTTCAATCCAGTTTCTTACAGTTTCCTTCGCGTAAAAGTTGCATATTTTCCAGTGCAGATATTGGCCCACTCTATCATGCCGAATGTTATATTCAGTGGCTGCGAACATTGTGCAACCTGTTACAAGATGGCCGATTATTTCAGGTTATTTGCCACAGAATCTGCATTTGGGGTCAACGCAATTTTTCAGTATGTGTGCTTGATAATTTCTTGTTGTCCCGCCCAGGGACCTAAGGTTAGAAATTGGTCGTGTGCAGCAAGAATAAAACCTTCGGCTTCATCTTCTAACCCTGCATTACGTAACCATTGATGGGCACGGGTTTTATTATTATTATTATTATTACAAAATAAATCCTACATTGCCTTGATAAAGTCCCTCAGAGAACGAAACGCGTCGGCTAAGTAGAGTTTTTCCTCTTGTGTCTTTTTATTCATTTTGTCTCCCTCTACAGATACACTTTATCTGAGAATATTTACATACATCAGGGAAGCATCGACCTGAGAGTCTGTTCCACAAAATGCCAATTCTCGGAAGAAAAATACTCAATACGGAAGGAAATAAGGGTGAAATTCGTCCTTGAGGAATTTCCATGGCATGTCTTAAGTTGTAAAGGTCTGAACTTGTAGAATTATTGAATGGAACTTATTTGAATATTTATTCCAAGGGAATAACGATAGAATAGGAATGGTTGTGTGTGGAAAAAAAGGCTGTAAATTGAGAAATTAGTCATTCCCCACAAGAATGCGTAAACAATTTTGAACTCGATCAAGATTGGAAAAGTTCCATTCCAGATATGACGGCTGTAATTTATTTCTGGTTAAATCTGACTCTTGTAAAAATAAAGCATGGCAAATAGCAATTTCTAGAGAGATAGAATCAGCCATTGATTTTTCCAGCATTTTTAGCAAGGATAGAAAACATCTTCTGACTTACTATTTTGCGCATATTTGGTGATGAGATAGGAGTGATTCATACCTTCTCCAAGGTCATTAGTGTATAGTGAACGCAATAGCTTCGGCTGAAATTTGAACATGCATTTATTATTATTATTATTATTATTATTATTATTATTATTATTATTATTATTTCCTTTGATTTCTGTTGTATACACATTTCCTTCCGGGTCCCAACAAGAGACCTAATGTCAGAAATGACCTCATGACATTTTCTACTGATCATTTCTGTAAAAAAATAGAAACAAAAAAAATAAATAAAATCGCATACAGTTTACATAGATGAAGCTCTTTGTAATGTGTTAACTGTACTTGTGATTACAACTTTTTGTACTTCTTTAAGAGATGGTTTACCAGGAATCCCTTCAATGAGTCTCAGAAACTTTATTATTCTATCAGAATATTATTATTATTATTATTATTATTTTCTTTGATTTCTGGCGTTTACACATTTCTTTCCGGGTCCCGCCCAGGGACCTAAGGTTAGAAATGGCGTCATGACACTTTACACTGACAAGAGAAAAAAAAAAAAATTACATAGATAAAGCCCTTCGTAAGTTGCAGATTTTCCAGTGCAGATATTGACCCACTCTGTCATGCCGGGTTTTATATTCAGTGGGTGCCAACACCGTACAACCTGATACAAGATGATCAATCGTTTCTGGATATTTATCACAGAATCTACATTTTGGGCTGACACAATATTTTAGTATATGTGCTTGATTATTATTATTATTATTATTATTATTATTATTATTATTATTATTATTTCTGCTCAAGTCTCCTTGTTACAATTCTAGTCAATTTGTACGTTTTCATTTTCGGTTCATTTAAAAAAAAATTGTCCACAGCGAGCGGCATTTATTGT